>VZTM01034098.1:73443-123443 GCA_013400555.1 Jacana jacana | reverse complement strand
CAGCAGTGTGCACTGGCAGCCCAAAAAAGCCAATCCCATCCTGGGCTGCATCAAAAGAAGCGTGGCCAGCAGGTCACGGGAGGTGATTCTACCTCTCTACTCTGTGCTCATGAGACCCCACCAAGAGTACTGTGTCCAGCTCTGGCATCCTCAGCATGGGAAGGGGATGAACCTGTTGGAACGGGTCCAGTGGAGGGCCATGGAGATGATCAGAGAGAAGGAGCCCCTCTGCTGTGAAGACAGGCTGAGAGAGTTGAGGGTGTTTAGCTTGGAGAAGAGAAGGCTCTGCAGAGACCTTATAGTAGCCTTCCAATATCTGAAGAGAGCGTACTGGAGAGATGAAGAGGGACTCTTTGTCAGGAAATGTAGTCACAGGAGAAGGGGTAACAGTTTTAAATTGAAAGAGGTGAAATTCAGATTAGATATTAGGAAGAATTTCTTTACTGTGAGGGTGGTGAGGCACTAGAACAGGTTGTCCAGAGAAGTTGTGGATGCCTCATGTGTTTAAGGCCAGACTGGATGGGGCTTTGAGCAACCTGGTCTAGTGGGAGGTGTCCCTGCCCATGACAAGGAGGTTGTAACTTGGTGATCTTTAAGGTCCCTTCCAACTCTAACCATTCTACGATTCTATGATTCTAAGATTCTATGATTCTATGACTTGTCTGAGTTCTAGAAGCAGCCCCATAGCAATGGGGTTTTACAGGGTTATATAATTTAGTATTTTGGATAGAAATCAGCAGCCTGGCCAGTTTAGGGGTTTTTTTCCTTGGCTTTTTTTTTTTTTTCACATCTTCTCATAACATGGAGAACAGTGAATGGCTTGTTTTCTAGCATGAACCCTGTGGTGCCGCTGACTAACCATCCTTCAGAGCAAAGGATGCTCTGCCTGTTGAGTGCCCAAGCATCTTATTCCTTCCTCAGGCTCACAGAGGGTCTCTCTGTGCTGCAGTCCTCTCAGAAGGTAGCTGCAAAGTCCTTAGTTGTGGAGGCATCTCTCTGCCAACACCAATATTCCCCCCAAAACATCCCCCCAAGGTTGTTAGGACTGAGGAGTGTTATTATTAACTCAAATTTGGCACAGCTTGGAACATTTGGGCTTTGACAGGTACTTCCTAGCAGGACCTGGTGGTTCGACAACTCAAGCCAACAGTGGTGGCTCCCCATGGTGGTTCCTGTTGGTGACTGCACAGAATCATAGAATAAAATCATAGAATAGTTTGGCTTGGAAGGTTGGTCGCCTGGTCCAACCTCCCCTGCCACGAGCAAGGACATCTTCAACTAGATCAGGTTGCTCAGAGCCCCATCCAACCTGACCCTGAAGCCATTTCTCAGCAGCATTCAGACTTCCATGGTGAAGGGGACCTTCTCAGCTTGTAGCACCGCCCCGAGGGGTGTCATGGGTTGTTCGCTGCTCTGTGGTGGGCACGTGGAGATGGCAGCCAGCACGCCTGCAAGCAGAACAAAGTCTCCTTGTGCACGGGGAGCAAGCTGAGCTGAACCCGGCTGCTCAGAAGGTCCTCGGTTTTGCTCATGAAATGCTCCAACGGGGAAGAAAGAGCTGTCCACAGCAGGGCAGGCAGTTTCCTTTGAAAGACCGCACTGTGTGTGAGAAATGAAGCTGCCTGAGGTTAGCGGCTGGGTCCCTTCTTGTGTGCGCGTGTGTTTGTTTTGATACACAGCGGTGAAACGTGGTCCTTGTGGGGTCGTATTTTCCTGCTGGGGCAAGCTGTCAGCTAGAGATGAGACAGCAGAGGAGGAATAGCTGAAATCCTGTGGATGTTTGCTTTAAAAAGCCACTTAAAACTAGCTCAGTGAATATAGTCCTGCACAGATTGCTCCAAAAATTAATAAATCAGGCTATGTGCAATGGAAACTTGATAATGCAAACCAGGTCCCTTTACTGTGAGCCAGACCCCGGTCTCATTTACACGGGGGCTCGTTGGCTCTCCCGGGGTGTCTCTGGTTTTGCACCACTGGATGGAGAGAATAAACCTGGACTGGCCCCTGCTGATGTCTCAGGGATTGAAATTACAGAGCAGGTTGTCTTCAACAATTGTCATTTCAGTGGAATGTGGAAAGGGTCGATGCAGCTTTTGTAGAAGGAATGGCCACAGGGTTGGTCCACAAAGCTCTGCCATGAGGTGGTTGATGAGGGAGAGGACCTCAAATGCACTCGGTACGGGCATAGAATCGTAGAATTGTCTAGGTTGGAAGGGACCTTTCATATTGAGTCCTAACACCAGTCCACCACTAGTCCAACGCTAGTCCACCAACCTAACACTGGCAAAAAACATCACTAAATAATGTTGCTAAGCACCACATCTATCCACGTGTCCAAATACTGTCTAGAACCATGGTTGCATCTTCATCACTGAGGACCCCAAGCACTTGGATGTCACATGAGCTGGTGGCATAGACGTCAGCACTGCTGGGATGGCCCAAGGAGAACTGTGGTGCCAAGGTCCCCAGCTGCCTGGACAAAGGAGCGGATCCTTCCAAGGAGGGTGATACAAACCTGCAGACATCAGGGGCTGGCAGGGGATGCAGGTGAAGAAGCAAATCCTAGTTGGGGCTGGAGGTCAGGACAAGTGAGGAGAGGCTGAGAGCTGTGTGGATGCAGTGGGAGAGAAGGCAAAGGGGGGTTTTATCACTTTCTGTATCTCCCTGCCAGGATGGTGCAATGGATACAGAGATAGGCTTTTCTCAGAGGTGTGCAGTGATGGGACAAGAGGCACTGGCCCAAGAGGCGACATGGAAAATTGTAGTTGGCCCGTATTCCTGAGGAATTAAGCTTTCTGAGGTACCCCTGTCCCACCTATTTCTTGACATCATTGCAGTTTCCCCAAGCCCCTGGTGAGGCCAAGGAGCATGTTGGAGATTGGCTCTTCTCATTCACTGGCACAGAGGAGCATCCAACCTAAACGAGGTACCTGTGCTGGGGCTCCTCCCTAATCCATGAAAAAAAATAGACAACAGTACTGAAGTCTGAATCACTTGCTTAAAGTTGACCTTCTGCCTGTGGTCAGTTGGTTGACCACTGACCTGTGATCAGTGACCACAGATTGATCCAGAAGCAGACACTGTCCTAACAAAGCAAGCCTGATCCCGTTTAGAGGTGATGAATCCAGGCCAGGCATTCTGGTGCTGTGACTGCTAAACAGGAGGGTCAGGTCCTCCTTTTTGACCTCAAGGCTCCTACGCACTGATTTGGCTTCATCTGATCGAAAGTAATTTATCAGTTTAGTGTCTTGGCCTTCCCAGATGCTGCTGGAAACAAACAAACAAAAAAAGGAACATATCAGACCCTGAAAACCTACCATTTGAACATGGACTGAGAGCATTTCATAGACACCTCTTGGGCTGGCATTGATCTAACCTTGCCCTCCAGAAATTAACAGAGCTGGAGGGCAGCTTCTTCTGCAGTAAAACACCAGTTCTCCATCCAACTGGAAAACCTTCACACGGGTGAAAAGGCACTTCCTGTGACCGGAAACTGGATGAGATTTAGTGTATGCTCATCCTTTACCAACCAGACTATCTGCTACAATGGCAAAAACCAGCACTGAACAACCCCCCTTCACAAATTGCGTGGCCATCTACTACTTTTATCCTGATCTACTGCTCTGTCTGGTTTACTTGATATTTGTTGTCTCACTGGTAATCTATCATTTTACAGCTTTGGGAATAATCTCACATTCTATTGCTTTCTGAGGTAGTTTGCTGATTTCATGAGGAAGATATTGCTCTTCCTGTTTTTTTAATTATGATCTACCACTTTTATAAATGATCTGCTGGATTTCCAGACATTCAGCAGTCCACCTAAAACCGTGGCTTCCAGAGAACTGCTGGCCATCAGATGGCCAGATATGCATGTTCTGTCAATCTGATATATCCTGGATGAGTTAGGCTAATGCTGTGTGGTGTAAATATTTCTTATATGAAAATTCCAGCCAAGTCAAAACACTGTTTGGGAAAGTTCTGGCTGGCCCATCACAGTGTGGGAATTGAATAACGAGCGATTAAGTGTTTCCCATGGTCTCAAGGGACCACGCTCCCTACTTGACCCACGTCCTCCAACGTTTGGGTCTCCAAACCTTTGACTCGGTGATGACCAGCAGAGACCCGAAGAGCAGCCAGCCCAGACAGCAGCCTGGCCGACTGAGGACATGTGGAGGCCAACCATATGCTATGTCAGCGGGTGCAGGCCTGATTAATGTCAGAGTCCAAGTCCTAAAGGATGAGGAAAATACGTTCATACAACTCCGCATAAACTATACCTAATTTTTCATCAGTAGACAGGGAGGCTGTGGGGAGGAGGACTGGGAAACACAGAGGTTAAGTGACTTATCCCAAGCTGCAGAGCTGCACAGGATAGAGATTTCCAAACTTGCAGACCTGTCTCTTGGTCACTGGGCCTCAATTTAATTAGCTCGTGTGTTTTTTATTTCAGAATGACAGCACATTACGTTTCTTTGTAATTCGTGGCCCCCACTTCACTGTGTGCAGATCTAGATCAAAGAGATGGCTCCTGCTCACAGCCTTGCTGCTAGAAACGGTTTCTTTTCATGCCTTAAACTTGAGAACATCAACAGTATCTAAAACATTCAGCAAGTTATTTCTTTTCTACTTAAAAGCAGGCTCCCTTCAAATAGTTTCCCCTTTCTTTGGGGCAGGTTTCTGCACTCTTGGAAGCTGCACGCAGAGACCTCAGAAATAAATCAGATCCCAAGTACTCAGCCACATCACTCATTTTGAAAGCAGAGCATTTTCATGTGCGAACAGCGGCCTGGTCACAAAAGAGAAGTCATTTCTGAAATCACTGGCCACCAAATCCCTGCCTAAGCTCAGGGTGATTAAACCTGGGTTATCATAACAATTACAAAGTGCATGATGCCCTGTGTAATATCTTTATGGGTTCCGCCTCAACAGTGTCAGATCTGAGGGTAATTGCTGCCTGGGCTTGTTGTGATCACCATCCCCTCTCTCCTGACCTGGGAACACAGTCGGGTTGTTCTCCCTGAATTGGTCAGATTCAGCGAAATGATGCTGAGAGGAAAGTCAGGTCCATGAGGAATGTTAATTCTCACTGCGCTCATGTAGCACTTGGGCCATGCTTACGCAAGAGAGGACACCAGATCAACTGATGGTGAGCTATTTACACCACGAACACTCAACCAATTGTTTCTGGAGTCTCCTTCTCTGGAGATATTCGAAACCCGCCTGGACTTGTTCCTGTGTGACCTGCTCTAGGTGGACCTGCTCTGGCAGGGGGATTGGACGAGATGATCTTTCAAGGTCCCTTCCAATCCCTGATATTCTGTGATTTCCTTCCAGCGTTGCCCTCTTCAACTTTCCCTTGTCTGCCAAAAGCAAAGGCTCTTCTGCAACCATGCTCTTTCCCAGAAGACATTTTTTAAGGAGCTGCTCCATTTTAGGTCTCATTAGTCATATGTGTTATTGCATTGATCCTTATAGATTGCAGCCATCAGGGCCAAAAGCAAAAGGTCAATTCTTCATTATCAACTGGATTTTTGCAGGTAGGTTGCTTCTGTAGAGTCACAGAATCACAGAAGGGTTTAGAGCAGACAGGGACACCTCCCACATTGCTCAAAGCCCCATCTAGCCTGGTGTCGTGGTTTTGACCAATCGGACAGATGATGACCCCTCCTCCCCCCCCCTAAGGAAAAGAGAGGAGAGGAAAGGATTAAGAGATTCAGGAGTTTAGATAAAAACTAAACTACTTTAATGAAATATCAATAACAATAATATGATAAACAATAAAAAGAAAAATTAAAAAGTATAAAAGAAAGGATAAAGAAAAAAAAACGTATACAGTCTATACAAAACTGTATCAGGCTCCCAGGACGATGATCACGTCACCAGCAGCACCAGTAAACGTCACAGGCTGGACTCGGTGACCGGCAGGAGCTGGATTCCGGATCAGGATCAAAGGCAGACCAACAGACAGGGTCCTCCTCAGACGTCGGCCATTGAAGGAAGAAAAAAAACTAACAACCCCTTGATCCCTCAGCTTTTCTTTACTGAGCATGATGCGGATGGGATGGAATACCCTAATTGGCCAGTTTTAGGTCACCTGACAAAATTCCCTGACCTTGGTTGTTCTAGCAGTAAGTATAAGCAAGGGCCTCTCTGCATACCATCCCTTGGTATAATCAGGTCTTATCACTGTGAGACGAAACACTCTCTGAACAATGTGCTGTTAATTTCAGACTTTAGTTAGTTAGAAGAGGCCCAGCTAAAAAAGTAAATCTACTGAACAGAAAATTGGTTTGTTTTGCCTCAAAGCAGGACACCTGGTCCTGAATCCCTCCAGGGATGGGGCAGCCACAGCTTCTCTGGGCAACCTGGGCCAGGGTCTCACCACCCTCACAGGAAAGAATTTCTTCCTAATATCTCATCTAAATCTCCCCTCTTTTAGTGTAAAACCATTATGCCTTATCCTATTACTATGCTTCCTGATCAGGGGTTCCTCCCCATCTCTCCTGTAACCCTCTTCAGGTACTGGAACAATGCTATACGGCTCCTCCTCTTCTCTTCTCCAGGCTGAACAACCCCCAGCTCTCTCAGTCTGTCTTCACAGGAGAGGTCCTCCATCCCTCTGATCCCTTTCATGGCCCTCCACTGGACCCCTTCTAATAGGTCCATGTCCTTCCCTGTGCTGAGAATTCCAGAGCTGGACACAGTACTCCGGGTGGAGTACTTGATGTTCCTTTGGTTGGGTGAGAGCCAAACAGAAGGGACCTTCAAACTCTTCCTTCTCCAAACAGCCCTTGCTGTGCCATTAGCGTACCTAGGGTGAGGAACAAACCAGAAGGGAACCCTAAAGGTACTGTGTTACCCTCAAAATTTGTGCAGTTATCCAAGGCTGAGATTCCATACTGATGTTGCTTGGGGGCCTACAGAGCAGTCTTGATGGATTTGGTGAGGGCATGATCTGGTCTGTCAGATGGCACGATGCACACCCTCCCATACCACAGCAAACATGAACCAGCACCACCCTCTCTAATTAAGGGGCATGATTTCACCTCTCATTACCTCACGCTTACCACAGGCTAAGAGCATGGATGTGGGCAGTATGACACATTGCAAATTCACGCCCTTGCCTTGCTGACTTGCTCCTGTGTCCGTACCCTTTTTTGTATTTATATTCCCCAAAACGAGCAGGCCAAACCCGTGCCGTGTCCACACGTGCACACACGTATGCACATACACCTGCAAAGTTGTACAGGTTGGGCAGAAATGGTCCTACACGCCGTGATGCACAACCTCTACGAAAGGCAAGGTCAGAGATTTCCAACCTGACTTCAACTATCCAGGATGTATCAGGGAGGAAGGAAAGACCCATTTGTATTTCAAAATGCAAGTGCTGTGCTTCAGGGAAAAGCAAATTGATGCCTCAGATAAGGAGCATGGGATTAGCGGTGGGTTGTTTGTTTTTTTTTCCCGCTGGTGAGGCGCCTTTATCCAGATATAAATCCCAGATATTAGCACAAAGAATTACAAGAGGGGAAAAAAGATGCTAATCCCACGTATCAGCAGTGTCTAACCTGCCAAGCATAAATATTCATGTAATCACTTGGCTGTTACCTGGTAACCACAACAAAGCACACATAGAAAATGTAATTACCGGGGCTCCGTAAACTCATCTTAAATTATCACCTATAGCCAGGCACATATTATTAGATATTAGATTCTCCCTTAGATCAGAATCTCATGTTCCTCCCGTCTAATTTGAAATAACTATCTCCTTATTGGCAAGCGACGAAATCTAAATGGAGTCACGTAAATCCTACTTCACAGCTCAATTAAGGAAACGTGATTACGGATCTGGAAGCAGATGCAGATATTACTGGGGGAGGGATGATGGCAGAAGCCTACAGGAAGCAGCCGATGCTTTCCAGGGGTCATTTGTAGGGGAACCCGTAGGAACAGAGTTTCTATTGTTATAAGCTTCAGAGTATGTGGGGTGGAGAGGGGGTGAGAGACTGGATTCCCATTTATAAGTGCTTTGGAGGTTTTCAGAAGGAGTCAGGTTCCATTGTTGCGTTTTAAATATTCTCTGAGCTCTCTGGGAACAATATACATTTTCACCACTTCTCCCTCAGTGTCCTTCCCTCTCGTGATGAGGTTCACACTCTTTGGTTGTCCCACCACTGCCATTGATCTTTATTCCATGCTGGAGGGGTGGGATGAGATGAGGGGGGTGATGTCATTATGTCATTTTGTGCGCTTATCCCAACAAAAAGCCAGAAGATATGTTGAGAGATGTCCTAGGAGCTCTCTGAACACAACAGGCAGGAGAAGCAGGTGCCTTTGCAGCTCTCTCAGCTGCACACACCTGGGTCATTTTCAGAAGGACCATCTGTCAGATGCACCATGAAATGTCCTGGGTGAAGGGTTGACAATGCATGCAGCACCCTTGGGGGTGGCTCAGTGTCCTTGGCACTGCTGCTGATGTGATGGAAGAGCCCTGAGGGCTAATGCATGGATGCACCAACCTTCTCCAGAGGTCTCTTTGGTCCTGGAAGTCATCAGGTATCCTCACCAAGCTGGATGAACCTGAGGACAAAGATGTCTTTCTCCAAACCCCAAAGAGAAGGTGTTAAAGTCACAGGCAACAGCTGTAAGGGAGGAGAGTGAGATGGGAGGCTCAGAGGACGGCAGATGCAAGAGTACATCCTGCTCCATGCACCCAGGAGCACATAATTATTCCTGCAGGGAAGACACATTATGACAGAAGCTATCACAAAATAAATATGGAAACACAGGGTTGCATTTGCAAACACACTTAGCCAAGAGAGAGCAAAATCAGGGACGTTGATCCCAGTTCCTTGGAGTGATCAAGGGAGTGTTGGTTTATAGAAACAGTGGTTCTGTTGAGTGATGGGTCTGCTCCACCTGCCTGCCCATTTTCTGCCCTTGGTTTTGTTGCTCCATCCTAAATTACTTGTTCCTAAAGGGAGAAGGCAGCCAATGTGTTTAGGGTGGAAACTGGAGGTGAGTGAGCACTTGCTCTTCTGCTCTGGAAGGACGGGCTTTGATTTTGGTAGCTTCTACTCCCTGAAATCTGAACACGCAAGCACACCCAAAAATGCACCAGAAAAAAAAAATATAAAAGCTAGCCCACTGAAAAAGGCTGAGTTCCAGAAAACCACTCAATTTCATTTGAAATCCAACTTTTTAAGAGTTCTTAATGCTTTCTTGTATGAAAGCAGTGCTTGCCCCATGAAAAATGGTAAGAAAAAAAAAAAAAGGTCAAAGCATTATATTCTACAATATTCTACAAAGGTGCAGACACATAGACCCTGGACATCGTCTGAATGTGCCTGCTCAGTTTTAACACGGGATTGTGCTGAACTCAGGACTCTGTAAGAAGTTTCAGTTCAGTAAAAAATGCACTTCCTTCGGTTGGGAAAATAAAAGTTTTGCCCAAAACTCTATGATTACTCTATTTATGATGCTGGGACCAAATTGTAAATGCAATTTGCGGATCGGAAATCCCCTTGAAATTTCAATTAAATTTGATACATGTGTTTTCAGCATCCTTGCCTACAAGAGTTTGTTTCTGGGCCAAATTATTCCATCTTTAGTCATACATCAGTACGTGGAGTCTTTCTTAATGCATGCTTCAGAGTTTGATCCTTTTCTTTCGAACTACCGCAGGTTTCCCTGAGAGAAAGAAAGAAGACGAAACGTATTCTAACAGCAGTAGCTCTTTTTCCATCGCTTTCCATCTGGTACGTGATCTGTGATCATACCTCCAGGTCATTATGCTTGTAATGTTTATTGGAAAAATCAATCTTTAACTTTAAGACTTTACACAGGAAATATTAAAGTAAATTAGGACCCTATACATCCATTTTCAAATTTCCTTTCGACCTCACAGTACCTACTTCTTTCATGAAAAGAAATCAAGGTTGTGGGGTTTTTTTATTTTCCTTTTTTTCCAAGCTGTTCCATTTTTGCATAACTGACAAAATTTCCTGGAAATACAATTTGCCCGGCTACCTTAGTTATTATCTCCAGCCCATATTAGCAGCTAAGCGGTTGTTGACATTCCCTTTCAATATTGCTACTAAAACTCCATGAAGCTTACGCAGAATTTATATACGAATGTCAACTCATTTTTAAAATATGTAATAGGAAAAGATCAGCCAATGCCTTTCTGGCCACCTACATTTCAGAAGGTATTGGCTGGTATTAAAGTAGTGTATACATATATATTTTAAGAAACCACACATTTTCTGGGCCAGAATCCAAGGGCATATAAAGTAGTTTAGTCAGTTATGACTGGATGAGGAGCTAGATGGAAAACAGAGCATTCTCAGAGACTTTGGGTGCACATGAATTTCTTTCCAAAATTAATGTGAGTGGGGGTCATTAATTTTACTTTTATTTTGGTGGATGAAATGTCGCTCTTCTGGATATTCTCAGGGTGCGACGTGAAGCCACATCTAGCAAAGGCAGGACCCTCCAGACCCCGTCCATGCCTTCCAGCACTGAGGCTGAATACACATCCCCTATTCATGGTACTTTTGGGCTGGGACAGAAATACAGCAACAAACAAAAATAATAATTAATATATATATATATTCTGGTGACAGCTTGGGGTCTAAGGACAGACAGCCCCCTGGGATGAAATAAAAGCCACTGAGACAGACCGGAGAGCAGTGAAAGGAGAAAACGTCCAGGGCTGATGCTCCTGGACTCTCTCTGGGTCCGATCCTGCTCTGACACTGACCATGTCCATGCAACCTTTGAAGCTATAGAAGCAAGAAGAAATTTAAACACTGTTGACTTTTCTCCCTTTGCTTTTGCACTTTTAAAAAGGGAATGAAGCTACTTTGAAAATTCAGTCAGAGGGAGGGGATCTGTTTGTAGTCAGGTGGAAGTCTCCAGTGAGGAACAGGGGCTAGAAGGAAGATCTGGGCAACTACAGGCCCATCAGCCTAACCTCGGTACCAGGAAAGATCATGAAAAGGATCATATTGAGTGAGCTCTCACAGCAACTGCAGGGCAGCCAATGGATCAGGTCCAGCCAGCATGGGTTCATGAAAGGGAGGTCCTGCTTAACCAACTTGATCTCTTCCTATGACCATGTGACCCACCTTCTGGATGGAAGGAAGGTTGTGGACTTTGTCTATGTGGGTGTTTGTAAGGCATTTGACACCGTCTCTGACAGCATTCTCCTTGAGAAGCTGGTGAATCATGGCATAGACAAGAGTACTCTTCACTGGGTAAAAAACTGGCTGGATGGCCATGCCCAGAGAGTGGTGATTAATGGGGTGAAATCTTGTTGGTGGCCAGTCACCAGTGGTGTCCCTCAGGACTCAATTTTGGGGCCAGTCTTGTTTAATATCTTTATTGATGATCTGGATAAGGGGATTGAGGGCATCCTCAAAAAGTTTGCCAATGACGCCAAACTAGGTAGGACTGCTGATCTGCTGGAGGGTAGGAAGGCTCTAGAGAGGGACCTGGACAGCTTGGATCAATGGGTCAAGACCAGTTGTATGACGTTCAATAAGGCCAAGTGCCACGTCCTGCATTTTGGTCACAACACCCCCATGCAGCACTACAGGATTGGGAAAAGTGACTGGAGCTGCCTGGCAGAAAAGGACCTGGGGGTGTTGGTTGACTGTCAGCTGTACATGAGCCAGCAGCATGCCCAGGTGGACAAGAAGGCCAACAGGATCCTGGCCTGGATCAGGAATAGTGTGGGGAGCAGGAGTAGGGAAGTGATGGTGCCTCTGTACTGAGCACTGGTGAGGCCTCACCTCAAGTGCTGTGTTCAATTCTGGGGACCTCACTACAAGGACATTGAAGTGCTGGAGTCTGTCCAGAGGAGAGCCACCAACTGGTGAGGAGTCTAGCAAGCCAGACCTATGAGGAGAGGCTGAAGGAAGTGGGCATGTTTAGCCTGGAGAAGAGGATGCATAGGGGAGACCTCCTTGCCCTCTACAACTACTTGAAAGGAAGTTGTAGAAAAGTGGGTGTTGGCCTTTCTCCCATGTGAATAATGACAGGACCAGAGGAAATGATCTGAAGTTGCAGCAGGGGAGGTTTAGACTAGATATTAGGAAGAATGACTTTACTGAAAGAATGGTCAGGCACTGGAACAGCCTGCCCAGGGAGGTGGTAGAGTCACCATCCCCTGGAAGTATTTAAGAAAAGTGTAGATGTGGCACTTCAGGGCATTCTCTAGTGGCCAAGATTGTTGGTCTGGGTGGTTGTTGTGGTGGGGTTTTTTGAGGCATGGGTGTTGGTTTTTTTGGGGGGTGAGGTAGTTTCTATTTTTTGTTTGTTTGTTTGTTTATGGTTGGACCCAAAGATCTCAAAGGTCCCTTCCAACCCTGAAGATTCTGTAATTCTGTGAAAATATGCTTGTTTTGTTTTGTTTGTTTGCTTGCTTGTTTGTTTATATTCACCTCCTTAAATATTATTAGAGCTGATGTGTCCATGAAGTTTCTCATGGAACCAACTCACCTTCACTGTTCCAAGAAAATGTTGTGTTTAAAACACATCTAAAAGCTGTTTGAGGCTGTCTTTAACGATGCCAATGGGAAGATTGTGTAACATCAAAACAAAGTTTAAAAGTAATCAGATCTCCCTTTAAAAAATAAAAAATAAAAAGGCAACTTTTCCCTTGCATTGTGGGACCACATCCATCAGCTGTAGACCCAGTTCCTTTTCATAACAGAGCGTGTGAGACACGATAATAAACAGTGGAAAACAGAACCACATGCTGCCATGAAATGAGGCTGAATATCAAAACCTACGAGGGAGAGGCCAGATTCAGTGCTGCTTTTTGGTGCTGACACGGCTCCGCTGTCCACAGGGGATGAGGGACCACTGTGACTCATGGAGACCCACAGATGTGGAAACCAAAGCCATAGGGACCAATACTATAGGGACTGATGCTGTGGGGACTGTAGCTGCTGGCATGGGAGCAGCATGAGCCTCCCTTGCACACACCCTCATTCCAGGCCACCCTGGACCAGGAAAGGGATCCTGGGAGGTGAAACCACCAGAACTCCCAATTTTACAAGGATGGCAAGTTTTTTCTCCCTGGGAACTCTTCACACAGCCAGCATCAGATCTTAATTTTCAGTCGTGAGATGTCTCTCTCAAATTGACTCTATCATTTATTTCCAAGCCCCTGGGCTATTATAGGCTGGACTTCATTTGTTTTAAACTCCTCTGCCTGGGACTTATTGTTCTGTGCTGCTGGTTCACAGCTCTGTAAGTCATTAACAGCCCTGTCCCTTCCCCCAGAAGGGGCCGTTGGGTCTTTGGATTTTTTCTTATTTTTTTTTAATATAGAAAATTAGTCTTGTAGCTGCAAAACAGAAAAGCCCTGGAATCTCCTAATTCTACCCCACCCCAAAAAAAAAAAGGAAGAAAGGGAGGGGGATTTTGTTACAATGCAGTACACAAGAAAGTTTAATAATGACCTGCCTCCAACCAAATGGCTAAGCTGCCAAGAAGGACCAGAATTTCTGGTGTGACTCGAGCCTGGACCAGCATGCTCAGATCCAGCTGAGGATTTACCCAGCACATCAGGTATTTTGGAACAAATTGTAAGTATGGGCAATTACAGAGGCAGCTGACAGCTGCCAAGAAGTCTGGTCCATGATGCCTGGATCACCAATCTGCAGGTGAGAAGTGGCATGTGTTTTATCCTGCCCTTCTTCTGCAGGTGCAGGTCATTTGTGTGTTCCATTTCTCTAACACATCCAGATATAGCTAACAAGCTATAACCTTGCAGGCACAGCCCTCCCAGGAACAGAGCCCTGGAACAACAACTGGAAATCACTGGTGGGGAAAAGAAAACACTTTGTGAAATCATGAAGCAGTAGATTTTACCTGGATAGTAACCACAGGCTGTGCAGGATCTAGAATCATAGAATTGTCTAGGTTGGAAGGGACCTTTAAAATCATCTAGTCCAACCATCAACCTAACTCTGACAAAAAAAAAAACCACTAAACCACATCCCTAACCACTATGTCATACCTCCAGGGCTGGTGCCTCAACCGCTTCCCTGGGCAGCCCATTTCAAGGCTTAATATCCCTTGCAGTGTAAAAGAAATTTCTTGTATTCAACCTAAATCTCCCTTGGTGCAACTTGAAGCCACTTCCTCTTGTCCCATAACGTGTGACTTGGGAGAAGAGACCACCCCCACCTTTCTACAACCTCCTTTCAGGGAGTTGTAAAGAGTGATAATGTCTCTCCTCAGCCTCCTCTTCTCCAGGCTGAACAACCCCAGCTCCCTCACCTTCTCCTCATAAGACTTATGCTCCAGATCCCTCACCAACCTTGTTGCCCTTCTGTGGACCTGCTCCACTCCTCAATGTATTTTTGTGGGAAGGGGCCCAAAACTGGACATTGCACTCAAGGTGGGACCTCCTCAGTGCTGAGTAAAGGGGGACAATCACCTCCCAAATCCTGCTCACCACACTGTTCCTGATTCAGTCCAGGATGCTGTTGGCCTTCTTGGCCACCTGGGCACACTGCTGCCTCATGTTCAGCTGACAGTTGACCAACACCCCCAGGTCCTTTTCTGCCCGTCAGCTCTGCAGACCTGACTGAAGGAAGAGAAAGAAGGGAAAAAGAAAACGATAACATTTTAGTTTGGGGCAAAACCTAGTAATTTTAATTTCTTCCCCCCGCGGCCCCAGCCATGGGCAGCCATATTCCTACCACCTTACCACCAAAGGGCTCTCTGTGGACTACCCCTTTAGACAGTAGGGGACATGGAGGTGGAGCAGATCTGGCAGATCTGACCATCAGATGATCCAAACCAACCCTCTGGGCAGAACTATAACTTCCCCGATGTCACTTGTGTATTAAACTCCTCGCAGTGAGTGCAGTTTTGATGATTCCACTTCTCTTCTGGGGAAGGAGAAAATCCTGCGAGGCCAGGAAGCTTTCCTTCTGGTGGGGCAATATTTGGGTGGATCTGAGACCCATTTAACCTTAATCTACCCTTGGCTTAATGTCTCAAATTCCTTCTCCACGTAGGGGCTGCTGCTCCATTCCGATTTCATTACACTCCCAGCAAAGCTGTGAGGGCTCAGGGATGATACCCTCCATCAAAGGCTGGAGGGTTTTAATGCCATGGCTTCCATGGAAACTTCTGAGCTCACCCGCTTGCCTGCATTATTTCCAGCTGTGCTCACAACTTCATATAGAGAGGATGCAGGAGAGGCAGAAAAGTTTACCCCATGGGTCTTCTTCATCTTGCAAAGAGAATGGTGGGTCTTGGGGCACCAGGGAAAAAGGGAGATCCACTTCAGAAGACCTGGAGACGGTGTCTGCAGGGAGCTAGGGCACAGGCAGAGTGAATGTCTTGGCATCAAGGAATTTCTGAGGAGGAAAATCACCTTGTTGCATTGCTATTAGAGCATGAGAAAAGTATAATCCCCATTTCTCAGCCAGACACCAGGAGAAGAGTGATGGTCCATGGCTCTTTCAACACAAGCCAAAGCCAACAGACTCTTCTGGACCTCCCTGATGCTTAAGAAGACCCATGCCAGAGTGAGTCATGTTAAATGAGGTGGGCAATCCCAGTCTACCACTGTGTATAGTCAATCTGCTTGGATCCTGGTGGTTGCATGCAGTCTGGCTGAGTGCACAGGAGGAATCAGAGCATCGGTGGTTAATACATCTCATCCCCAATGTCCTTTTGACAGACAGGCATTGAGATAAGCTGGCCAGGAGAGGAGAAGGGAGAGGAAGTGCTGTTCACAACTCCAGCTGTTTGTAGACCAGGTCTGGGCTTGTCCCTTGAATTCCCAATGCTTTATTCCCCATCAAAAAATCTTTAAAGGCTGCAGGGTCTCAGGAGATCAGCAACAGGTTTAAAAAGAACATATATATGTATGTATGTATAAGCTGGCAGGTGGGAGGGGACAAAAAAAAGTGGCAAAGTCATGAAGTAGGTGAAATACCCCACTAAAAAAAGTGCTTGAAATTCTGTAGAGATTTATGCACTTCAGAAGCTGACGCTTCCACAAATTGAACTGTCCTGCTTATTTTTTTGGGCTTGAGCGCAAACAAAGTGAAAACTTGACTTACAGTTTGCTTGCACTTTTAAAAGGAGAAACTCAGCAGGCTATAATATATCTGGAATTTCTCGGGGTGTTACCCGGCTATTGCTCCATCAAGGCCAAAATACAAGTCGCAGATCCCAAGGGACATAGAAATCCCAGCATGCTGCAAAGCAGTCAGTGTCTGAGATTTGCAGCATAAATATTTGGGAAGCTGCACTTAAAGTTGTGTACCCACAGCCCTACCGGTCCTGCTGACCTTGTCTGAGTGGGAAAAGTGTGGGACTAAGAAGATGAAGGAATAATGCATCTCTTCTAAAAGCCTTGGGGACATTTGGGGTAACACTACCAGGCTAAATCTCTGACCATGGGGTTTTTCTGGCATTGCTACCCAAGGTGACTAGGGGCAACCTTGCTGAAGATTATACATGGCATGTGCTTAGGCTTGAACCTGACCAGCCTTGTGAAAACACCTCTTGATGTGGAAGTGGACGCAGAGGGAACACCATCTGCTATCACTTTCCTGCTCTCTCCCTGCTCAGAGTCACAGAATAACAGAATGGCCAGGGTTGGAAGGGACTTTTGGAGATCATCTAGTCCAAACCCCCTGACAAAGTGGGGTTACCTGGAGCCGGTTAGACAGAAACACATTCAGGCAACCTCCTCTGTCTGGGCAGCCTATTCCAGGGCTCTGCCACCCTAACAGGAAAGAAGTTTTTCCTCATGTTGAGATGGAATTTCCTGTGTACTAGATGTTGTCCTTTGTCCCTTGCCTCACATGCCAAGTGTGAGTTTGACACACTTGCACTGTCCTCCACTTTGTCCATCTCCTAAGGCATCATGGACATTTTCCAGTCTGAATCAGCCAACGTTTGAGCTGTGGATTGAATGAGCAGCCTCAAGAAATGTGATTTACAGCTGCCAGAGCTGTAAATCAAATAAAGTCTGAATCATGTAGTGTTTCTTTTCCATCCACCTCTGCAGAAGCTGGTAGTAGCCAGAACCCCAGATAGGTTGGTCATCATCATCCTCTGACCTTCACTCTCCTGAAGGCACAAGAAGGAAAGGCAAACTCCTCAATGTTCCATCTCCCCATCCAGGATAACCTTCATTGCCTCCTTATTTTTTTATACATTTTCTGATGTCTGGTGTCTTCTCAAACTCTTTTTGCCAGAGTTGGCTTTGTGAGGTTCTCAGTTTCACTGCCTTCTAAATTTCAGAGTTTATAAGCACAGGAAGTAAGGGCAGCCAAGAGCCACAGGAACCAGAAGGCAAAGAAAGCCACCTTCATATTTCATCTTGTTCCGCTTTACTCTGTTCTCCTTAGCAGACTAGGTTGGACATCTCTTCCAGACATTTCAGATTCTTCTCTCTACCATGTGGGACAACTTAGGAGTAGGACTCAGAGTTGCTCCAGAAGTTTGGACCATGTACAAATACTAAATTGGTAAGGGAAAAGAAATTTTCTTGACATCACACTCAAAAACACATGTTTCTTCGCTCTCTATTGGAGAAGGTAAGTTACAGTTCCCATCACTGCTTCCAAATGCACTTTGCTGAATGACACACCAAGGTACGTGCAAGAAAAAGTCTCTTTATTTAGCCCTGAGAGTTTATTTTTGGGTTCATCCTGTGAGATTTCGCTACCCCCCAGAGCAGCCAATCCTGCTTAAAATACAGATCTTTCAAAGATTTTGGCACAGTGCAGAAAAATCCCAGGTAACCAAGGAGGAGACACTTGACAGTAAAGTCTAAGTGGTCACAAGCTTCAGTTCTCTGTGAGTGAAGTACCAACAAGGGGTTTAAGTTGCTATCAAGGCTTGCAAATGCTTTTCCTTCTCCTAGGCAGTGGTGTATACCAATTATCTTTGAGGGAAAGGAGCATTTTACAGCTGGGAGATGCTTGTGATTCCCCTTTTGCTCATCAGTTGATAGGGGTGTAGTTCCACTGGCTGTTCCTTTAACTCCCAAGGGCTCCATCTAAACTGCAAAAGAGAAGACCCAGGATGGACAGCAGTCTCTATGGGAATTCATTGTTTGGGTTCGGGTTTTTTTTCCATATTACTGTCTCTCCCTATGCATAAGCAAAGTTTTGCTTCCTTTGCTGCACCGACAGCAGTTAAAATGATGTGGTGGTTCTGGGTATGAAGAGCTGTAAACGTCGCTGCTGCAAGGGAAAAAAGAATCACAGTTCTCAGACACTATGATGAAAGAAATCAATTTGCAGTAAGAGAAAAGAGGTGAAAATTTTGAGAATAGAGTCTGCCCAGCCTGAAAGAAATATTAATTCTGGGACCAAAGGGGCACTGCATGGGAATAAATTCAGTGCCTGTGGCCAAATTTGCACAGTTAACTTGTATTTTGTCATGCCTTAATTTTAGTCGGAACTCAACTTGAGACAAGCCATGGGGGCATGATGGGTGGGCTGAGCTAAATATTGTCCCAAAGCCCTACTGGAATCCATCCTTGGCAAAACCTCGAAAAGAGTCAGCATCCAAAATGCCAAGTCCAGCTTGAAAATGTGTGGACACCAAGGAGACAAAAACAAGCCTGGCTTTCAAAATTGAAGTCCACTTGGAGGTCTGGTCCACTGAGGGAAGGGTGAGGAGGTGGACCCCCATTCTCAAAAGGCTGTTAGAGCTCTGACTTTGCTAGTGCCTAATATTTGGAGGGGAGAGGAGATGGCAATTTTGGAATGGCCCAATTTAGATTTATGTCTGCTACCTACACGTCCTGAACATCAACAATGTCCACCTGCCTTTTCTCTGTTGACCATTTATTGCTTCAAGATTTTGAGCCCACTGGAGGGTGACCCAGGGAGAAAAATCTCCAGCTTGGGTTTTCAACAACCCCTTTTCTCCTCTGCACCTTCCCCACATGGCAGCAAGCTGGCAGCGGACAGGGATATAATACTTCATCCCAGATGCCCACGGCAGAATGAAAACAAACCAGCACTGGTGCGGTGTCCTGCTGCCTCCCAGGAGATGTCCCAGGCATGGGGGCAGTTGCTGCTGCAAGGCAGGATGGGTCCTCCTCATCCTCTCCGTTTTTATTTCCCTAGCTCTCCCGATGACACAGTTTGAAGCACAGAAGTGTTCTGTGAGGAATGTGTTTCAGGATGAAGATGAATACCTCTGAGCCTGACAGCATAAACACTCAGAGCCTGTTTGGCTTCTTCCAGTGCCAGCTCTCTGGATGGACGCAGAAAGCCCCTTTGCCTCCCATGGAGGCTCTTTGGTTTCCTCTGATGAGTTGGAGCTGTTCAGACCCGAAGCAGATGGAGTCAGTTATTTACACCACGTTCTCCTGGGGTGCACTCTTGACCCACTGCTTGCTGGTCTCAATAGACATATGCACTGGTGCCGGCTGATCGTTTCGGTATGACACAGAGAACATTAGTGGAGCAGAGCCAGGCAGAGGCCCACAGAGAACAAGCAACTGATGGGGATGTAGTGCTGGGAGAAGCCTTGCTGGTCCCATGCTGAGCTACCATGCCTTGTGTTCAGGTGGCAAGAAGGGAAGAAAAGCCGCCTTGCTGGCCCCTTGAAAGCTGAGATGAGTGGTGGGCGGTGGTGGGGTGTGATCAGGGGATGCCACCCTTGATGGGATGTTACTAAGGTCTGGACATTGAGCATGGAATAGGAGGCAGGGAAAAAGAAGGGCAGCTATGAGATGTGTTAGTCTGGGAAGCTCCACTGAAGACCATTTCTGGGGTCAGAGACAACTCAGTCTGCCCAGTCTCTGCCTTGTGCTCTGAGGAACAAGGCAGAAGGAGGTGCTTGACCAATTTTGCTCCAGCTCCCTAGCAATCATTTGACTGTTTTCAGTTGGGGAATTCATCTTTCCCTTACCTTTACCTCGCCTGCCCTGTAAACCTTGACTCAAAGTTTGGGGTTCCTTGAAATATGCCCAGACCTGAGGAAAAGTGCCATGAAACAAAAAACCACTCACTGTCTCCTGCAGCCAAGTAGCCCAGAGCAAACATGGCCATACCTGCGAGACAGCTGAGCACAGCAGGCAGCTGCTGTCCTGGCTGCTGCAAGAGGAGAGATGAAGGAATTTCAGAGATAGCATGTGGGAAAGGGTGTTAAAGAGCTGCAGGGACTTCAGCACTTGATACGTACGATTCCTTGATACAAAGCCAAAGGACACTTACTTGCTCCTGCTGCGTTTTAACCCTTCTTCCCATTTTTTTCCTCCACTGAAAGAAAGCTTCAAGCTCAGAAGGTGCAACGAAAGATTAAGTAGAAGGAGTTACATTTTCCTGGCTGCTATCAAAACCCTTTTTCCAACTTTTCTCCTTTTTTTTTTTTTTTTTTCTCTTTGCACTGACATGCCTTTGACGTTTTATGAGCTGAACTGTATTTCATTGCACGAGGCACTGGCAGACAATCTGAGAGCCTTTTATTCTGAGGTGCTTTTCAGCTTCCAGGCTGTGATCTACAACGCCTCAAGCTGAAGCCAGGCTGCAGCTATGGGGCTGGCTGACATTTTACAGGGAAAGGGGAGTGAGGCACCAGCTTATAAACGTATTTGAAGACTCAAGTGTTGCATATTAAGATACACCAAGTCTGAACTCCTGAAGTGAGCCATTAACCCATGGAACTCCTCGTCAGCTGATGTGATGACAACAAAACATAGAATCATAGAATGGTTTAGGTTGGAAGGGAACTTAAAGTTCATGAAGTTCCAACTCCCCTGCCCTGGGCAAGTACACCTCCCACAAGACCAGGTTGCTCAAAGCCCCATCCAACCTGGTCTTGACGTGACTATGGGCTTGATAGAAGGAGGCCTTGGAAAAGAGATCGTTTGGAGATTACTAACTAGATGTAGTTCAGTCAAGAAATTCCCTATGCAGAAAGTGGTCAGAGGTTGAGAGAGTACTCAAGGCTGGTATCAAATATGTTCATCCTGTTTGCGTGTCCATTGAATATATTGGACTTAATGGACTCTGGTATAAACCAGAGTGTCCATCCTGCCTCTTCCTGAGTTAAGTGGTAAAGCTCTTTTACTGTGAGCAACCAAGGAGAACTGGGAGCTTCCCATAATTGATTTACATGTATTTTGCTTTGAAAAGTGCCTTTGGTGCAGCAACATCTCAGTATCCCATGGTGGTTGATGTTGCTCTGGTCCCCACAAAGATAAGCTAGATCTTTCTTCACTCCAAAGAGACAGGAGTTAAGAGGAGGCACAGAGGCCAGAAACCTACTGAGAAGGCAAGTGGCAGAACTGATAATTGAATCCAGCTTCCCAGTGTACTGCTCACAGGCAGTGAGCTGCTTATAGTGAATCAGGCAGAAGGACCTGAGGCAGTGGAAAGTGCCTGACTGGCCTCAGTGGATTTTGATGGGCTACTTCATCCCAGGACTTGAGCAGGGCTCCTTTAATTTTGTGGGATCTGCAGGTGGTGCAGCCTACGGGAGGTGGATGTGGAGGGCGCATCACAGCTGAGTTTCTGGAGGTCTCATCAGTGCACTCTGACCATAAGCGTCAACCTGACCTGGTGCCAAGCAGGTTTAACAGCAAAATGCTGGGCTATATTTCTTTTCAACAGATAAGAGCCAGTTGCTGCTGCTGCCATCTATCTGAAGTGATCCACCTCACGAAGAGCACAGCCTGGGACAAGACAGGCCTCAGCATGGATCCACATTATGGGCTCTGAGCCACCTCAGGTTGATGTAAAACATCAGTGCCCAGCCTGATGTTAAGAGATACAGTAGCACAGTCTGAATGATCTATCCAATGGTGGTGTGGCTGGATGTGGCCAATTAATCTTTGAAGCTCTCCTATCTTAGAGGCCACCATGATAAGAAGTTACTATATAGTTGGGATGGTGCTGATGGAGAGCTGTGCTCGGTTCTTCTCTTGCTTTTCCTTGTTGTGAAACAAAACTAGGCCTCATACTAGGGTCTTTTTCCAGGTCTGAGATATTTAGATACAAATGACTCCCTGTTTCTCCAACTTTCAGATATAAAGAAAAATCAGAGTCTCTAGCTGGGGATAAGATCACTTTGGAAATAGTATGGCAAGCATTTCAGGGCCAAATTCTCCCTGGGTCATAGGCTGCTTCATTTAAGGAGATGTTGGGACATGTGGTCTTGCAGCAGATTGTGAAGCCAAGCTCTTAAATCAGATGCATAATCCATCAACCATGCTGGGTCACTGATATGCCTGAGGTAGATACAGAATCATAGAATTGTTAGAGTTGGAAGGGAACTTAAAGATCATCAAGTTCCAACCCCCCTGCCATGGGCAAGGATACCTCCCACTAGATCAGGTTGCCCAAAGCCCCATCCAGCCTGACCTTGAACCCCTCCAGGGATGGGGCATCCACAGCTTCTCTGGGAAACCTGGGCCAGGGTCTCACGACCTCCACTGCAAATAATTTCTTCCAGATACCTCATCTATACCACCCCTCTTTCAGTTTAAAGCCATTCCCTCTCTTCCTCTTGCTTCACTCCCTGATCAAGACTCCCTCCCCTCTCCTGAAGCCCCTTTAGGGACTGGAAGGGCCTCTAAGGTCTCCCCAGAACCTTCTCTTCTCCAGGCTGAACCCCCACAACTCGCTCAGCCTGTCCTCACAGCATAAGGGCTCCTGTCCTCGGAACATCTTTCATGCAAGACGTATGTACGTTGCAATTCAGCTGTGGGATTATTTTTCTTACCAGCAGCACTGCAGCTCACGGGAAGGAGGGTGACGAAGCCAAATGTGATGCTGCATTAAACAGCTGAGCACACCACAAAGACGGTGCCGTCTGTTACCGCAGGACTTAGGTATTTCAGCATCTGGGAAAGGCTGAGTACAGTCAAAAAAATGAGCCGGAGAGCAAAGGACCAGAAGGGGAAATATCTGCTAACGGAAAGGTGTGGCTGCCTGGGAAAGAGATTGTATGAGTTATTGCAGGAAAGCACCTAGAGCCGTTAGCCATGAGGTGCAGGTGCAGCGTTAAAAGGAGAAGGTTGCAGGGCTGGCCTGCTCCCATAAATCACAGAAGGGAGGGTGTGGGGATTAGATCTGGGACTGCACAGTGCAGAACTGGAGTGAAATCTTTCTGTCCACGACTGGCCAACAGACAGATGAAAGAGAGCAATGCACAAGCCACAGGGCTTGAAAGCATCTGGCAGGAGAGAGGAAATGTGTTTTTTCCAATCAAGTCTCACCGAGGTAGGCTGGACTCAGAGCAGCTTTTTCTGAAGCTATCATTTTAGAAGGGATTGAAAATATTAATGTTCACCTTTGAAATGTTTTTGAGAGTCTGTGATGTAATGGACTACATCGATGGTTACATGAGTTATTCCAGTCGGATGGTGAGACCTGAGTTTTGTCCAGGTCCTTTTCACAGCTGTTTATACTTGCACATGGATGCACTCTTGTGCATGGCTGTACACACACAGACACACACAGGACTGATAAAACAGGCAAACCACAGTGCCAGGAGCTGTTTAAGATGAACATCAGGCCATCGTACCTGTTGCCTGCAGGCCTCCTTCTGCCACTGGTCAATAGAGAACACCTGGAGCAGCAATCATGAGCAAGATCATCTAGTCCAACCATCCTCCTATCACCAATACTACCCACTAAGCTACTAAATAATGTCTTGTAGCACCTCATCCAGACTCTTCTTGAACACCACCAGGGACGGTGACTTCACCACCTCCCTGGACAGGCCATTCCAGTGCCCGATCACTCTTTGGGAGAAAAAGTTTTTCCTGACATCTCATCTAAATCTCCCCTGGTGCAACTTGTGGCCATTCCCTTGAGTCCTGTCACTAGTTCTCTGGGAGAAGAGGCTGACCCCCTCCTCTTCACAACCTCCCTTCAGGAAATTGTAGAGTGCGATGAGGTCTCCCCTGAGCCTCCTCTTCTCCAGACTAAACAATCCCAGCTCCCTCAGCCCTTCCTCAAAGGACTTGTGCTCCAGACCCCTCACCGGTTTTGTTGCCCTTCTCTGGACTCACCAGGAACAGGATTCATCAACGCAGCTCCCATCATCTCCAAGGAACTGCAGATTCCCCACTGCTCTTCCTAGGTGCATTGGTACAAAGACAGGACAGTGAGAGGGCAAAATAACAACCTTATCAGACTGCTTGCTTTGGTAGTGATGGAACAAACTGCAATCTTAAAGACCTTAAGGTGTGCATTTCCATTTTCTGTCTACCCATACTTATCTCAGAGTAATTTGCAGAACTTCTAGGACACTCTAGCATAGACATCCCTGGATATGTAATCACAGAATCATAGAATGGTTGGAGTTGGAAAGGACCTTAAAGATCAAGTTCCACACCCTCTGACATGGACAGGGACACCTCCCACTACAGCATGTTGCTCAAAGGCCCATCCAGCTTGGCCTTAAACACTTCCAGAGATGGAGAATCCACAACTTCCCTGGGCAACCTGTTCCAGTGTCTCACCACCCTCACAGGAAAGAATTTCTTTCTAGTATCTAGTGTTTATTTCTGCAGAACTGGTGAGAGCTTTCATAGAAGGCTTGGGGGCATGAATGCGAGTGTTAAATCACAGAATGGCGATGCTCAGACTCAAGCTTACAAGACCATAATACCTAGTTCATGGAACTGTATATAAGAATTATCTCAGTTTGGTGGTTCGTGCTATTTTGTATCCCATAAGAAATGTTTTGGCCCAAGTATCCAAGAAGTTTGAGAACCATCCTGTTGAAGATCTGCAGCTCCCAGTACCAACTGTGCCATGAACGAACATGGTCTCAGCTTGGGATGTGTGTTGACACTTCTGGATTTGGCAGAACAGTGATAAGGAGGTGGTGGGTATAGCCCAGAAGATGGTGAGGGACCCAGTAGCAGGGAAAAAAAGGGCAAATGGAATGAAATGCTCAATGGAATGAAATGGGTATAGAGGGAGAAAGACAGAAGAAGGCAGCATCTGTGAAAGACATTTGCAGAAGGTTGGGAATCTCTGCAGCGGACATGTGAAAATGACTGTTGGTGCACTGTGATTCTTAGGAGATAAAATAAGAGTAAGAATCAGGGATGTATGAGCCCTGAGCCATGCAAAAGCTGGCTTTTTTTCCCTGTATTTCATAGTAGGTTGAGCTTGACAAATTAATATTCTTCTCTCCACAACACAGACCAACAGCCAACACAACGATGCCCACAAGGTTGTTTATAAACTTACTTGCAGCCAGTTTATAACCTTCTCCTGGCAGCTCTGCAGTCTATACCAGCAAGGAAAACATTTTGCCAGTGATTACTTGAACTTATCCCTCAAGAGCTCTTCTCTTGCCCTGGTGAAACAATGGTGGTAGATAGCTCTGCTGGTAGATCCACCCCTCCTTCTATCAGAGGAGACTTGGTGGACACATCACTGTGAAAACTGGTGGGGACACAAAGAGGACTGGGCAGAGGCAGGTGTGTGAAAGCCCAAAGCTTTGCAGCACCGTGGTCTTCACAGAAGTGCAAGGAGTGTGAAGGGTCTCTTTGCCTCCCACACACAGAATGAGGTGGATGGCCATGAGTTGAGGACCTCTTTCATGCTGGATTCAGGCCTCTCCCCTCATCTCCCATACAACCTCTTCCCTTTCGTTCCCCTTTGTCTCTCTTTTGACTACCCTTTTTGTTTGCTTGGCTGGCTCACAACGTCCAATGCTCCTTCATGCAACACTCCCCCACACAACATTCATCAAGCCTCTTCCTGCTCTCTCAAAGCTCTCCCAGATGGCAAGAAATCTCACTAGCCCAAGGAAGAGCTCCAAGTGTAATAACTACATGTCACTCTTTGTGTTTTAGACAGCTCCTGGCTCTATTGTCTTGCTCTGTGAAGCTCTCTTGTTTCTTACTAATCTGCTCTGTTCTCCCCGCTGTTGTAACATAACATGAATATACTTTTATGATGCCAATCCCTGATTTGCTTCATGACTTTGGCTGGATTGGTCAATCGAAAGCGTGTAGTTGTTAGGCTGTAGGCCAATGTGTTCAGAAATGACAGCGTAGTTGATGGGCCTCACTTTGGGGGCATATGGTGCCTGATTTTCAGAGGTGTTGGAGACAGTTGACAGGAGCTCCCTGTGCTTCACATTACTAATGATGCATCTTCTGTGATAGCTTGTTTCAGTACATATTTGGCATTGCTTTCTTTGTGTTGTTTAGATCATCATGGAAAGTGGCATTAACATTAGTGGCAGGCTTTTGCATGGATCAGGGCTCATTCAGGAGGTGACTTCAGCTGAGAGGAAAACCACAAAACAACCTCACTTAGAACCCAACAAGATCCCAGAGAGGTGGAAGGTTGCCCATCTCTGCAGCTGAGAGGTCTGAGAGTTAGATGTTTGAACCATCTTTGAGCCACTCCCTAGTAAATGAAAACAGTCATTTGGAAAATACGATTCATCCCACACTAAAGCATATAAGGTATATCAGAAACATCTCCCACTTCTATTCTCAACTAATCTGCACCAGCACTGCTTGTTTGAATCTGGATCAGTCTCCCAGACTGATTCTCTGCACAAAATGTCCATGCTGGTCCAAGGAGGGAATGGAAGGTGGGAAGTTACAGCCAAGCATGGAAAAGATTTAGAAACTTTTCATGGTAGAGTTGGCTTCAGACAACTTAAAAAGCTAGTGGAACTATGGTGTTAATCTCTTCCCCAAATCCCACTGCATTTCACATTTCCTGCAGGAGCCCATTTTTGGTTGTTTCTGTGTTTTTGGCACATGAGGTTCATCAAGGTGTGAGGCTATTAGGCAGGAAAGGCCAGGCAATGAATTCAGAGCTAGATCCAATTTGCCTTAAATTCAAGACTCTTCAGATACAGAGGTTTTGGTCAGGCATTCATTTAATAATAGCAATGGAACACTGTTAATCTGATTTAATTTTATGTTACATTGAATTTCTTGCTCTGCTGATTTTATTTTAGGCACGTTGTGAAAGAAGAGTGTGAGAAATTTGGCTTCCATTGGTCTTAAAAAAAAAAACATCAGTGGAGTAAGCAGCAGTCAAGGAGAAGCACTATTTAAACTAGAAGAGACCTTGGTACAAGCACAGATGGCCATAACCTGTTGACAAATGAAGTGGGATTAGAAAGTAGAATATTTCTCATGTTCAGAAGTGGGAGGATCCAGAACAGCTTTCCAAAGAAATAAGTGCTGTGTGAGAAATGAATATGTTCTCAGATGGAGCTGATCCTTTTCTGAATGGATTTAAATAATATGATTAAGTATGATAGGAGGGAACTGGCCTCTTTAACCCAAGTGGTCTCGTCTCATCTCATCCTATGCCTCATGGGCTGGTCTCAATGATTTGTTTGTGATCACCAATACGCCACAAACTCTTCAGGGCAGGATATTAAGAATTTCATATCCTGTCAGAACAAAAAAGATACTTGTATTCAAAGTAATTCTGCATCCATGCTATATTTTCTGTTGCTCCTTCCTCTTACTCCTCTTGAAATGGGGTCTTTTATGGCCCAAGAAAATTAAATGATTCTTCTGGGATTATGTCTGCTATTGTTAATTCTCTTTCTGAAGTCATAATCCACTGTGCCATTGCAGGTGGTTGCCATGGAAATAATGATAATGTCCACAAGAACAGTGTTAGGGATGTAGCATCAGGATTACAGGGACTCATGCAGAGCCTGAGATCTTGTTTTCAATCGTCCCTGATTACCAAAGACTGAAGAGAAAGATTAATTGAGAGACAGATCCGTTTACTCCAGAACCATTTGTGCATTGCATTAAGATTTTTTCAGGGGTATATTTTGGCTCCTCCTTAAATTCAGTTCAAGCCAAGGATGCTGTGAATCTGTCCCGTTCATTCCTTCTTGTTCACTTGGGTGATGAGGTAGTTTACACATCAGCCTCAACAAGACCTACCTATAATGAACCACATGCTGAATGAATCATCACTGATGGAGCTGATGGCACCACTGCACTGTGTGCAATTGTGCACCAACTGTTTCATGGACAAAGAAACACAACTCCAAATAAACCCCCAGATGAACACACATTAGCTCTATTTCACCATCCAGCTTCAGAAAGAGTTGTTCTGGCAGCAGAATCCATGTATAGACTAGAGCAGGGAACTGCCCTGCTGCTGAGAGGAATATCCATATGACCATTGTCACAATTGCATGATGAAGACACACAAAACTCCTTGTTGAGCACCTCAAACTACATCAAACTCATTGTCTGGCATGGTTCCTACTTCATCCATCAGCCTGCATTCCCCAAAAGTTGGCCCTGAGCTCTTGCGGGTCTTCACTTAAGACTCAGCTGAACTCAAAGCTTGGTTCGTTCTTGACTATCCCTGTTATTTCTCCCGATTAATTTGAAAATCAACCCTCAGTTTGCCTGAAATGTTTCTGCCCCTCTTAGGACTTACATTTGTCTCAAAGGATGATTTGAGCGCTTGGCATGTTTAATGTCTGGGTTTGCTTCCTATTTTTGTCCTGATCATGAAGATTTAATTTCTTACACCTCATTAATGAGTTCCAGATCCTTCAAAATACTCCTTAATTTGTTTCTCCAACCAGAAGGCCTCACGTAATGTCTTACTGTGAAGTAAATTGCCTGGAGATGAAAGAGCTTGGGAGAAAGCTTTAATTTTTAAGGTCTTTTTTTTTTTTTTTCCTGCAGCACTTTCAGTTTTTATGACACTCTATGCAGTGGCCCTGAATTTGGTGGGACATACCCATCTCAGCATGTGTTTCCTTGTGAACTGATGGTTTCTGCCACAGCCTGGCAATGGGCAGAGGGTATGATTAAAGGAGACACTGAGGTAGAAGTTTCTGTATTGAACCATTGACTAGAGGAAGGAAAATCTATGTGTTTTCAGTACTGAGATGGTGTGTCCAGCCAAGAAAGGACAAGATGACATGTAGATCACATACAGCATTCATTATTCCTCCTTTAGCCATGTTCATCTCATCTTCTCTCTCACCCCGTCCAACCCTAAAGTTGCACGAGGGTCCACAACATCCCAACAGCAAATGTGTGTGTATGTGCAATAATCAGTGGAAACTGACATAACATAGAGAGGCCTGGAATACCTCAGCAGGCACAGGTCTGGTTAGAACTTGCTGAAATCAAAGTATTTTTCAGATGGACATTTGACATGGCTGGAATTCTCCTAAGAAAGGGGTCTGAGCCTCATTTTCTCCTAACTTTCCTACTTGGTGGGTTAGGTGGGCTTCTGGGGGAGTGCACACCTCATAGAATCATAGAATCATTTAGATAATTTAGAAAAGACCTTTAAGATCATCGAGTCCAACCAGAAAACCTAACACTGCCAAATCCACCACTAAATCATGTCCCTCAGCACCACTTCTACATATCTTTTAAATACCTCCAGGAAAGGCATAAGATTTGGTCTCCAAATCCCCTGGCTTTGCGAGTTGTCCACCACTTATCAAGATGCCAGCTCTGGTAAGGCCTTGAAGATGGGCTGACATAAAGCTGCTGGTTCCAGGGCACAGCTGGGCACAGGGTGGTTCTCTACTTTGTTTTTGGAGTCAAGATCTAAAACTTTGGTTTCCATACAAAATCATGAGTAATATCAAATTCTGGAACAAAAAAAATCCTTCTCTACAGCAAAGTAATCATTCTTTGCCCAGCGTTCATGACCTGCAGGCTCTGCACAGCTCATGCAATCCTATGGAGAGGGATAGAGCATCAAAACTAACTGGATTTTCTCCTTTCATTACTGTTTTCCACCAATTCAATTGTTTAGAGATTTTTGTCAAGTCCTGATCATCCAACTAGACCAACAGGATGATACGGAACCCAGTTTGACAAGGAGCAGACACTGCTGTCCTTTACCAAAACACAGTGAGAAACTAGGTGACTTCACACTCCCTTGAAGAGCCACTTGTTGCCCTACCCCTAAAATTGCATCCCATAACAGCTGTGTGGAAAATAAACTCACGCTGATTCTGAAAAGCCTGTTTCCTCTGAATTACACTCTGATTTATTCATTCTGGTATTTGTTTGCAGATCCCCCTTCCTCGTCTTCACAGCAATGGCCAGGGTTCAGATCCCAGTGCCTCTTGCAGGCTGCCCAAGAGGTTGCATTTCAGCCTGATCATTGTGGCCATATGAGAGCACAGCAATCATTTCTGAGTGCCTGCTCCAACAATGAGTCGTGAGAGGGGAGAGGAGCAGGGTTGTCCTGAAAATTCCCCTTCTGTACCATAATATTTCCCATTTCCACCCGAGCAGGATCCAAGCTGCCTTTTGTTATCTTCAAGCTTCTCCATGCCAGCACAATTAGTTAATGAGCATGTTGAGTCTCAAGCAAAAACACACAGTTGATCCTGAAGCTTTAGTCTGTATCATTTCAGGGGGAATGAAAACAAAGCAATAAAAAAAGAGATCTGCTGCAAACAGCCTCTCTGGCAAATGCGAGAAACAGCAAAAAAATGTTTTCCATGGACTGGACTGCACAATTTCAGAGCAAAAAGAAAATGCATAGGGACATGCACTGGCGCTCATTTATTTCAGGGTAAAACATCCTTTTGCAATCTGAGCAGATCAAATCTTCTTTCTGAACATCTGACTTGACTGATGGGCTAATGACAATGATTTCTCCAGAGGAAGAGAATGACATAAAGAGATGCCCTTCTTCAAGAAGTGTTCAAGAAATGTTCAAGACCAGGCTGGATGAGGCTTTGAGCAGCTTGGTCTAGTGGGAGGTGTCCCTGCCCATGGCAAGGAGGTTGGAATTCAATGATCTTTAAGGTCCCTTCCAACTCTAACCATTCTAACTCTATGAAGATGTACCATGGTGCAGGACTGCTCTTTGGTTGCTCAGAAGACAAGAAAAAGTGTTGTGATAAATTTCTCTTGTCTTCAGGAGGCATGAAAGATGAGAAAATCCATGTGGTGATATCCTTTATCACTCAGGGTGATGGGCAACAGCAAAGGGTTGTTCAGCACCTACAATTGTGAACTCTTTATGGAAGAAGCCCAATAATAAACTCTGTTTCCTTTTTCGCAACAAAAATTCAACTTCAGGCTGAGTGAAGGAATTTGATTAATACCTTTCATGTCTTTGGCTGGTTCACTCATTCTGCAAGCACCAGAGGGTGGTTTCATGCCACCAGAGAAAAACCAGGGGAAAAGAGCACCCTGGAAACAGCTTATGCTTCATCTGACTTGCCAACCAACATGTCCCAGTATGTCTGCGGCTCCTGAAGAAGTAATACAAACCTGTGAGAAGCAAACATCTTGCCTGATCTTGAATTTGCACTAATTTACCATCCAAAAAAGATATCAGGCCATTAAAACCCTCCTGCTACTGGTCCGTGTTCTGACAAACCTGGGGAAGGGAAAAATTTTTTGGTCTTGATGAGATCCAGTGTTGGTCACTGGTGGAACTAGACCTACCCTCAGTGACACACAACCCCAGGACTTTCAGGTCTGGAGAGCACAGTGTCTGTCTACAAAATAGCTTTTCTTTTCACTGAACTGCCTGAACAGATCCAAAAATGGTCCCCACACATGGATCCATCCAGCAGACAGGTTGCTCCAGATTGAATCTCCATCCTTGGAGGTCTTCAAGATTTAACTGGTCAAGTCCCTGAGAAACAAGGTCTAATTAGACCTGCTCTGAGGAGGAGGCTGGACTGGACGATTTCCAGAGGTCTCTTTAAGGAGGAGGCTGGACTGGATGACCTCCAGAAGTCCCTTCCAACATGAATCATTCTCTGCTTCTATGATTTTGCAGAAGGATGAAGCTAAAACTGGGAGGTAAAGCAGCACAGCATTTCCCAGTGCTGTCTGCAGGCTGCTGGCACTGAAACAATACCAAGGGCAGACACATTTCTGCAGTCAAGAGGTCTGGCTGGGCACCGCTCCCATTCGACTCGGGGAGCCATCACTGCTTTCCCGGTTTCTGACTCCCTGGAATCCAAATTGCAAGTTTACTCTACTGCCACTAACGAAAAAAAAGCCCCATATATATATATATATATCCCTCTGTTTGTTTATGTGGTTAAGCCTTGCTGTTTACATGATTTCTGTGAGCAGGAACTGACAAATTCTTTGAGGGGTTCTTAACAGGAACAAAATCTATTTTGGGAAGTCTCTTTGGCACGGCCCAGAAGCTGTGGCACACAGGAATGTCTGTTCCTGGAGTGCTACACATTTGTATGCTGGACCTCGTGCTCTGAACAGCCAAGGTGCAAGCACCTCCATCATTCAAGACTTAGATGCCAATCAGAAAAATGTTTCCAAATTTGAGTATTGGCACCGTCAGTGCTCTGCATCAGCTTTGCATGGTGCAGGGATGAAGGCAGCCCTTGTTAAAACTGCTTTAATGACAACATTGCCTGCTTCTCCCAGGTCACCCACTCCAGCTGAAAGGTCAGCATCTCTGGGCATGTGTGAACCCTTAACCTGGGTAAGAAGATATATTTTTGACAGGATATATTCTCTGTATTTATCAGATCCTTCACCACATGGTGATGGTAACACCTTGCACCCTACTTCGTGTGGGTGATCTGCTGAGACCTTTAATGCTGAAGGGTTGTTTAGATGCCAACATAAGGCATAAGATAGACATAGATAGATAGATCCCTTCTAACACTGGTGGAGATAATAAATATTGCAGCTACTATCTCTTACATATAAACATTTGAGGCTGGCTCATGAGCCGTTCCTGCACTTTCCCAGGCAGTTGATCCATTTTAGGAAAGGATATAATTTACAGGCATTTCCTGCAGCAGCAGGATTAATACTCAATGAGGAATAACTCTGCCCCATGTGAAAATCTCGGAAAGTATTTCTAGCTGAAGATAGGGGTGTTCATCAGGAGGTCAGAGGTGGAAGGAGTTGGCCAGGTGTCTGACAGGACGTGAGATGTTGCTTCATTGCTGGGGTGGTGATGGAGGGTGTATCTTGTTACAGAGGGAACCCTTTGCCGTGTTACCAGAGGGACAGAGGTGCCTCTGAGGATCGGATGATGTTCTGGATCTCCTCCATGCATGTAAAACCGTGATTCATTTTTCAGTTGCCTGCTGGATTCCTTATTATATTTTCCTTTAAAGATTCAAGGATGCTCTCCTTGAACCAAGCAGCAGAAGGGCTCAAGTGCTCAGGGAGCATGGATGTAAGCCCTGCCACCTGATCACGTATTTAATAATTTTTTAGTTGCTTGAGCTGCGTCAGCTGAGAGCCATTACTGACTGGAGCTGTTTTTCCTTTCTTTTCTGCTGTATATAAAGGGACATGAGTTGCAATTTTGATCTTCCTTAAAACAAATCACCTTCTCAGGGTTCCATCTTGGCTCCCAATGGGGTGCCCTTGTGTGATTAGAGGGTAGAAAAAACACATTGACAGGACATATTGGCATCTTTCCTTCTGTCACCTTCTCTGAGTTGCAATGCCAGCTCAGGAGAGCATCTCCCAGCCCAATTTTAAGTTATTTGAGTTTTCTGTCCTTGTCATGGGGAGGTTTTATTTCATAGGCTGCAGCGTTTCACCAGCCACACGTTGCCAAAATTCTTGCAGTGGATAAAGATGTGGAATATGACGATCCCTCAGATCCCAAACACTGGTTTCTGGAGGTCCCTGGTAGGCACATCTCCAGATTTGGTATGTCACTTCCATGTTAACTTCACAAAAGCAGGGGAAAGCTGCCCAAATCCAAACACCTTAAGCCAGACTAGATAAAATCTGCTCGAGAATGGCGCTGAGCTTAGAAGAGGATGGATTGTGGGTCTGATCCAACTCCCACGCAGCAAATGGAAAGGTTCCCACTGATGTAATCAAAGCTGGATCGGGCCCAAAATGACCAGCGATTAATCATTACTATTTATTTGTTAGCACCAGCAATGGATTAGAAAATTTACAGGATATAAATACAAGACAGACCCTGCCCCAAAGAGTTCAGCAGCCAAGTTCTCTGGTTTTACAAGAAGAGGCACTCTGGGAAGCCCACATCAGGTATTCATTTAGCATGATTTTAATCTATCCTTCCACACTTACGTGTTGCTGGGACAGAGAGGGCATTCAACTGATGAGGGGTTATTATTGCTGAGCCTTGTGGAGGAAGCGTAATGTGCAGAAGGGAGTTGAATGAGGTAAAAGGACCTGAAATGTGGGGAGAGGGAAGTCATTGCATAAACAACAGAAGATACAGGGGAAATTAATCTCCCAGGGCTCCAGTCCAACACAAGTCAGAGAGAGGGAGGATGGTGGGGGTAGCCTTGGATGCAGCGATGGCAGAGAAGTTCATGCAAGGCTGAACCCAAGATATGGAAAGAGAAGAACGGGGAGGTGAAGCTGTGAGGAAGGAGGAGGTCATTTAAGGAGAGTGGCTGTAGAGGAGGAGTTGGAGATGGTTCTCAGAGCAAAATTAGGAAAGCATACACGTGTGTGCATGCACATGCAATGACAGGTATACCCTTCAATCATTTTCTTGAGTGCTTCTCTCCTACTCTGGCTGGCTTATCTCTTCAGCCCAAGACAGCAGTGATTCCCTCCAGCAATATTGTAATGGCAGTGGTGAAAGTTAATGAAGATATAGATGGAGACAACAGCAAATGTTAGGCCACAGGATGCCTTTGGTTCTTGCCCTGGACCCTGCAACACGAGATTCAGATCTGAGCCTCTGGGAATGGTGACAGAACTCAACCACAGATAAAGGTGTTTGGCTGCCATCAGTCAGATCCAGAGCTGCTGAAAATTGATATGACTCCACTGACCTGCTGACTGACATGGGACCATCATCTGTTTCCATCAGCTGGAGGCTCAATAATGGCATTTGCTGCTGCTCTTTGTAGAAGATGCTCTGTGGGTAGATGGATCATGTATCCCTTGATACCCAGAGGACCATCAGCTGATCTGTACACCTACTTCAAGGGTATGCTTAGATAAAAAAAGATAGAAAAATAGTTTGTGTGTCCCTAGTTAAAAGGAGATGGTGATTTAGGGTCTGACTTTCCATGCAGCCTATGATAAAGCTCCTATTGACCACAGTGGGAGCTTAATGAGGGCTTTAAATTCACACCTGGCAAATATCATCTAAATGGCTGGATCTTTAAAAAGAAAAAAAAAACCAACCCAACAAACCAAAACTAGAGAAAAAGATCTCCCCTTTAGCTCATTTCACAAGTCTGCAGTCCCAGGCACTCAGGAGGAACAGCAGCTGATGCCCATGTGCTCTGGAGACTGACTCCTCTTTCATACACTCACTAAACTATGTAACATTTATACAATCCAGCAGGCTCCATCTCATAACTCCAGGCGATTCTGAGAGAAAAGGAGATAGCATCAGTATCATAAACCCAACCTCACATTGTCTGCTTTCATGCTTCAGCTACCCTAATGTTTATAGATCACATATCCCAACCACTTCAGTTCAGCTTGCGACTGGTTTTCAAGTCTGCGGGCTCCAGCAAAAGACATAATGGGCTGTTCTACTGGAATTGAGGAAAATAAAACCCCTTTATGTTCACTCGCATGTATTCATTTTACTGCCCTGGTCATTCTATATTTGTCACATGCCTTTTGAGGTTTATCTGAACTACTCTTACATACAAGTTTTCTAGGAAGTTTACCTTCATTTCCTAAAAACTGTCCTAAAAACCCACACTGGAAATGTCAAGGTGACATCAAATGTTGTTTGAGGATTTGTAAAGGATGTGTTTTTAGGGCAGTTTTATGTGATTTACTAATCTTAAAAAAAATGTTTATGTGAAGAGCCCTGTAGTAATTAAAAACAAACCTAAACCCATCTTCCAGCGCATTTGGCACTTTTTAACCCATGCATTTCAGGAAACAGCCATGAATGCACACATTGTGACCCTCTCCAAGGCCCATGTTATGTCTCCTTTGGGGCTGGGGCTGGCAGCAACAAGCAGGGTCACTGTGTTACTACTACAAGGTGCAGGAGCAGGGGAGGACCCAGATGTGATCCTTACAGGCTGCTCCCCATCACCCTTCTCCTCCCTGATGCACCAAGCCAGGACATCCACTGCTGGTGCAGTCCCATGTCCTGGGTGCATTTGGAGGGCAGAGCTGCTCCTCCCTTCCCAGTCCTTTCATAGGACAATAGAGTCATAGAATCACAGAATGGTTGGAGTTGGAAGCGAGGTTAGAGATCATCCAGTTCCAATCACCCTGCCATGGGCAGGGACACCTCCCAATAGATCAGGTTGCTCAAAGCTCCATCCAACCTGGTCCTGAACACCTCCAGGGATGGGGCAGCCATGGCTTCTCTGGGCAACCTGGGACAAGGTCTCATTGCCCTCACAGCAACGAATTTCTTACTAATATCTAATCTAGATCACCACTCTTAAGTTTAAAGGCATTCATAGAATCATTTTGGTTGGAAGAGACCCTTGGAATCATCGAGTCCAACCATCAGCCCTACTCTACAAAGTTTCCTCCTACACCATATCCCTCAACACCACATCCAATCTACTCTTAAGCACAGTCAGGGATGGCGACTCAGCCACCTCCCTGGGCAGCCCATTCCAGGCTCTGACCACTCTTTCTGGGAAAATTTTTTTCCTAATGTCCAGCCTAAACCTGCCCTGCTGCAGCTTGAAGCCATTCCCTCTCCTTCTATCACTAATTACAGTTATCAGCTGCATTGTCAAAAGTTCACCAAAACCTAATAAAAAAAAAAAAAAAAAACAAAACAAAAATGTATAGAAGTTCCCTAAACAGTCAATTTTACAGGTGGGGAAACTGAGGCCTAGAAATTGAACAACAAGACCCATGAGAACATCCCAATTATAGAAATTATAGGTTGGAGAGCAATACCTTGATTGAGATTTGGTGTTACAACAGCATCCTGGAAGGATGCGAGAAGGGTTAGTAAAGGGCCATTCTCAGAGCTGGAAGAGGGTTTCCTGTGTGCTATATTCACACCTCAGACAGGAGAATTTGCCCCACACAGATGGGGGTGTAATCCCCCCACCCATGATATAAAGCTTCTCAGCTCACACACAGGCGGCTCCTGACTGTTAGCACACACAGTTCTGGAAAAGGTGCTGTAAAAGAAACAACCAAGTCATAATCTCCATTTATTAGATAATTTGGAGAGAAAATTATTTCATTCCTGGTATTCAGCTCTCTCACTCAACCTCTTTATTTCCCTTATATTTTCTTTTTCTTTTCTTCAGGGTCCAGAACAAACAAACCTCCAGGAAAAAAAAACATATGAGTCCTTAGTGTTCAATGCAAAGACTATTTTGTATTCCGTATTTCTTTTGTATTTTGCAATTTCTTCTGTTCTAAAAGCCAGCAGTCCATAGCTAAGCAAACTCTTTGGTGTAGGGTCCGTCTTTAATTTCATGTCTTACGTGGGAACAGCATCCCAGTCAGCATTAAAGCAGTATTATTTTTTAAAAAGCCAATTGTGTTGTGTTAGGTATATCTCTGACCAGCGGCACTCTAGTAACATTCAGCTCTTATGGCTGAATAAGAGCTGAAATGCAGGTGTCATCAGTGTGTGAGTGCCTGCCCGTGCGTGTGGTAGGCAGTGACGAAGAAATGCCAGGATGGGGGCTGCTCACTCATTCAAAGCACAGATCCCTAAATCACTACTGACATCTCACCTCCCTTACAAAGGTAAGGGTTGGTTTCTGGGCTGTGTCAGCTGGAGAAGTGGAAAAATAGCAAGTACAGAATGTGAAAAATAAGGTACTACAGGCATTGTAAATGTGGTAGTTAAAGTATACAAGATATGAAAGGGAGCCTCCAACCCTGCCAAGGAATTTTGTCCTTTCATCGCTGTGCAGATAAATGGCTTTTAAACCATTCCTGTTGGTTTTGAATGTCTAGAATTCAGAGTTAATCTGAACAGAACCAAATTTTATAGTAGGCACCAGAGCAGGTTTGTTTTCCAATGGCTTTTCCAGGGACCCACTGCTCCAGACTGCACAGGATAGATGGAGGGAAACTCTGGAAACAGTTCCATAGCCCTCTTGGTCAGACTCTGGCGAGAGAAGCACACCAAGATTGAGTTACATCAAAGACACACAAGAGCCACAGCAACAGAGTCACTAAATCCAGTATCCCTCACATCTCCCTCTATTCTTTATGAATTCTGGATAAATCAGATGCAAATCCTCTTTGCTCAACAGCTCTGAAGAGATTCAAACCCACCTGGCTGGGGGAAATGAGGCTGGATGCTGAGACCAGCGTCCAGCTCAGACGGTCTTACCCAGGTCCTGCAAAAGGAATTGTGGCTTGAATGGTGACTGAATAGGTTGGACAGCAATACCTTGGTTGAAATTTTGTGTCACTACAGCATCTCTGCTTCTGTTCAACTCATTTTCCCTCCCCTACACTCCCTGAGAATGTTTTATGGCACCTTTTTACCCCTTGCAGATGGCACCCTGGACCAAACTTTACTGAGCAATTTGGATTTGTTGGCTGCAATGCAAAGAGGGGACAATGTCATAATAAACCAGCAACCTCTCAGGAGGATAAACTGCTGGTGGTGTCCTCTCAGGAACATGAACTGCACTTTCTCAATGAGCTGTAGGGCTAGATCCCCACCAGCATCTGTGTGATACAGGCACCTCTCCAACCTCACATAGCCTCCCCTGCAAAATGCATCTCAATATGTCTTAGAGAAAGGTGAATGGATTGGTTTTGCATTTATGTTGGTGTTATAGAATTTGCCCAGTGTGGGGTTTTTGTCTTCCTCTTGAGGAAAAGTGTCATTTGGAGTCCTTTCTGGTGTTTCCCTGCTGAGAAAGGAGGAGTGGGAATCTCACAGCAGAGCATGTTTTCATAGCCTCAGTCTTCGTTGCATTGGCTGAAGACTTCCAAGGGAGGGGACCAAGGTGGGCCAGACGACCACTTTCCCTCCTGTGTCCCAGCCCCTCTCCTGGGCTACACACCATCCATGTGCCAAAGCTGTTAGGTCATGTGTGCACTTGGTGGTGAGCGCAGCAGGAGAATGGCTGAGCTGGCACTGGGCAGCTTGGTGCTTCTTCTTGGAATCACACAGAGCTATTACCTACCTTTCACTCAACAACCTGAAAGCCTAGGCAGAGAACCTGGGAACAGCACAGCTCCCAGCCTGTCCATCACAGAATCACAGAATGGTAAGGGTTGAAAGGGACCTTTGGAGATCATCTAGTCCAACCCCCTGTCACAGTAGAGTCATCTGCATCCAGGTGGGTTGAATATGTCCAGAGAAGGAGACTACACACCCTCTCTGTGTGAGTCCTGTTCCAGGGCTCTGGCACTCTCCCAGGAAAGAAATTTTTATTCATGTTGAGATGGAATTTCCTGTGCTACAGTTTATGCCCATTGCCCCTTGTCCTGCTATGGGGCACCACTGAGAAGAGTCTGGCTCCATCCTCCTGACACCTGCCCTTTAGATATTGATAAGCCTTGGTGAGATCCCCTCTCAATCTTCTCCAGGTTGAACAGCCCCAGGTCTCTTAGCCATTTCTCATCAGAGAGTTGCTCCAGTCCACTGTAGCCCTCCACTGGACTCTCTCCATTTTTTTCTTCGAGTCCTTCTCCTCTGTATGCCTCACTGCCCAAAGGAGATGGACTCAAAGAAAAAACTTGTATTTGCATGGCCCCCAGCAAACTCCAGAAGATATGAAGTCTAAGTTCAAGTTGTGACCCTCTAATCTTTGTAATTCTGAAATAGGACATAGGGACATTTATATCTGTCCCAATGTTGTCACTAAACCCTAATATGAACTCCCAGGTTAGCTTTGCAGGTCCAAGGTAGTGGTAACAGAAGATCAGTTTATTGTAACTGCAGTTTAGCAGTCTAGGGTGGAGATTTTCCTGGTCTTGGTCTCTTTCCCAGAAGACTCTCACTTGGTTGGCAGGCTGAGCAGGGATGAAAGGACAGACAAGGCAGCTGGGTTACATCTAGACAGATGAGGCATAAATCATATTTTTAGAGCAGCAGAGGGATCTTACAAGTTTACAAGGAAGATGGACCAAAGACTTCCCCATGGTGGAGTATTTCTTCATCTGCAAATTGACTGCTGCTACTTCACAGCTGCTGTGGTCCAAGAGCTACCAATCCTTTGGCTGAAATATCATTCTTGGGCACTATGTGTCCACTCCCTAAGAAATCTCCCAAGAAATATGGGTGCACAGAGTGAGACGCTGCCAGTTCACCAAGCAGAGCTCCCTGTTCTCACAGCAACCACTGCAGCTAAACCTATTTGTCATCTGAGCAAGTTCTGTTTTCACAGCCCCTGGAAGCCCATTCCAGGACTTTGCTGATCTGATACTTGGGAAACTTCATCTAATTTCCAGACTAAATTTACTGCACGCCAATTAAAACCTGCTTGTTCTTGTGCCAGTGTTTTTTTTTTTTCTTCTTTTACTCCAGTGTTTCTTTTCGCTCCCAGCTATTTTTACCTTTCATGTGCAACGGCGCTCATTTCCCCTCTCAGCTGATGTTGTTCTGAGTTAAAGAAGCCAAGCTCTGAAGCCTCCCCTCAGATGACAAGTTCTTCATTCTCCTGTCCATGTCCTGGAACTTCCCTGCATCTGCTTGTTCTGAATGACTCATTCATGGACACGATTGACCAGGTCTGGAGGAGATATTCCAGATGCGCTCCTACCAATATCTCACACTTTCCCAAGCTTTAAATATGAAGACCTATAAAATATTGCTCATGAAGATAAATTAGACACCTGTATCACTGTTATCTTTCCTCTTATGCTTCTCTTGGCCCAGGGGGAGATTTTCTTCATCCGTGCTGAGATTGTCCATGTGCCAGAAAATACAAAGATTCTCTTGAGCAGAGTTAGCTGCAGACCTGGTGATTTGTAGCCTTTGGGTCCAGTTGGTAAATTACAGCTATCCTTCCATGTCACAGCATCTTGTGCCATCCTTTTGCAAATGTTTCCTGGGTTCAGGGCAGGAGGCAAAGGCACACTGGAAGAAAATAGCTTCAAAGTTTGTCTGTATTTTGAAGAGCCAAAAAGGAATAAACAAGCTCCACAAGGAATGAAGGAATCAATTCTGGCATGAGGGGACAAATAACTGGATTCTAAGTTATTTTTACTTAGAAATCTCTTCTCTTCTCTTCTCTTCTCTTCTCTTCTCTTCTCTTCTCTTCTCTTCTCTTCTCTTCTCTTCTCTTCTCTTCTCTTCTCTTCTCCTTCCTTTTCCTTTCCTTTTCCTTCTTTTTCTCCCTAGAAAGTCCTTAAAACTTCCTATGTTTCATAAGCAAGGTGATGCATTTGGAAAATAAAAGTCATATCTGGAACAGAAAGACTAGAAGGACAAGTGGGTTATTGTTTTTTGACACCTAATTATTAGCTTGATCATGACATGCCACAGTTATACATCCATCAGCTTCTCTGGATGTAACCTCACCTTGTTAAACTCCTACTTAAACCCTGTGTTTCTTGATGGGAAGCAAAAAGCCAACCAGACTCTGCACATATCTCATCTATGGGATAGATTTCACCCACTAATGAACTAAACCACACACTCTGCTTGGATGATGGTGCCATGGATGGTGAGTCACTGGCCAAGGAAAATGTAAGACCAGTACTTTAAGCTTGGCTTGAATTTAAGCTGCTTAGGTTTTCGCAGGTGATAAGTGTCAGCACCACCTCCTAGAGACATCACTGCAGACTTGGAAATCGTCTTCACTATTACTGTAAATGCTCAAATAACAGACACATGCTTTCTCTGGATTTTGCCTTTCAAAATTGTGGTGAAATCATTATTTTCATCTATTAAAAAAATTATGATAATATGCTATTAGGTACTGGCCAGGGAATGCAGTCAGACAAATGCAATACTAAAGTGTTGCCAATTCTTGTGATTTTATCTGGACCTTTATTACATGTTTTAAAAACCCCAGACTTCAGAGTCATGGGATTAGATACAAATCTCAGGTTTCTCTTCTTTGTTTTTCCTTTTAATAAAGGGAAGGAAAGAAAGCTTGAAAAGGTTTTGCAGGTATATACCATTGATTCAAAAAACAGATGAGAAACTGGCTGGAAACAAAAAAAAAAAAAAAAAGAAAATTAAAAAATTTAAATGAAAATTGGGAACTGTTAAAGAATATTTTACTATGCATATTCAAAAAACCAAAAAAACATAGATCCACAGCTGAAAGCAAAGAGTAAACTAGTTTTTTAAAAAACTGCTTTACAAAGGAAGTGCATACAGCTATGAAAAGAATAATAAAACTCCAGTATGTAATAACTAGGGAAACCTAAAAGCAATAATTAGAAACTACAAATTGCAGAGATTTCTGTGGAAGAGAAATACTCCAAGGTGGGAACAAGATGGGACAATAAGCAGTAGGAAGAATCCTAAGTGTAATATTGGTTCATGGACAGACATAGATGAATGTGAAGGACAGAACAGACCTGATAATGATAGTTCAGAACCAGTAAATGTCTTCAGGAAACATTTGTATTCCAGTCTGGGGGAAAATATACATGTATTAGATGATGATGATTAAACACTTTCCATTACAGCAGAAAAAAAAAAAACTTCTGAAGGAATAGCAAGAAAAATCAGATATCTAGATATTAGATAAATGTATGACTGGCATCCTGGGTTTACAGGAAAACTAACCAAGGACCAATATGTACTGCTGAGTTTGAGAAATAACTTGCATCTTGGGAATAGAAAAAGTCATAGAATCATAGAATGGTTCAGGTCAGAAGGGACCTTAAAGATCATCTAACTCCCCTGTCATGGGCAGGGACACCTCCCACCAGAGCAGGTTGCTCAAAACCCCACCCAGCCTGGTCTTGAAAGTCCTTCTGGAAAAGAGGAATAAAGTAACCTGGGTAACTGAGATACCAGCCTAACACCAGTCATGGAAAAAATGATGGAGTCAATGACATCACTGAAAAAGATAGGAAGTACATCACATCAAGGCAATCACAAATGAGTTCTTGAGCGGCAAAACTGACAGCAAGGATGTAGCATATTTCCGGGGAAATTTCCTGTAAATTGCAACACAAAATTTCTGTTATGAACTTGGAACTACTGGATAATCAACATGATGTACATTTAAAGGGATAAGAGTGTCAGAACTCTCTAAAATGGGTGTATAAATGCTTATGCAAATCTTAGACCTGTCATATCTGTGCTCTAGATTAATTCGTCTGAAGCCTTACGTTATTTAAAATTTTTATCAATGGCTAAGAAAAACCATGAAAATTGTGATGGATAAACATAGCAGATGACACTGGAATTGACAGGAACAATAAAAACCAAGGCAGCTTCTAAAATAAGCAATTCACCGTGGCTGAGATGCTGAACACAAGCAAACTACTGGCACTTTCATATGACTGAATGCAAGACTCCACGCTTAAAAATTACACATATGGGTCTGATTTATCACATGGGGGTGGGGGAAACAATTTCAGTCTCTGGAAGTCAGTAATTGCAGCAGGGACATGTAGGTGATGGTGGATATTGGTTGAACATGAGAGTCTAAGTGGTCTTGTGAACCTCAAATTACAAAAAGGGGAAGGAGATAAATAAAGTGATCAGGGAATCATAGAATTGTCTAGGTTGGAAGGGACATTTAGGATCACTGAGTCCAACCATCAACCTAACTGATAAAAAACAGCCATCACTAAACCATGTCACTAAGCACTATGTCAACCCATCTTTTGAATACCTCCAGGGATGGTGCCTCAACCACTGCTCTGGGCAGCCCATTCCAATGCAAAACCAATTCCAATTCCATTCCAATGAAAAACCCTTTTGGTGTAGACATTTTTCCTAATATCCAATCTGAACACACATACTCCCTCTGTTCCTGCTCATGCAACTTGAGGCCACTACCTCTCCTGTCCTGTGACCTGTGACTTGGGAAAAGAAGAAGTGATGGAAATCAAAGCAGATGTTGCAAATCTGGAAAGCTTTAATGGAAGGGCGGAAGAAAGCATGAATGTAGAAACACTAAAATGTTCTGAGAGAGCCTAAGTCTCTTTAGCTTGGAGAAGACTGAAGGTCAACTGCAGTGAAGACAGATGGATGTCTTTTTATCAGAAATGGTTCAGACAGAGCAATGGCCTTGAAGCAGAAATCAGTTCAGAAGCCTGACAGCACATATCTTGCAGGAGATCAGAAAAGGATGATTGTAGCAGTGTATTCTAGGCTTGAAATGCATTTTCTGCCTCAAAAACAACTCACAGCAGTTTTATTCTGATTGCAGATGTGTATTAGAGCCAGTCTTGTGATTCTGGCCCAGAAGAAAGATTCACCTTCTTATTGAAGGAGGCTGGAAACCTGAAATGGAGGTCTCACCTGGGACCCGGCTCCAAGTATCCGGTGTCTGAAAAGGCCTGGTCCACAGAAATCTTGGGGTGATTCTAGGGAAGGACTGAGTTCCTCACTGCCAGTCCACAGCATCCTGTCACAATCTGCTGGTTTGATGGATATGAGGTGGCTTCCCTCAGCAGACAACTGAGGTAATTTCAGCAACTCTTGATGGGGTTTATTTCTCTACCATGCCTGCCACACACTCATAGGCTTATGCCTGCTTTCTTTACAGTGCTGATGTCAGTACATAGACCTGTTCCTTCCTCCAGCTTTTTCTTGGAAGGATAGGAATTTCAGGTGGTGAAACAACCCATTTCAAAGGAGATTCGGTTTCCAGGAAGAGCACGTTCCTGGACTCCCTGTGATGGCTCCAGATGAACCTTCTGGGACTGTTGTTACACCTTGCAGTTCTGCTATCCTCTTGGCTTTCCATGGTCCAGGTCCCAAACAGCATCTGCAACCCTTGGGAGGTTAAAAAACCCAAAACACTTGAAAGGATCTGAGCAGAGCTGAAAAGGTGACCCAAGTCTGGCTTCAATTACCCAGACAATGCTGCTTTAAACTCCCTTTCCAGATATTATCCAATGGACGACACTTGAGATGCTGTTGTACCAATGTGCCACTAGAGATACAACGGTAGGTGGAATGAGCAAAGAAAGGAACCAGCCTTAAATTGAAGCTCCTGAAAACATCAGCAAGAGCTACAACTCAAGGGGGTGGAAACAAACAGGCAATAGGCCAAATCTTTCAAGTGCTGTCCCTTTCTCCCACCTTTCACTTAACTGTCCCAGTGTCCTTAAAAGATACTGAGATTCTGGAGCATGTCTAGAGAGGGCCAATAGAACTGGTGAGCTGTTTGGAACACAAGTCTTACAAGGAGCGGCTGAGGAAGTTGGGGTTGTTGAGCCTGGAGAAAAGGATGTTGATGGGAGACCTTCTCACTCTCTACCTGAAACGATGCTATAGGGAGGTGGGGGCTTGTCTCTTCTCCCAAGGAACTGGAGACAGGACAAGAGGAAACAGTCTCAGATTCTGCCAGGGGAGTTTTAGGATGGATATTAGGAGAAATTCATTCACCAAAAAGGTCATTAAGCATTGGAAAAGGCTGCCTAGGGCAGTGGTGGAGTCACCATCCCTGGAGGTATTTAAAAGCCAGGCAGACATGGTGCTGAGGATCATGGTTCACAAAAACCATGGTGGTGTTTTTTGTCAGTGCTAGGTTGATGGTTGGGCTCAATGATCTTAAAGATCCCTTTCAAACTAGACAATTCTATGATCCTATGTGTATGTCTTTCTGAGAAGGGTTTGTCGTTGGTTCAATGACACCACTCTTCACACTCATTGGTGCCCAAGCTGTTAGTGTAATAAGCCTCCTTAGTAAAAAAAAATGAGGTAGGAGGATTTGTAAAATACATGGCACAGGGGAACTGAAACTGCAGAACACCTGCTGCTCGGCTTGGCAGACCTTCTGTAGCTCTGTTCTCCATCTGCATGGAGAAAAAAGGCCCTGCCCATGCACTAAAGCAGCAGGCCTTACTGGAGTGAAAGGGGGAAATCACGGCTCTGTGGGAAGCAGTGGTGAAATTCTTGCTGCTTTTAGGGGGCCAGGAGTCTGCCTAACACTTCTCATTGAGATTTTGCATATGGTTACCACTGGTTTCCCATGAGACACTGATCTTTTGGGGCGAAAGAGCTTCTCAGTGGTCCTGCAGCCAAAGGAAGAGGACTGAAATTCAGTAGAGGGAGTCTGATGGAGCTTGCTTGAATTCCTGCGGGGGAAGGAAAAGGTTTCTTATCCTGTTCCCCAGCATATGGCAACACAGCAGAGCCCTTTCTGCTTGCTATATCACAGGGCTAATAAAACTCCTGTGCTCCACGCTCAGCAGATGGTTTTGTGGCTGATGCATGAACCAGAATGAGATCCTGTTTCCTTTCCCTGCAGCTTTCCTGGCTCTGCAGTGCTGGAAAGAGCAAAGGTCACCTGTGAGTTACTGTAGATGTTGATAATATAGCGGCGCAGGGCTGTTAAACCGTGACAGCTTGAATGAGGGTCATCGAGGAGGGGAGGGAAGAGAGATGAGTGATATTTCAAATGCTGCATTGAGAGGCACTGCAGAATCTTTCATCAGAAAGGGGAAGGTATTTTAAAAGCCGCCTTTGCTGAGTGAGGCTTTACAGGGTTGTAGCAGGCTCCAAGGTTGACCTAACCCAACTGGATTTCTCCCTGAACCAAAAATGTTCCCAGACCATGCTTGGACCCCCAAGCAAGAAACTGCCACCTCCGTGGTGATAGGTTCACTTTTCTCAGTTCCCTTCTAACAGGCCATGTGGCAGCATCAAGAGATTGTCCCTTGATGGGCTGAAACCCCTTGAGTCTGAGGGGAGAGGCCGAAGAGAAGCGGAGGGAACTGGGCATGTTTAGTTTGGAGAAGAGGAGGCTGAGGGGAAACCTCATTGCCCTCTACAGCTACCTGAAAGGAGGTTTCCTTTCAGAGGAGAGAGGTAAGTACTGGCCTCTTCTCCCGGGTGAATAATGACAGAACCAGAGGAAATGGTCTGAAGTTGCGGGAGGGAAGGTTCACATTAGGTATTAGGGAGAATTACTTTACTGAGAGGGTGGTCAAGCAGTGAAACGGCCTGACTAGGGAGGTGGTTGAGTGACCAACCCTGGAGGTATCTAAGAAACATGTAGACGTGGCACTTCAAAGCATGCTCTAGTGTCTGAGATTGTTGGGTTGGGTGATTTGCTTTGCAGGTGGATTGTTTTTTTGTTGGTTTTTGGGTTTTTTTTTTTGCTTTCTGTGTGTGTGTATGGTTGGACTCAGTGATCTTAGAGGTCCCTTCCAACCATGAAGATCCTGTGATTCTGAGTCCTACTGGCTTTGCCAAGTGATTTTACACCCTGATGTTTAGACACAAGCTATACTCAGAGTTAGATATGATTATATTTGGAAATGGAAATGGAGATATATACACAGAGAAGAAACGTTTTGGTAGCAGCTTGGACCAGGACTGTGTGGTGCAGAGATATACTAGAAACAACAATCTCCCAAAACCCCATCATATCTCTCCATTTTCCATACAGGAGACAGCTCAGAATGAGGTAACATCCAAATCAATGAATTTAAGGTTTTCTTTGTAAGAAAGGATGAGCCTGAAAATACAGAGTGTAGACAGTGCAGTCATGACTTACTGAGGCTACAGTTTTGGATTTGAGAGGTACTGGCTCACATGGGGGTGCTTTCCAGGACTTTGCTCTTCACCTGTGATGTCTGTGTAGGGCAGGAAGTTAGGATTCAACACTGCCTTGCAGAAGATCTGGGGAAAATGAGAAGGAAGAACTCTTGAGGCTGCTGAACCCCTCCCTGCTGCCTCCCTCTTTGTTACTCCACCGTGGACTCCAATAAATAGCATATAGCAGCTGGGGCTCATTCCTTGCTGGTATAAAATGGTAAGAAGTGTCCAAATGGAGCTTAAAAAAAAAAAATAACAAAAATCCTCTAATAGCAGCATACCTTCCCTAAACTGCTTCCAGCGTAACCGTTCCACACAAATCATCCCATAAACACTTTCGAAGCTCCCAGTAAAGCGTGCACAGTCTCCACTGATTTTATTGGAGGCCTCCTTGGGAGCAAATTGAGAGCAGGTGGTCAGTGCTGGTGCCAGCATCCCCCTTCCTTGCAAATCATTCCCATGGCCAGGACCCTGGTCCAGATTTGCCCAAAAGGCAGCTGGAGATGGGCATGATGGAAATCTTGTTCCTCAGAGCTGCTGCACTGGTCAAAGAAGCCACCACATGAACTGCAGAACATGGACAGCCACTGGAAGCTGGTGCTGAGTTATTGTAGGTCTCATAAGCCCCATGCTCTGGCTGAAAGTTTTCTCATCCCTGACGTATTCAAAACAGCCTTTTTAACGTGGATTATTTGGTGTCCAGCAGTACAGTTGCATTCAGGACTTGCCTTTACTGCAGGAACTGGTAGATTCCCTCCCTTCTATCGGTTTTTGCACAATTTGCACAAACTTAATCTCTCTGAACTCTCTTTTTCTCTGCCAGAGCTGGACCAAAAGGCCAGGGGTTTCAAAGATCTGCAAGGGGACACAAGCATATCCACACATTGCATGATCAAATAAACATCATTTCCTTTGGGAATCAGGCTGAAAAATAAATCCTGAGTAGGCTCAGTGCTGCTCTTCACTTTCTTTCCTTTGCTGCAAATTTCTCAAATTATTAGTTTCTAATAAAGTCCATCTTTTAATAAAACTGGTAAAAATTATCCACGTGGAAGCTGAGCCTCTGGCTGAATTATTCTTGGATCAATTTAAGCTTCATCCGGAGAAATGAAATTATAAAATTGGGAGTTTTTACATTGGCATTTCCTAGATTTTGACTTCACAGCTGTGAAGTTCCTTGGATGTGGTGTTATTTGTAACAAACACCAATGAAAATAAGAATGCAGACATGACCTTACTGGGACAGATCAAAGGGGCCATCTGTCCGAGTAACTCATCCCTGACATTGGCCCATGCTGAGGACAATGGTATTGGAAATCAGGGATCCTTCCCTGAGCTATGCTTACAGACTTTCTCAGCTTGAAGTTGCATCCAGGGTATTATCTTTAATACATACCCATGGACCAGCTCTCCAGGAGGTCTCCTCTGCCCTTTACCCAGACACAGAGAAAACATGGGCTTTTTTTGAAACTCCAAACCCAAAAGCAGTTGGTTCAAGGTGTAATGAATTGGTGAGGTTAGACAGCTGGGGCTGAGATTATAAATTGTCTGAGGCAAATTTACAAGGTTTTACTTCTCACTCTGTTTTCAGGTTTCAAATACGCTTTCCTTTAACCTTCAATGTACATGTACACTAGGAGTTTTATTGGGAAAGGCTTGGAGTAAATCTCTTTATTATTAAGGATAGAATGGGATTCAGGGCTTTGGATGTGGGAGGTTTATGTCAGTTCCCACCCACCTCTGGGATGCCCTTGTATGAGGAAGAGCAGTATCACTTCCCATTTCTTACTGACAAGTGGCAAATTGCTCCAAGGGGTGAGAAGGCAGAAAAGATTATGAAAGTTTGTGTTTGAAATAAGAGAGGAATTATGTGACAAATTATTATTATTAATAATACCAGCTCACAGATCTAAGGGTGCCTTCAATCCTATAGAGCTTTAGCAACTTAAACTGACATAGAAGTCATCCCATCCACGAATGAAATACAGCCAACTCCAGCAAAGCTTATTAGTCTGAATGAGAATGTATGGAAGGAGGCTGCAAAAATCTCTCTCCTGGCTTTCTGCTCCCTGAAAGGCTGCATTTGGGTCCAGCCTCTCAGGTCCGTGTGCCCTGAGGCCTCTTTGGTGTCCTCTGCAGTCCTAGCTCTCTATGTCATGCCTCAGAGGATGTTTTGTCTTGCCTGGAAGGGACCATGGCAATAGTGCAGGAGACCATGGGGGAGAACACTGCCTTCCTATACTGATCAAGACAGGCAAACTCAACCAGATCTCCCCACCCTAAGGGTCGCAAGAGTCATGAAATGCACACTTTGGAAGCTTTTCATAAAATCAGGCTGGAATTAATAAGCTTTATAATTTTTTTTTCTGAGTCATCACACTGACTTGGGTAAAGGATCAAGCTACGAGTGTAATCATATCTTTCCTGTGCCCTTCTCTTGGAATGGTGATAATGGTGATAAAGCCAATTACATCC
>VZTM01034098.1:17070-73414 GCA_013400555.1 Jacana jacana | reverse complement strand
CCTGGAAGTATTTAAGGCCAGGCTGGATGGGATGGGGCTTTGAGCAACCTGCTCTAGTGGGAGGTGTCCCTGATCATGGCAGGGGGGGTTGGAACTCAATGATATTTAAGGTCCCTTTGAACTCCAACCATTCTGTGATTCTATAAATCGCTGCCTCGCAAGGCAATGGGGAGACATGCTAAAGATGATGAGATGTTCACAGCTCAGGAGTGCAGGCATCAGGCCAGGCAAAGGTAAGCAATGCCATCCTGACCCAGTATGGAGTTCACATTCAGGAGTTGTCTCCACCTTCCAACCATGAAGATCTTTTCAGTGGAAGAGCCAAGAGAACATGGAACAGCCTGTCCATAAGGTCTTTATAAACACTAGTTTGTTTCTAGCTTCTAGTACCCAAATATTAGGAAGAACAAATATTATTTTAGCCACACATCTGGAAATCAGCTATAACTATTAACTGCTTCCAGAAAAAGATGGGCCAGGCTGCAAAGCCAGCCCTCAAAAACTAGGAAATGCCATCTCTGACGATTTTCTCTCTCCAGGAACATCAACAGCAGGAGGTTTTTTCAAGCACCAAGGGAGAACTGGCCCAGAAAACCCCCTGTGGTTCCTTCTCAGAAACTTTTTCACAGGTCTCTGCTTATCCTTCATGCTTCAAAGGCCCCCACACCCTGCTGATCTGGTCTTGGTTTTCCTGGCAGAAGCAACTCTTCCTGCAGCTCCAGTTCTGCCACAGACTTCATACGTGAGCTTAAGCAAGACACTAAGTTGAGGAGTTCTCAGAAACTAATAAAGACATCTTGGACTTTTCAGTCCAACACAAACTTTGCTTGCACAGCAGTAAATATAAATGGGGTTGTATCTGCTTTTCCTGCAGCTTAATGTAATAAAAATAATTTTTTTAAATTCCTCCTTTTTCAATGGTTTAAAACAAGTACAAAATGCAGTAATGTAATTTATAAAAACTAGGCATTTTTTATTATTGTTTTGCCTTTTCAAAAGCCTAACAGGTCATGTCAGACACGAAATCCCAGCACATAAACGGGAACACCCTTGTCTGAACTCTGCTCTTGGGTCTGCTTTATGTTCATCATAAACAGACACTGAGCAAATGCAGTAAGACGACATACTCTCACTATATTAAACATGCTCACTTTTATCATCCACATATGACTATTCCCTCCGGGAAAATCTTTTTGAATAGCTTTGATTCAGATCTACAAACCGAGCCCTCAATCTGCGTGAATCCATGCTCCATGACTGCGAGTTTTCACCACTCCGAGGTGAGATGTAGGGTCGTTTGTGAACAACTCAATTTTCACAGAGTCTAAATAAAAGTCAGAGACTTAATTCGCAGAGTCCTCCATCAGCCTGAAAGGTTTATAAAAAGGGAACAACAGTTTGGACAAAGTCTCAATCCCAGCCATAAATCATCAAGATATTAAAGCTCCACATGGGCTTTTAGATCTTGCATCAGGTTGGATGACATCTTGAAACTGCAGGGAGTCCTCTATAGCATTAAGTTTACGTAGCCCAGCTGATCAAGTAGGAGGTGGGGAACATTTCTAAGGCATGCTGTCATTAGGCTCAACTGGTTCTTAGACAATGGGACAGGCTGCCCTCCCAACACTCCTGCAGAGAATATCCAGCTGGGGGGGATGGTTGATCTGTTGGAGAACAAAGATGTTTTTCAAATAAATAAGCCGCATAAGTGGATGAGTGGGAAGCTCATGAAGTTCAGTGTAGAGAGATGTAAAGTTCAGCATCTGTGGTGGTATAATTTCTTCACCATAAGGATTGGCAAATGCTGTAACAGGCTGCCCAGGGCAGTCATTGAATCACCATCTGTGTGGAGTTATTTAAAAGCCAGGCAGACATGGTGCTGAGGAACATGGCTTAGGGCTGGTTTTGTCAGTGTTGGGTTGATGGTTGGACTCAATGATCTTAAAGTTCCCTTCCAACCTAGACAATTCTATGATTCTAAATAGCACCAAAAGGTAGGACATCCTTTTAATAGATATGTGTGTTGTTTTGTTCTTGGTTATAGAACATTTTGGCAGTGACTGCTGTACAACAGGCAGTGGCTCATGTAGTTTAGATTGCAAAGGGGTCGAGTTCCTCCTGTGATTGATGGTGCAAGCACCCATTAGCCTTGGTCCAACAGAAGCACTGGTTGCCTACCAAACATAACTGACTGGCATTTTGCAGCAAAACATATCTCTTGTAGGTACAGACAGGGACAACATTGGCCCAACTCGAATGATGGCTCACAAGTCCTGTAAATATCTGAAGTTTCTGTGCTGCGGATCAGGTGAGTGGGGTTACGTTTGGCTTTGTCATGTCCTTTTCTTAATATCATGACAAAATTAATTGCTACCTTGGCTGAGAAGCATGTGTTATGTTCCTGCATTGAGGAAAAAAAACAGATACACACAGAGATAATAACTCTTACAACATAAAGGAAATGTACAGCTCCAGAAATGATATACAGCTTTTTAATGCAACAGTCCTTTTCCTTGGACAAACATAGGGTTTGGAATGGTTTTGCCCCTTGGACATTATTCTTCCTCCACTCCTCTAATCCCCTCTCTCTCCTCCACCTCCACTCTCACTTCCTTTGTCATGACTCCTCCGAGGCTGTTGTCATTTAGATGAGCAACGGGGTCCCACCAGGCACAGCAGAGAGGCTCCAGCCAGCACACAGCTCCCTGCGACTCGACTCACGCTGAGAGGCCACAGTCAGCTCCCAATCTGCTCCAATTTACCCAAGCTCCAGCATGTCTAACAGGCACGCTTTTATTAACCGCTGTCCGCCCCGTTGCCAATCTCGAGCCTGATCCAAAGCCCCTCAAGTCAGCAGGAGTCTCTCCCTGTCAAAATCTCTTTTGATCCTTCAGTGCTGCTCACAGAGTTTTCTTTCTCTCAGAAAACTTCCTGACATTTATTATTTTAATTTAACGCATTGTAAAAATGAATTATGAATTCCGATACGTTTTGGAGAAACTCTGCAAAACATATGAAGTCACCAACAGAGATATAAATCACGTGTCCTTTGTTGCTGCTTTCAAAATAAGATTTTATCTGTGTGCTTATTAGCTCCTTCCAGGCCAAACCATGTTTTCGCAGTGCTTACTCATGTGAGTGATTGTAGAGAAGTCAGTCCAGCTCTTTCTGTAAGTAGCAGCTTGCCAGTGCAAACCAGTCATTTCCAATTGGACCTTAATTAGTAAAGCTTTCCTCTTTGGGGGGAGGAATTTATTATTTTTTTTTAACCCTTTAACGACAAAAGTAAAACCTACTCTTCCAAACCCTGTTTTTGACAAAGAATCACGGAATGATATGGGTCTGGAAGGGACCTCTGGAGAACATCTAGTTCAACCCCCCTTGCTAAAACAGGTCCACCCAGAGCAGGTTGCACAAGAACATGTCCAGGTGGGGTTTGAATGTCTCCAGAGAAGGAGACTCCACCACCTCTCTGGGCAGCCTCCTCCAGGGCTCTGCCACCTTCCAAGTGAAGAAGTTTCTCCTCATGTTGAGATGGAACATCCTGTGTTGCAGTTTTTGCCCATTTCCTCTTGTCCTGTCACTGGCCTCCACTGAAAAAAGACTGGCCCCTTCCTCCTGACACCCACCCTTTAAATATTTATAGGAGTTGATCAGATCCCTCTCTGTCTTCTCTTCTTCAGACTGAAAACATGCAGGTCCCACAGCCTTTCCTCATAAGAATGATGCTCTAGTCCACTCATCATCTTTGCAGCCCTTTGCTATACCCTCTCTGCTCTGAAAAGTGAGATATAGAGCCATGAGGGTTGTTTACATCTAGATATCAACCAACCATCTTGAACTGTATCATGTTGATGGGTTAGATGTTGTTTCCCTTTTTCCAGAACTGCCCTGATAATCCATAAGTAAGCAAACCAGAGCAAGTAACAATGGCCAGGCACTGTTGGGGTGTGTCTTCCAAACACCCATGACCTCTGCTGCTTTTTCCCTTTCCCCCAGCCATGGGTGACGGGAGAAGATCTTGAGCAGTATCTGGGTTAAGCCACAAGCAATGGGTTAACACCACTCAACAGTGACTTGACTACAAGTAAAGAGATCCCAACATTTATTACAGACAGAATGGCTCTGAGCCATTCTTGGTTGTTTTCAAGAGAACTGCACGTGACATTAATTTGACTCAAGGACTCCAAATCAGTTGCACTTATTTATTTTCTCAAGTCAGGTTTGCTTCTGTGTTTCCACTGCTGTCATTGCTCTTACATTGCATCCAAGTTTCTGACACAAGGGAAAGTCCATGTTTTCGCCTAAACTTTATGGACCTGCCTTATGAAGGGCACTTTCAGGCATTTCTAGTGGGACGTGGGAAAAGACAAGGTTGGTCTCCAATCTCTCCTATATATGAACACTTCTCGAGATTATACATATGCTAAAACCTCTGTTACTTCTTCATGCCAGACCCACGTCTGCACATCATGGTGCATTCATCCCATTAGCATCTTGCTTACATATAGGTGCATGTGCATCTGCCTACACGTACCGAGCCCGTGACTGTGATGATATCTTGTGGTATGAGCATCAACCGTCTTGAGTTCCAGCACATTTGCTAAAAATAGTGACGACCTCTGTGGCCATCCTCAGAGGTATAAAGATAATTCTCTCTATTTACCCACTCAAGCTTTTTTGGGGTGCAGAGGATTGACTGATGAGCTTGTAGACCTGTCTCATATGAGTTAAAATTCTGGTTTATAATTGCACACCTATGAAGTTCCTTAAATATTAAGCCTTAACAGAAACATTGGCTGCAGGCGATGTAAGATAATTTTTACTATTTCCTCTGGGGGTGATGTTTTACTATCTTGGAGACAGTCAGCATTTGCATTAGATACAGATTGTAAAGATACATGCACAGTCATTTATATTGTTTACAATTACAACTCAGGCATTCACTTCAGCTTTGTTTTGCAAAGGAACCCACCACTTTCCCAGCGAGATGCCTGATGAATTGTAGCTCCACGGAGCCAGCACTGATGGAAATGATGTCACTGCTTACTCAGGTGGGCGGACCAGAAAGTCTCCTCTCTGGACCAGCATCCCATTCTTATTTATTCCTGGTGTCTTCTCTTACACACTGAGCCAGGTTTTACCTGCCCTGAGGGGTGGATGCAAGACCAGAGGGTCATCTTGTCTTCCCCCTATGATGCTGTCCCCTCCTGGTCCCTTTCCTCAGGGCTGGGAGATCTTGGAGGATGAACCCAGGGCTTATACAACCTGCTGGTTGGGAAGGTGACAATGAGCAGAAGAAGTCTTTAATTACCTTTCCAGGTATTGTTAAACCCAGAGGTGTTGCACACACAGGGGAAAAACAGGGTGTAATTGCAGTGATTGGTAAAACAAGCAGGGAAACAGCAGAAGTTGCTGCAGACTGGACAAAGACATCAGCAAAGAGCAAAAGACTCATCCTGCATGCCTTGACTGGGGAGATGGGATTTCAGCACAGGAAGGACACAGATGGATCCTGTGGTTTAGGATTCCCTATCCGTCACTGGCCAGTGAAGTCAGTCAAGCGTTGTCTTTGGTAACGGCAGCCACTTTTAGCAGGGATGTGCTTCCACTTGGGTAAGTTGCCATTTTTCTACTTTAGATGCATCCCATCAGCATGGTCATTATACCAGGTGATCCTAGCCATGGGGCAGCCTCTGCTGAGAGCTGTGCTGGTGGGAGAAATTGTTCTTCCAAACCTCTCACAGCTGCTCTCCCTCTGGCCATCCAGGTCTGCCCATAGAGCAGTTATCTGAGTGATAACCAATTCTTTTCCTACTCAAAGGAAGGACCTCTTACCTCTCTATATCTCTGAAAGCCAAAGCTTTGCCACCTAAAGGTTGTAGCACAGACACAGTCTCTGGGAGCAGAGGGTCTCAGTGAATCTCCAAGTTAGGTGACAAGGTCCAACACTCAAGGTCTGTGACACAGAAAAAAATTAATCTTTCTTTCTGTAGGACATGGGAAGCCTTACCCTCCTCCTCCTCCTCTCCTCACACACTGGTCACACACTGAAGATCACATCCAAAGCATAAGAAGCAGAATATAATCTAGGGAAGCCTCTGCAGAAATTAAGTTGATTCTCCACACCAGGACCACCAGGCAAAGAAGAGCCAGGGAGCATAGCCACAGCAGGGGCAAAGAGCTCCCCATAACCATTAACCAATTTGCCCTTTGGAAGGACAACTGGTACATGCATTTAAAAGTGTTACAACCTTTCTACAGAGTCATGCCTTGGAGCAACAATTTACACCTGTACAGATGGTACATTTATTAGCTGTGCAGGCAGCCTTTCCCCTGTGGCTAACATTTTCAGAAAATTGCCATCTACAGCCCCTGCTGATTTCCAATTATGAAATCTGCTGCTTAGGACTTCTGCAGGGCACAACAAAGTCATTGGCCTGATCTTTAAGTAAAGGTTTCATCTGCATCTAATGAGGTGATTCCTTTCAGTGGGGAGGGAAGGGGAGCTTGACTTGGTGATGTTAGGAGAATTCCTGATTTATGCCTTGCACACAACCCTTCCAGCTGAATCATTCGTGAGATATTGAAACCAAAGCATGAAGTCCAACCCATCTCAAGTTCTGGTTTTACATGATTTGCCAGCACAGACATTAAAGAGGAGAGCTGTGGGCCTCAGCTGTGCCTCAATATGCAAATAGCTTGGGGTACGACTTAGCCTAAGGAGAAATTCTCACCCAAATGACATGACATATAGGAGAAAGATTTGGCCATGCTGGAGGTGATGACGAAGTGGTGGAGACTCAGCTGTGCCATGGACTGCGTGTCTTCCACCCATCTAGGGGGCATCTGCAGTCACTGCAGATCAGCCTTATGATGTTTGGAGGAGCACTTCTTCCTCCCACTGGTCCCCTTTCCATGAGCGGCGCTACTGATGCTCACCATGCTACTTGGCAAGGGTAGGTGTCACCAGACTACAGGTACTGCAGGTCACTAAGAGCCTGTGTGGGCTGTATTTCTGCTGCATGGGGTGTATGGAACAAGTTGGGCTGGGTCATGTGGCTTCCTAATGCTTCAGCAACATTTCTAGAGTGAAAGCAGTGGGGGGTCTAAGGGTACAATGGGGCTCCCACACAGGGCTGTGTCTGAGCTGGCACATTCAGCTCTGCAGCTCCTTGCTGCTCCATGCTCTACCCTCACTGCCACCCTTGTGACCTTAAAAACTCTTAGTTAGTCCTGCATAATTCATGTTGAGGGATTTTTCAAGGTCTTCTCCCTTCCAATTACTGCAAATTTTCAGCTCAAATTCTCAGAAGAAACTCAAGAAGTGCAGATTTTATTTTTTTTTCTGGTAAAATTTCACAGAGCCTTTTGTCCAAATTAGCTGGCAATGTGTGAATGGGATAGCTTGGGAGAGCTGGAGTCATCAAATACTTGGGGTGGAGGGGAGGCAGGGTCTTCATGGACTGTGGTGCTCCTTGCAAGCTAATCTGAGGGATGTCTTAGATCTTCAGACCATCAAGAGCAGGCAAAGCCATGACCTTGCTGCCACTTTCATTTCTGTCCTGATGCACTTTGCATATTTGGTTTTGTCTCGCTTGGGTGTGATCCAGGCACACATCCTTGAAACAAAACAAACACGCAGTGTCTGAGCATCCATTTGCTCTTGGGAGCTGGGAGCCGGCTCTGCTCCATGTGTTGTTTCAGCAGAGAGCGCCCAAAAGCTTTTTCAACTTCTTTAGAGCTCAAAGCGGGTATTAAGAAAAGGCTGGAGCGACTGGAATCTGTTTGAAGGAGATGCCAGCATCTTTCCCCTCTGCAAATATCCTGCCTTTGGCCACAAAGCCAACCCGTCCCATAGCTCCCACTGTGCTGGGTGGGCCAGGCTCCCTGTCCTCTCCACCATCTGCATGCTCAAGTAGATCTTTCATCTGCCTCTGGGAGGTGAAAAGCAAAATGTCACCTCATCTGCGGGGGAATTTGCATTCAAATTATACCAGGCTCCTAGCAGCCAGGAGACGGCCAGGGCAGCTGGCAGCATGTTCCTTCTCTCTGCGGGGACCTCTGTGCTGCAAGTATGTACCCGCCGTGCCAAGTGCTGGGACTTGTGGCTTCCTGCTGCTGGAGCAATTCAGACTCCAGGCGTCCATCCGTGTTGCATAAATATTGCAGCTGGCATAGCTGCAAAACTATATATATATTTTGGGGTATAACATGTCGTTGGTGCGGAGCACCTTCCCCAGCCAGTAGGTGGGTCAAGCAAGGACACCTTTCCCATTGTATGTTTGGGCATCAGAAGATGCCTCTTTTCTCCCTGCTGTCAGATCAGGTCCCATCCCTTTTGAATACATTTAGAAAAGCTTGAAACTGCAATTTCTAGATATTTCCAGCACCAAAAGTCCCTGCAAAGGAGCTAAGAACCTCTTCTTTGCAGTGCTGGACCCTCCAGCATCACTGCCTGTCCTCCAAAGTTGGAAGCGAAAGGCTCTCAGAACCTGGCCACAGCCTTCTTACCTCAACCGGGAAGTGATCACCCCTTTGGACTAGGCACTGGTGAAGCCCCGTCTCCTGTATATGTCCAGTTTTGGGCCCCTCATGACAGGAAAGACATTGAGGTGCTGGAGCATGTCCAGAGAAGGGCAACAGAGGGGTCTGGAACACAAGTCATGTGAAGAGTGGCTGAGGGATCTGGGGGTGTTCAGCCTGGAGAAAAGGAGGCTGAGGGGAGACCTTCTCGCTCTCTACAACTACCTGAAAGAAGGGTGTAGAAAGGTTGGGTGTCGGTCTCTTCTCCCAAGTCACAGGCGATAGGACAAGAAAGAATGGCATCTAGTTGAGCCAGGGGAGGTTCAGGTTGGATATTGGCAAAACTTTCTTCAANCAGAGAAGGGCAACAGAGGGGTCTGGAACACAAGTCATGTGAAGAGTGGCTGAGGGATCTGGGGGTGTTCAGCCTGGAGAAAAGGAGGCTGAGGGGAGACCTTCTCGCTCTCTACAACTACCTGAAAGAAGGGTGTAGAAAGGTTGGGTGTCGGTCTCTTCTCCCAAGTCACAGGCGATAGGACAAGAAAGAATGGCATCTAGTTGAGCCAGGGGAGGTTCAGGTTGGATATTGGCAAAACTTTCTTCAATGAAAGAGTTATCAAGCATTGGAACAGGCTGCCCAGGGAACTGGTAGAGTCACCACCCCTGGAGGTATTTGAAAGCCAAGCAGATGTGGTGCTGAGTTTTAGTGATGGCTTTTGTCAGTTGCTAGGTTGCACTCAATGATCTGAAAAGTCCCTTCCAACCTCAATGATTCTATGACTCCCTGACATTAAGGGCCCTTTTCCCATCCCGCATTAAACTCATATTGGTTACACTACACACAGAGTATTTCTCTAACTCTCAGAATGGCCCAGGTTTATGACCCCTGTCTGGCAGAATATCCCAAAAGGTTGTCTGCTGGTAAAGGCATATTTGAGCTGCTGGAGGAGCATCCTGACTGCAGAGGCAGCTGGAGGAGACCACATTAGGTCTTCAGATGTTGGTAAGACCACAGTGGGTCTTTTAACACTGGATGTGGATGGAGCTGTTTACAGTAGCCAAAATGGGCTTGTTCCCCCTCCTTCTTTCTTCCTCTCCTCCATGGGGTTTTGATTAGATGATCCCCCATGAAGCCTAAAGGAGACATTTCTGAGTCTTCTCATCAAAAAGAAACCAAGTTGTAAACAGCAGGGGAGAAGTAGAACATAATAACTTCCTCTTTTTAAAAAAGGCAGGGGGGAAGTGCAAGCTGATACCACCCATTATCCAAGGTGATTAAGAAAAATTGTGGAGTAAATGCGTATCCTTGTATATTGCTGGTTTATCCATCAGATCGCAACATGGAGAGGAAGGCAGCAGGAGGGGAGAAAGATTTCCCACCTCGGCTTCTCTGGCAGCCACTGGCTGCTGTTTATGAAGCCCTGGAAACGTGCAACAGGCTTTACAAGCCACATGTGCTGAAGGCTCTGGGCCAGGGGAGGGTCAATGGATGCAGATCCTACCGCTCCTACACCACTTTATCTGCGGGACACCTGGAAATTGGTCCCACTAGCTGCAGAGTGTGCGGGCTGTGGAGCCCAGGCTCATCCCCTCAGCAAAGAGGGAATGAGTAAAAATGTCAAAAGCTCATTAAAAATATAGAAGCAGAGGGAGTGTGAATGCAGAGAACCTGTAGGAAGCGTGTTACTGAATCCTAGAGCTGCTTCATAAGCAAACAACTGCTCCTTAACCTCTGTTGCAGTGGAGAGAGGTGGAAACCTTCACATCATCAAATCTAGAAGCTCTGAGACCTAACCTGGAGCTCAGCTGCTGACCCTGACCGAGGATTTGAAAGAGAAGATGCCAGAGAGAATTAAATTAAAAAAACATCAGCCAAGCTCATGAACGCACCGATTTTCACCTTCAATCACCAACTTTGGGCCAGAGAAAGCCCATGGGATATATGTGACATGCCAGCTAGGCGAAACAGTGCAAGAGGTCATGATACGAAGCTAGAGGTACCCCAAGAGAAGGTGGATGGAGTAAAGGGGAGGAGTTACTTCATTTCAGGATTTTATTTAGATGCCCCAGGGCCAAGCATAATACTTAAATCCAATTTTTTTTTCCAGGGCATTTGGGTCTAAGGTTTCCATTCAGGACCCTCATCTCAGGGTAGGATTTGTCCTTTCCGGCCCTTCCCACTGCAGAACACATTTTGGTTTGTGACTGGCACCACATCAAACACTTCCAGCACTGATCTGAAGTAAAACATTAAGAATCAGATATAGCCAGACTTGAAACACCAACCGGCATTATTGTAGCAGAAAACCTCCCTGGTGATATTAATGAGCTCTTTGAAGGGGGACTACCAGCAGGATAATCTCCCTATGCCCTCCAGACGGTGATCTGGGCAAAGAGGGAAGATGCTTTGGTTTCTCTAAAACAACTGCTGCAAAGCAAGCGATTATCCCCCAAGGAAACCTGACCATGGCCAAGGATGGGGTGCTGAGGGGAGCCCGTGTGNGGCCCCTCATGACAGGAAAGACATTGAGGTGCTGGAGCATGTCCAGAGAAGGGCAACAGAGGGGTCTGGAACACAAGTCATGTGAAGAGTGGCTGAGGGATCTGGGGGTGTTCAGCCTGGAGAAAAGGAGGCTGAGGGGAGACCTTCTCGCTCTCTACAACTACCTGAAAGAAGGGTGTAGAAAGGTTGGGTGTCGGTCTCTTCTCCCAAGTCACAGGCGATAGGACAAGAAAGAATGGCATCTAGTTGAGCCAGGGGAGGTTCAGGTTGGATATTGGCAAAACTTTCTTCAATGAAAGAGTTATCAAGCATTGGAACAGGCTGCCCAGGGAACTGGTAGAGTCACCACCCCTGGAGGTATTTGAAAGCCAAGCAGATGTGGTGCTGAGTTTTAGTGATGGCTTTTGTCAGTTGCTAGGTTGCACTCAATGATCTGAAAAGTCCCTTCCAACCTCAATGATTCTATGATTCCCTGACATTAAGGACCCTTTTCCCATCCCGCATTAAACTCATATTGGTTACACTACACACAGAGTATTTCTCTAACTCTCAGAATGGCCCAGGTTTATGACCCCTGTCTGGCAGAATATCCCAAAAGGTTGTCTGCTGGTAAAGGCATATTTGAGCTGCTGGAGGAGCATCCTGACTGCAGAGGCAGCTGGAGGAGACCACATTAGGTCTTCAGATGTTGGTAAGACCACAGTGGGTCTTTTAACACTGGATGTGGATGGAGCTGTTTACAGTAGCCAAAATGGGCTTGTTCCCCCTCCTTCTTTCTTCCTCTCCTCCATGGGGTTTTGATTAGATGATCCCCCATGAAGCCTAAAGGAGACATTTCTGAGTCTTCTCATCAAAAAGAAACCAAGTTGTAAACAGCAGGGGAGAAGTAGAACATAATAACTTCCTCTTTTTAAAAAAGGCAGGGGGGAAGTGCAAGCTGATACCACCCATTATCCAAGGTGATTAAGAAAAATTGTGGAGTAAATGCGTATCCTTGTATATTGCTGGTTTATCCATCAGATCGCAACATGGAGAGGAAGGCAGCAGGAGGGGAGAAAGATTTCCCACCTCGGCTTCTCTGGCAGCCACTGGCTGCTGTTTATGAAGCCCTGGAAACGTGCAACAGGCTTTACAAGCCACATGTGCTGAAGGCTCTGGGCCAGGGGAGGGTCAATGGATGCAGATCCTACCGCTCCTACACCACTTTATCTGCGGGACACCTGGAAATTGGTCCCACTAGCTGCAGAGTGTGCGGGCTGTGGAGCCCAGGCTCATCCCCTCAGCAAAGAGGGAATGAGTAAAAATGTCAAAAGCTCATTAAAAATATAGAAGCAGAGGGAGTGTGAATGCAGAGAACCTGTAGGAAGCGTGTTACTGAATCCTAGAGCTGCTTCATAAGCAAACAACTGCTCCTTAACCTCTGTTGCAGTGGAGAGAGGTGGAAACCTTCACATCATCAAATCTAGAAGCTCTGAGACCTAAACTGGAGCTCAGCTGCTGACCCTGACCGAGGATTTGAAAGAGAAGATGCCAGAGAGAATTAAATTAAAAAAACATCAGCCAAGCTCATGAACGCACCGATTTTCACCTTCAATCACCAACTTTGGGCCAGAGAAAGCCCATGGGATATATGTGACATGCCAGCTAGGCGAAACAGTGCAAGAGGTCATGATACGAAGCTAGAGGTACCCCAAGAGAAGGTGGATGGAGTAAAGGGGAGGAGTTACTTCATTTCAGGATTTTATTTAGATGCCCCAGGGCCAAGCATAATACTTAAATCCAATTTTTTTTTCCAGGGCATTTGGGTCTAAGGTTTCCATTCAGGACCCTCATCTCAGGGTAGGATTTGTCCTTTCCGGCCCTTCCCACTGCAGAACACATTTTGGTTTGTGACTGGCACCACATCAAACACTTCCAGCACTGATCTGAAGTAAAACATTAAGAATCAGATATAGCCAGACTTGAAACACCAACCGGCATTATTGTAGCAGAAAACCTCCCTGGTGATATTAATGAGCTCTTTGAAGGGGGACTACCAGCAGGATAATCTCCCTATGCCCTCCAGACGGTGATCTGGGCAAAGAGGGAAGATGCTTTGGTTTCTCTAAAACAACTGCTGCAAAGCAAGCGATTATCCCCCAAGGAAACCTGACCATGGCCAAGGATGGGGTGCTGAGGGGAGCCCGTGTGTGGTATTTCACATTTCCTCAGGTGATAATTTCAACACAGAACATTTTCGTTGTCACTGGTGTTCAAGAGCCTCCAGAAGAGGGGATTACGGGGTGGGATAAGGCTTGCCTGACTGTCTGATAAAGCCTTGCTGGAGATAAGGGCTCCTTACAGGTCTAATTTTAAAACTGGCCCCATCACCCTATACTTCTTTTGATTCAGAGCTGATCAGAGCTGCCAGGGTAAGAGAGCAAACTGGCAAAGGGGCAGGGAAGGGCTGGGAGTCCACCTCCCCCTTTCCACTCCAGCCGTGAAATGAGTCCCCATGGCACCATGGCATGAAGCATCTTGAGATGCCACTTGAACGCCTACAGGAGCTAAAAAACTCTCCTCCCAGTGTGGATGTTAGGTGCCTCCTTTATCCAGACACCATTTTTTGGAAAGCTGAAGGAGCGAAACACCTGGGTAGATGGAACCCCACCCTCTCCTGCCCCAGCACCACATCATCCATGCATCAAGGCTTACCTGTGATTTTATTTAGCTCATGATGAGACGGGAGGATCCCCAGCCAGAGCTCATGCTATGCTACATGAGAGGTGTCTAGCCTGGCCCTGGAGTACACAGGGGCTTCCTCCAGCCAGGGCAGTACTTCCAGAGGCTGATGCTGAGCAAAGCTTGTCTATCTGAGCCTCAAGAATTGCTACTTATTTGTCCATACTTGCTTTAAGTGCCCTGACCCAGAATGCCAGTGTGTCCCTTCCAAGAAAAGTCACCTCCTTGGCCTGGTCAGCTTCAGAGATAGAAAGGTTGAGACCACCATCTACATTCTCATACTTGCAATACTCAGAGATATCACACCATTCCAGAGAGTTATTGCATTGAAACGGGTAGGGCAATCAGCTGCTCCAAACCTGTACAACCCCAGCGATGGCAATGGAAAACCCCAATTTACCCATAGGTGACAACAGTCATCTGCTTTAAATCATGGTTTTGAGAACATAGTGCTTTGATCATCAAATGCAACTGCTAAAATGTGCAAGCCACAAACACTGACCCCCTGGCTACTTCATGCACCATATTAAAACCATGTCCTGAAACCCAGTTAATCCCTCAGTTGGAAACAAAGGGAATGGAGGAAACTATTTAACCAGCAGAAGGTGCCAGGAAAGCCCCAGGGGATGTATCATGGGCTCACTGGGCTCTGATACCTCCCCAGGCTCTGAAAGAGGTGGGTAATGAGATCTGGAGAGGTGATGGAGCATGGAGGGGATCAGGGTAACAAAGAGGAGCTGGGTGACTTGAGACTGTGAAAGGGAGTGGGATAGGTCCCCCTTCCAAATTTCTGCATAAATCAGTAAATGGGCAGGAGACCCTGATTGAGCTGAGCTGCCATCCCAACCAGCTGTTCTGCACATCTGGTGCAACACTAAGCACAGACCCAACAGCCTGGCACTTACTCAGTGCTGGGGATCATTTGGTACCTGCACGTCAGGACTCAGAAAGCCACAGCTGCTCCAGTGGGCTGCAGCCATGGTACATCCTCCATCAGCTTGGGCCCAGGCTCAGCTGGCTCTACAGGAGTGATATTTTGTGGCTCACAAAATTCTCATTACCCAGTTTTGGATTTCACCAGGACCCTGCTGTGGTCCCTGGCAGCAGCCAAGCTCCGAATTAAACCAAGAGGCCAGTATTTAGCTGATGCAGCAAAGACCCCAGACTAGAACTGAACATGCCCATGTGCTACACATTCAATCACCAGCACAAGGGCTTGCTGTTCCTGCAGCAAGGGCTTTTATCCCCAGCTCTTCTGGTCCTGAAAGATCTTTTCAGACACAGTCACAGGTTTTCAGAAGGAACTGGTTCCAAATCAACATTAAAAAAGTAGTCATGTAGGTACCTGAGTAGAGGACATTCAAAGAAATATATTCACATGAGCAGCAGAAATTAATTGATCTAAGATTATTCCTTCTCTTATAACTTTCCCATGCAAGCCTTCAAAAGAAAACTGGGCTGCAAAGAACTGTCATAAGCCCTTCAAGAGCTGACAAGTATCCAAAATCATGTCTGCTTCTCCAAATGATCCACCCTGCTTAGTCTGGAAGAAAAAAAATAAAATAAAAAAAAAAAAAATTGTTGTACTTCAGCAACAGTTGTGCCATGATTTCCTACCTCTATTTCAACACAAATTCAAAACTTGGCTTCTGCTGCTTTGAAAAGCAGCAGCCTCAATGCAGACTGTCAGCTCATGTGGCCCTTTGAAATGTTCTTCTCAGACTTGTCCTTCAGACAATTTCCAGGGAGAGAGATATTTTTGCCTCCTCCAATACCTGCTGTCAAGTTTTCTTTGTTTCGAATTTCAGCCTGTTCTACAGTTTTACTACGTACCATACAATGGGGTCACCAGAAAGTTGCCCTTGGCAGGTGAACAAAGTGACCCATGTGCCTGAGAAAGAAACACTTTGGGTTGTTTCAGGGTCAAGGAGGTTGCAAGAAGTATTGAGTATTGATTAAGAAGATGGAGCCAAACCCAGGGTCCCTCCATAATCCCTCTGGTTTTCCCTTACATTCCTTGGCATACCCACAGGATGGTAAATTTTTCCCCATCCTGCTTTCATTTGCAGACCTCCCAAAGCAATTTTGAGGGTTTTTTTTAGTTGGCATTCCCATATCTCTTCTGTCCCAATGCTCTTTCAGTCCATGTGAACCACTGCAAGTCCTCCCTCCTCCCCCCCACTAAGAGCTAGATACATCTCCCTGGGTTCTAACACAGCACAAGCAACAAGGACTGAAGGCTGAAACCCATGTTGCCCCAAAGCCAGCACAGCTTGGCACAGGTTTTGATGCGAATGCCATAGATCTGTGGCCTAGATTTTCATGCAGAGAAGAAAAGACAGCTTCTTTCCCTGTTGAGTGCAGAGGCTTTTCATGGCTACCACTGCATGCCCTCAGAAGGGTTAGCAGTGGTGGGTTGAACCATGTTGATGGGCACATTTATCTTTACAACGCTGAAAAACAATAAAGGCTGTCTTTCCTTCTGCAGCTTTGACCCTGGAGCACTCCATGACAAGCTGTAACAGGAGGAAACAGAGAAAGGGACATAGGAGAGCTGGACCATGGCCAGAAATCTAAGGAAAATCACTAGTTTCCAACCCAGTGGGGCTGTGGGGAAGGAATGAGATTTGCTTTTAGGGCAAAATGCTGCTCCCTGAAAGGACCCATTCACTGGGCGAGGTGGGAGGTGTCGGGGGGTGGCATCCAAACTTGTGTTTCCACACACCTAAGGAGATTCGTTGGTTTCAAGGCCATTGACTCTGCCGTGTTCATCTGTTTCAAAAGCCTTGACAAGGCATGCTGAAAAAAATCCCCCCCAAAAGCACCTTGGGGAACATCACATTGCTTTTAAAATAAGATAGGGCAGACGAAGATAAAATACACTGTGAGGAGCATTTCTGCCTCAGCAAGACAAATGGATCAAAATTCTCCTAGGTCTTTTCCAGCTCTCACTGCCTGGAAACTTGAGCCTAGACCCCGGATGATAGCTCTCAATGTCTCCTGTGCCGTGGAGACACATGGATTTACCCTGGCTGAAGATTTGGCCCTCCTGTTGGAGTCAGTTCAGGAACAAGTGTGACCTTTAAAACTCCTCACAATTTGGTGTTATCATAAGTGAGTGGGACATAAGGTCAAAGGCAGGCCTTGCCTTTGGAATAGTGGAGTCCCTCTATCTTGCAGTCCTCGGCAAAACCTTTCTGAGTCTTTCAAAAAAATATTTTGTTTCCTGGGATAAGTGCTGATGATGCTCAACACACAGGAGCAAGAATGGTACTGTACCTTGTGCAGTCTCCTGCAGTGGGAATTTCCTTGGCTATCTCCGAAGTTGAAGAGATGGGGAAACTGAGTGTGGAAAACAACATGTAGGGAGACAATCTTAACAATCTGACTACTCCATCACTTTGTAATGTGAATTGTGAGAATGTATTGCATAAATATATGCTGCAATCCTCCTTTTTTTTCCAAGGAAATGGAGCAAAGCGGAGGTTTTGAGATTTTCACCAACTAAAAACCCTGCAAATGTGTTTCATGTGCTTCTTCCTCATCCTACCTTTGCTCTTAGAATCATAGAATCATAGAACTGTCTAGGTTGGAAGGGATCTTTGAGATCATCTAGTCCAACCACCAACCTTACTGATCAAAAAACCTCACTAAACCATGTACCTAAGCACTATGTCAACTCATCTTTTAAATACTTCCAGGGATGGTGCCTCAAGCACTTCCCTGGACAGCCCATTCCAAGGCTTAATAACCCTTGCAGTGTCATTTTTTTTTCCCAATATCCATCCTAAACCTCCCCTGGCACAACTTGCAGCCTTTTCCTCTTGTCCCATTGCCTGTGACTTGGGAGAAGAGACCAATTGGGCCCCACCCACCCCCACCCCCCGGCTACGTTCTCCTTCCAGGGAGTTGGAGAGAGTAAGAAAGACTCCCCTCAAACACCTTTTCTCCAGGCTGAACAACCCCAGCTCCCTCAGCCTCTCCTCGCAAGACTTAAGTTCCAGACCCTTCACCAGATCCGTTGCCCTTCTCTGCACCCACTCCAGCCCCTCAATGTCTCTTTTGTGGTAAGGGACCCAAAATTGGACAGACTGCTCTTAAATCTTTCTATGGCAAGGCATTGCCTCCTCAAACATTTCCCTAGTCCTGTGAGTGTGACTCAGTCTACTGCAGGACCAGGTGGGCACTGCCAGCCCCTCAAATCCCAACGTCATTCTTCCCATGGGCAAACCCTAAATGTTATTCCCAAAAGCAGTCATTGAAGCAAGATTCAAGACATGCTTTGAGACAGTGATAACAATGAAAGAGGTTCCCCCCAACTTGCCAAACTAGACATATTCCAGAGGTGGATCCTCACATGAGGTGCTCTGGTTGGCTTCCTTTGCCTTAAATCCCAACTAACTTCCTTCACACACATCTTTGCTTAGACTCTCCCTGATTTCTGTCTCAGTCAGGGCTCATCTTCCTTCTTAGAGTCTCAAAGGAAACAAGGTTGTAGAGAGGCAGGGGTTGGTCTCTTCTGCCAAGGAACAGCCAATAGAAAGAGGAAAAGGCCTCAATTTGCACCAGGGGAGCTTTAGGATGGATATTGGGATATATCATTCTTCTTGGTTTGGGGCGTAGGGGCTAACCAGCTCCATGGACATGTTTTGGTGTGGGTACGTACAAACATAGGCTCAAGTTGCAGCCCACAGCTCAGCACAGTCCAACTAGCACACAAATTATGGGAAGTAAATTGGTATTATGTGTGGGACACATTATTTCCTCACACAGAAATTAAATTTGGCCTTCTGCTAACTGCTAAATACATTCTTCTGGTTGGGAGTGGGCTGGGATTTCTTTAACTTTATCCAGATGAAGGGTATTAAGCAAGGGGCATAGACAGTGGATATTTTTCTCAAAAGAGTTTCCAGGTGGGTGTCTCAACCTCAGCAAAGTGGGCTCAGGCTGTTCCTTTTCCAACTCTTGTAATTGCACCAATGTTTGCACTGCTCTGGAGCCTTCAAGCACCAACAGAATGGAAGAGGATGGTGTCAAAAGACATGGCAGGTGGAAGAAATAGTCCATGGAAGAGGGTTAGAAGGGTTAGAAGTCTTAAACTTCTTCCTGGAAAGCGTTTATAAATGGTTGCCTCAACATTACGGTTTGTAGAACTGGAAGCATTGCAGATGGGGCAATTTGATGCCTGGTTGGGATCAGCCAGGTGCTCTGACATGAAGCAAATGCAGACAATACTTTACTCTCCACTTGGAAGCTGCATGGACTGAGCCCTGCTCTTATCTGGGCACATTCAGAGCTCTCCTTCACAATTCAATCTGCCTTACCCTGGCAGGACCCTGTTTTGGCCTCCTCTCTGTGTCATGCAAAGTGTGCTTAAGTGAGGGGAGCTGCCAAGTTTGGACCAGACCCCTGAGCAATCCCATGTCCCGTCTCAGACTCTGGCAAGGAACAAATGTGTTGGGAAAACTGCAAGAAAATCCAGAATAAGCAAACGTGGATCAATAGCAGGAATCTCTTTTTCACTTCCAGCAAATATTGACTTAAACCCCCAGAGCAGACATGGACAAATATTGCCTCATCAGACCTTTGGGGGGGCTTAAAAATGTCCTCTCAATGGAAAAAGAAAAATCTACACTTTTCTCGTCTATTTCTATTCAAAAGGTCTGCTTTTTTTTCTTCTCTAAGGAAAGCTCAAGTATTTAATTTTTGGTCTCCGTGTTCAAACATTGTCCCACCACCCTCAAAGGAAAAACACCGTGACACATTAAATAAAAAACAATATTCTCTGTAAAAAAAAGCAATTGGAGTTTTACATCAGATATGTATTGTAGAATGAAGATTTACCTCCCTTCAGAATCTCTGATTTTCTTTCTAACAGGAAAACTATTTATTTTAATTCCTGATGCTCTTGTTATCTGTGTAAATATCCACTACGATGGTGAGAATGTGCCAGGATCAGGGCACATTATTACAGCATGTTTAATTTCTTCCTGAGACGGATAATCTCCTAAATAGTCAGTCCTGACATTTAAACAAGGAGGCATTTGTGGCAAGAAACTCAAATACATCAAACACTGAAGCTGGCTGAATAAACAGAACAAAGCAAAAAAAAAATATTAATCTCAAAGTGCAAGAAGGAAAAGGCTGAAACAGAGAGGGGGGTTGAGGGGGGAGTGGGATTCAACCAGTAACTTCTTTTACATCTGTGTTGACTACCTGTAACACCAGAATGTCCAACTGCAGAAGAGTTATAACAATACAAACCTGTGGCTGGCAAAGCCATCATCTCACGGCTATTCAGTTCTCCTGTCCCTGGGCTACTGCTAGGGAATAAGTTTAGCCTCTTCCTTAACTTCCCTGCATCCACCGTTGCCTTTCAATGCCATGCAGGTCCACTGCATGTCCACAGGATCACTGTGCTGGTTGGTGGGAAACCCACTTTCCAACCCACTTTCTGGTGGGTCAGAAAACCGCTGCCAGAACCAGCCTTCCCTTAGCACTGTTCCCTGCAGAGACACTGGGATCCCAAGGAGATGGTGGCAGCATTGCTCTCCTCCCCTGCAGCACATCCCTCCATCTCCAGCAGGCAGTAGGTCTCTGAGTGCCTGGTGGGTTATTAGGTAGATGGAGATACTGAGTTACTGGGTGCTGCTGGTCCTGGATGGAGAAAGGCTCCTGGGCCAACAGTGCTAAATGTATAATAGTGGTTGCATATCTTAATATAGAATGGTTCAGGTTGGAAGAGACCTTAAATATCACCTAATCCCAATACCCTGCCCTGGGCAGGGACACCTCCCACTAGACCAAGTTGTTCAAGGCCCTGTCCATCCTCATCTTGAACACCTCCAGGAACATGGCATCCACAACTTCTCTGGGCAAAACCATTATAAACCATTACAATGATAAAACATTATAAACTATGCATGGTTTGCAATGGTTGTGGTGGTCCATGCCATCCTCACAGCAGCCTCTGGTCTGTCAGTTGTCCTGTGAATGGCTTACATGGTTGTCTGGATCTGCCCAAAATGTTTTACCAACTAACACAGGCTTTGATGCCAGATAATCCCTGTGGGAAAGAAGCTCCTCACCCTTGCTTGTGCAGAGTTCACTTTCTCCTATGAATTGTCCACTGGTCACAGCTAATGTGGCCCTGGTCTTTCTCAGGTGCCCCCATGTCAAGACTTGTGAGCCCATAATCAAGCCTACACAAGTTGTTCATGAATCTCCAACACCTCAACCTATTCCTGCTCAAGCCAGCTACTCCTCTTGCTTCCCTGCTCTCATCTTACCAGCTTCTCTCACCATTTTCTCTTGGTTTACTGGCTCATCCCCTTCTTTTTCAGCACAGACCTCTTCTGTGGGACCCTCTTCCTCAATCCACCTCTAACTGCTAAAGGCCTCTGGAGGATTTAAGCTGTGGAAATGAACTTCACTAACAATACATTAAATTATTTAAATAAGAATCTTGACAAGTAGCAGCAGAGACCTGTCTCTGAGCACCAGCCTGGGGATAGTAATTTGCCACAGATATCTCAAACATTTAAATTCTGCCTCTTCTTTCCCTTTTAGTTGTCTAATTCCTACATTCAGCAAAGTTCAGAGGCAAGTGGTTGTATCCTCAAAGAGAACCTCGAGGTTTTGAAACAGATAGAGCTCTTCTTGCCAGGGAGCAAGACTTGCTGGGTCTTTACGGATTGGGTTAGTGTCACAGCTATGGAGTTTCTTATGCTTTCCTTGAGAGCATTTGCTGGTGACCACTATTGAAGACAATATGTCAAATGTGGGTCAGAGTGTGTGTGCAGCCATGATAACCCCGCAGATGGCATCTCTATAATGATGGACCATAGATGCTCTCTGCATCTGCTATCCCATTTGAGGCACAAAGCTGGATAGAAATCTTGACAACCAGTTCTGCCATATGGATGTCTCCTGCTAGGCAAGGTCTGTGGTAGTGACAACTTATCCTATTTCACCAATTTGCTACTCATTAATAGACAAGGTTTCCATCACACCAGGCCTTCTGCAGGTTTGAAACAGAAGCAACAAAATTCTGTGGTGGTTGCGCTTTGCTAACAAGTGATTGGAATTGAGCTAGATATGTTAACTGTCTTAAAAAAAAAAAAAAAGAGGAAGAGAAGAGAAGAGAAGAGAAGAGAAGAGAAGAGAAGAGAAGAGAAGAGAAGAGAAGAGAAGAGAAAAGAAAAAAGAAAAGAAAAGAAAAGAAAAGAAAAGAAAAGAAAAGAAAAGAAAAGAAAAGAAAAGAAAAGAAAAGAAAAGAAAAGAAAAGAAAAGAAAAGAAAAGAAAAGAAAAGAAAAGAAAAGAAAAGAAAAGAAAAGAAAAGAAAAGAAAAGAAAAGAAAGAAAAAGTTAAGCTCAAGCTGTTCAGTAATTAAAAGAAGAGTGTTGTAGGGTGGTTATTTCCCACAGGAAAAAGAGGGAATTTATCACCTGTGGTACACAAAGATTGTGATGGTTTGATGGGGAAGGCAAAGAGTTGTGATTCCTCAGGTACTTTTATTTCTTAGTGAAAAAACGTTGTGAAGAAGAGAGAAAAAAAAAGAGAAACTCACTAAATGCATTCTGCCCTCCCAGACCTGAGTCATACACTGGGTTTCCTCTGTGCAAGCAGGTTCCCATTTAGTCTCAAACTGGTGCAGAACAAATCAACAGCCCAAACATAGGAACTCTGATGAATTTTAATTAGGGCTTAAATTATCTTTAAACATCACTATCTCAACTGTGTCTCCAAGATAGTTAGTTAATTTAAATTATTGCAGACAGAAGGGAGTTTTTCTCAACACTGCTTGAAGATCCCACCACAAGAGTCCCAGTTAGCTGCCAAGGGTCTGGGCAAGAAATGCCGTCCACCTGCTGCTTCTCCACGCCACCCTGTCTTTATTTATGGTAAACTTTGAGGAGCTGGGCTGAAACCAAGCACCAGGCTGATACCTGAGACCAGCACTGAGCCAGACTCTGGCTGATTTACACTGGGGAACAAAGCCAAAGAGAAATACGACTGCGTGAGGGGAAGGAACTGGCACCGCAGAGTATGGATGTGTGTGATCAGCCAGCACCTTAATGGAGGTAGTCCATTTTGGAGCAATAATTTTGTTCCTCCTGTATCGTTTTTATTTCCTGTGTGTTAACATAAAACCCACCAATGGCTGCTCTCCTCTGTTACTTCACATTTCTCGAGGTCATTGACACCCAAAATGTGAAAGATTAGATCAGTGCCTCCAGGCTCGGATCTCGATTACCTAACTGCAAGCCTTGAGCGACGCCAGTTGTCTCGCAGCAGACTCTGGTCCATGAAAGCATTAAATAGGCCTGTGTGTGGCCGGGCAAGATGTGGAGCCCAAATATGTGTAATAGTTTTCAGATTTCATTGCATTCCCACGTAAGCCTGTGCCCTGTAACTGCGCCATTAACCTTTGAACTCTCTCCATGACCATAACACCCATGTTTTGGGACAAATACAGCTCAAGAACTAAGCCACCCAGCCAACCTGGCTATCTTGGTATCACCACCACAATACTGAGGGGCTGGAACATCTTAAACTATGATTAAGTGGCACCACTTTTATAGCTTAGCTTCCCAATATTTGGCTTTCATAATAGCTGTAGGCTGGAAAAGATTTTGACCTTTCTGTGTGGGAAAGTGTTTAAAAATTTTGCAACCCCTGTCCTTGTTTTTGAAGGATGATAATGCAGTGCTTTATAGTTCTGAGAAGGCTTTATTTTAAGACTACGTTTTCATCAGGGACTTCCTTTTCTTTGTGTTGCTGGTTGTTGCGGAGGGGAGGTTGGTTTTGGGGAGGTAACACTGCTGGCACGGAGGGCTGCAGCTGCTTGGTCTGGGACTGGAAGGGCTGAATCACTCTTTGGGTTGAAGTCCAAAACTTCCCACGAACTGGTCTCATCCCAGCTGGGGACAGGGCTTGATGCTGTATGAGAAATCCCAAAGATGAGCAGGAGGAGAAATGAAATGGTTTCCTTGTAGCTTTTTCCTTCTGCAAATGCAAATGCCAGACTAAGAAATAATAAGTGGTTGGTATCATCACGAATGGGTCATCTACATCAGTCTATCCACCCCTTATAGGGACCATGCAAAAAGAAAGGAAGGACTGAGCAACCTGGTCTAGTGGGAGCCGTCCCCACTCAGAGCAGGGGGTGTTGGCCTGAGTAGTTGAAGGCCCTTACTGTGCATCTGCATTAATTAGGGTCAATACCACCAGAACCAATCATAGAGTCATATAATGGTTTGGGTTGGAAGGGACCTTAAAGATCATTGAGTTCCAACCGTTAACCTAACACTGCCAAAACCACCAAAATGTCACACTGCGTTGAACCAGCTCATCAGACAGAAGCCAGTGGGGCCTCTGGGCTTTGCTTCTGCTGATCTACACCTAAAACCACTCCTCACTTGACCTAGATGTTTTATATGAAGAAGTCACTTGAGTAGCACATGATTCAGGTGTCAAACTGTTGCATCTGCAGAGTACAAACACTTGCTGGAAAGCCTGAAATGATAGGATGATCTAATATATGGTTTTAACTCATTCTGGTGAGTTCAGGTTCAGGTGGCCAAGGAAAGGTATCACAGTACTGTCAGGATCATGAGGTGCATTGGTTGGATCCCCAGATTGATTAACGTGCTGCGAAATGCACGGTGGCAGTGCTGAATGCTGATCCTCAGCAGATGCAACTTGACATTCAGTTGGCAAAACCACTGATTTCAGCCTGGTTGAACCTGATTGACCCTAATTGGCCCTCAGGGTTGAGATTCACTGTGCAGAGTCCGAAGTGTCTCCTTCATACAATAAAAGCAAGAAGCCGGAAAAGAAAAGAAATCAGACAGCTTGCCCACCACTCCCGCTGCCCACTCTGCAATCACCTCAGCTCATCTCAAACAGAGGGGTCTTTCAAATCCTGCCTTTCATTCTAAAAACGATTAACCTCCATTCTCACTGAGGACAAAGGGACCTACAGAGGGCTTTGCATTCAGTAAGGAAAACCAAGAAAAAGAACAAGCAATCTTTCATTTTTTACGCCATCAGTCACAGGCTACTGGTTTTTGGTAGACGAGCTGACAGGCAGTTGTGCCAGAACAAGAAGGTACCAAGCTGTGGGCCCAGCTTGTTAGAAATGACCTGGGAGCTGTGAAAACTCGCCTCCTTTGAAACAAGTGTGAAACAGTTTGATTTTTTTTATTTTATTTTATTTTTTCTCTATTTAATGCAGACTCAGTGGGAGCCGGAGATGGGTGCCAAAGTGAAGCCAAGCAAAAATCACTCATCCAAGCCTCCCCAATGCCTCTGCTTGCTCGCCAGGGCATTTGGTTACAGAAGTGCGAGTTCCTCCCGCTCGTGCCAAACATATCGCTACGGGATGAGTAATTTTGCCTTTATAAATTGAGCTGTCACAGGGGGTAGGCAGGCTGTAACACAGAATTGACCGCACTTCTACCAGTCCTTCCCACTCTGATACCTCTGGAGCAACCTGGGGTTAGTAATATCAATTGCTCAGAGCACTTTCATTTTAAGTATCGACCTGGATTCCAAAAACTTGTCCCCAGATTGAGCTTTTTGGGGAGGTCGCCTTTCTTAAGTCCAGCTCTTTGCTCTGAGGAGGAGAAATGCAATTTTGCAGATTCATACTCTGGTTCTCGAGGAAGTTGATTGAGGTGCTCAAGGTTTTCCATGGAGAGAAACTGGCTGAATAACAGCAGTTATGGTTCACTTTTTTCCCCTCAATATTTTTGGAACTTGAAAAATTGGTAGAGCAAGTAGGAGTATTTCTTTTCAAAGTGTTTAAGCTGTTTGCATAATAACCAGCATGGCTGAGGATTAATTCTGTCAACATCTCTGCTGTATCATACCAGATCATTTTTATATTTATTTTATCGTTTCCATCTTCCATTACAGCTGAGGAAGAAGAAAATCGACAGGTCCTGGTTTCCACTCTGTTCTGCTTAAATCAAATTAGGGTAATTTATAACAATTCAGTAATTTACATTTCTTTTCTTAATGGGAAAACGTAAGTCCCTCCCTCCTTACCTTTCTAAAAACAGTTCAAATTCCTTCCTGAGCAAAATCAATCCAGGAATACATGCAGTTGTAATGGAGGAGGTCATACTCATACCTCTTCCTCTTCATCTGAGAATGTACAAAGGAAAAGTATAAATAGAATATTAATACTGCAAATGGTTTCACTAATCAAAACAGGTGAGAAAGGAGAAGGACACCAAAGACAGAACGTTTGGTTCAGAGCTTCAGGGGTGCTTTTCCCCTGGGTGAAGATTTTCATTAGAATATGTCCTTATAGTAATTATCTGTAACTGGACTTTTCCCCTGTCGCTCTCATGATTATGCTATGATTATCATTCCAAAGGCAGACAATATTTTGGCAAACAGCAGCTTGACAACAAGGAGAAAGTAAAGACCATTTGCTTTTATTTAATGGTGATGTAAATTTGAATACAAGAGGATGCCCCGAGTCAGTGCTGGAAGGGACTGTCTTTTCACTGCATTCCATCTAAGTGCGAGACATAATTTATTCCTAAGACATGTATCAGATATTCAGATAAAGCTCTTGGGCTTTGCTAGATAAAAATATGTGCCCTTTTCACTGTTAATAATCTCTAAGAAAGACACCCATGTGACACCATTGGGAAAAGCTTAGAGACGACAACTAGGTAAAACAAGTTACAGAAAATGGGTCTCCATGCATTTGGAGTGAAAGGCAATGGGTTTTAAGATAAAATAAATATATATATGCATGGGTTATAAAAAGTATGAACTTGTCCCAGAGGATTTAGATTCATTTCTTCAGCATCTTTTGAGCAATGCCTCAACGGAGCATGCATCTGTCCCCAGATAATTCAGGACTTCAGTTTGGTCCTGACAATGAACCATTCCTCATCCCACCGATATTCCCACTGAACTCCAATAAGATGAGTAAAACGGGAGTCAAAAATCCACATCTCATGTACTACTCCCCTCCTATCAACTGCTCTGTTTTCACAGTGCTATTGCTGTTATTTTTGGACACAGCAGCCCCCATTTCCTGCTAAGACTCGTTTCCACTATAATTTATAGTCCCATTTCTACCATGGGTTGAAGGTTCTTTGGATTGCAATAGCAAACATGTTGCTTATCTTGCTGGTGTAGCTCCAGTGGTTGTCTGCCTGAGAAGTGGTGGTTTCATCTCTCCGGGAGAACGCCTTGGTCAGTGTAGGAGTTGTACACAAACCACCTGCCATTCTCCTGGCTGATGGATGATTATTTTCACGCAGAAGGCATCACACCCTTCTCCTGCCTGGGGGTGGCTCCACGGGAAGTCAGGGGAAGAGGTGCTAAAAGCAGATTTCACAGGGATGAGCTGGGAGGCATCCACAGCCTCCTCATTCTGTCTGTAACAAAATTTGATTTATTCTCCAGCCCAGGCCTGCAAAAACTCCAGGAAAACACTGAGTTAACTATGATGCTGGTTTTGATATACAATTGAACTTGTATGGAAAAGTCTAAATCTTAATTCTATTTATGCTTGTAACAACATTTGTGTTTATACTTATAAATGCAAAACGTATATCATAATCCCATAAAGCACATTTATCTACCCTGAGCTGAAAATGGCCCACCTAACCCCAAGTAAGACCATGTGCATGGAGACGGACAGCATCATCTCCCCCTACTTCTCTGTGCCCAAAATACCAACAAAATTGTCCAGGGGATGGTAAGTGGACTTTCTTGTTCAAGTCCTTTCAGAGCATATTGGGTAGAGCAACAAATGCCCTTTAGGGCTGGGAACTCCTTCCAAGTGGCCATAAATTCTGTGTGCCCACCAATGCTCATGTCTCAGTTACCATGGATTAACAAAACTTCTGTCTTATTCTTATAAAGGGAGTATTGGCTTCTTTTCTGTGGAATTTATCCTTTTAGCCCAGGACATAGTCTTCTATTGATGTAATCCTGTTAGCAAATGAAATATAGCTTAAATGCCAACACAACCCACTTCCAGGCAAGCGGTGTATCCCCAGCAATGGACTCACTGGTGCTCCAGCTCCTCCAGAGCATCAGGACTGGGGCAAATCCAGGTGGAAGACAAGATGCCAGAAAGCCTGTGGAGGCAGAGTACCACAGCAGGGGTAAATCTGGGTGAGAGGAGGACATGTCCCAGGACCTCAGCCACATCTCTATGGGGTTTCCCTATCTCCTCATAGAGGAAAAATCAGTTCATCAGGAACCTTGTCATTGGTCTAAAAGGTGATTCCTGAAATGGAAGTCTCTTTTGCTGGTCCATTTTCCATTTTATCCATGGCTCAGAGCTTCCAGATGGAAAATCTATTTGCTCTTCCCAAGTCTGTCATGGGCTCCCAGTATGGCTGGATACACATCTCTGCAGAATGACCTGGTGATACCAGGCCCTGTAGGTGGCTAAAGGGCTAAAATGATGCTGGATGCTGCATGAAGACTCTGGTTCCTCTAGGCAGAGTCCCAAAATATTTATAATTTCCACATGGCCCATATTTTTTAAAATATTCAGATACAGAGTTACAGCAAAATGCGCCCCCAGGCTCAGGGTACCAAGCTGTACATGCTCCTTAGAGGGCAGAAAGATGCCTCATGGGATTTTCAGAGGTGTCTGGGTACCTCAATCCCTCTGGTTTAAGAGATCGAAGCCTAATCTGTGTAGGAGCTTTTGAAAATCCCAGCACCATGACTCTGAATCTCTACACTAACCTTGCTTTCTCCAGGACAATGCCTGGTTTCTGCTACATTTTCTGATGGTTCAGGCTTCTTTGCCATTACCGGAAGGTTACCCTGGTAGTTAGACCTTCCTTCTAGGCTAAGGAGGAGATTGCTTTACATGATGCCTTTCATCTTCCCTAATATGCTCCATATTATCCTCTTGATTTCTTCCATCTGGGCAAATCTTTTGTTGACCTCACCTGAAATCTAAAACCTTTCAAAATAAGCCTTTCCCCGTCTCTCTTCTGATCCGGTAATGGTGGATGTGACTGGGAGGTCAGGAGTCTGAGATTAGTCGTGACCTCACTCTTTGGGCTTCGCATTGGCAGTAGGTTAGGGGCTTTGAACTTGGCATCCTGACAAATTGTTATTACTACATACCAAAAATCAGCTCACCCTTGTGCCTGTGGGAGGGTGTTGGAGCAGGGGGTGGGGGGAGAAAAGACAGGGAGATGGATTCCTTCAAAGAGCAAAGCCATTCCACACAGCACGACACTGAGACAGGAAGGTTTAACCCAAGAACCCCAAGGTAAAATCTTGACAGACACTAACTCCTAAAATACAGCCCAGAAATACTCTTAATTGAATCCTAACTGGCTCGGATGATGTGGACAGTGAATAACGCTTTTATTTTCAGAGGGTGAGCTGCCAACCTCCCATGAAAACTGAGTAGGGACCAGATTTCTGTGCTGAATGATTCTCACATTTTACAAATCCAAGAACAAATAAAGTCAGGCTGACACAAATATTTAGTCTATAATCCCAAAAGACATGACAAGATCTTCAGGGTCATCTGACTCAGTCCCCCGTGACCAGAGGCAACCGCTTTGACTGGGGATGTTCTCAAAGGTATCAACCTCTGTCTGAAGAAATAATTTTTCCTTTAATTTAATGTTAATCTTCATATTTCTCTATTTTTAGCCCGGAGAAGTGAAGCCATTGCAATCTTCTCTCTGTCAGACTGCGAGAGTGTGTATGTGCTCGTATCTGTCCTCTCCCACATCTGACTCCATGGTCAAGTTCACCAACGCTTGAAGGAGATTAGAGGCCAAAGAGGCTTTGCTTGGTATCCCCCAGAGAGCAAGGCCTTCCCGCCAGTTGAGCAGAGAGAGGCAGACCCATAACCACACTGAAGCCAGACAAATTCAGCTTGGAAATAGAGTCTGCCTTTTTCACAGCACGGCTGTTAAATGAGAAAAGCTTCAATCGGATTTTGTGTCTTCTCAGGCAGCAGCAGAGTCAGTCAGCCTCAAGACACAAATCCAGAGGAAACCTGGCTCCTTTCGATCCAGAACTACCTGTTTCTTACATTTTAAAGTCACAGTGGGCCATAAGATCATCTATTCTGAGCTCCATATAATATGGACCATAAAATTGCATACTCCAATAAGGAACCCAATAACTTGTGCTTGGCTAAAACCTCTGTTCCAGCAGGCATCTGCTCACAATTTGAAAATATCTGAAGAGGAAGAATCTACTACTTTCATTGGTATTTTGTCTCAACACTTAATCATTCCCACTGTTAAAACACTGGGCCTCATTTTGAAATTAAATATGTCTGCTTTTAGGATCCGGCCTTAGACCTCTGATAGACTACAAGGCTCTGTTGCCTCTGGGTGTTTTCTCCTGAGGAGGAACTTCTACCCTTCTTGAGCCTCCTCTTGACCTTCCCTCAGTAAGTGAAGCAGGTGGAGATCTAGCATGAGACTTGTTTTTCCCTGGCTTTTCAAACTTTTTCTGACTTTTCACTTTTTTTGGGGGGCCTTTCAAAATGGGTTGACATAGCAATATCTTGGACAAGCTAGATTTTTATTGATGCAGTCAATGCACATGAGGGATCCAAGCAGAGAGAAGGGTGAGGGGTGAAGAGGCAAAAATTCAAACAACCCAGGAGTCTCGTTTCTTAGTCTGGTGTGGGCCTTTGACAGTGTTAAACTGTTCAGGTTGTTTGATAACATCGTCTCCTCTCCTAAAATTATTAAGGCAGAAACTAGCTTGACATATTCAGGGCTCACGAGAGGCTTCCACAAAGGATGGGATAGGGCTGGAGAAGGCACAAACATGATAATATGATATCCTCATGGCTTGCTGAGCATGTCCCAGCAATGGTGGCTCATAGTGTTTCCCTTCTGGGGTTCTTCTGGCATAGCCTGGCTGAGTCTCAGCTCTCTTACTCTAAAGGATGTCTAAATTTAACTGCAGTAGACAGGAGAGCACAGAGGCTATTCTCAGTCAATCTGATGGAGTTCACGGAGGGTGAAAAGTAGAACTTGAATATTTGTGCAGACTGACTTCAGTTCTTAAGGCCCTCACTGCCTGGCTCAGTGGTAACACAGCCTGTAAATCTCTCCTCGCATAGTTTTCATTTTTAAGTTCTCCTTTAAAACAGAAATCCTGCATCTGGTGGAAGAATAAGCCAAGTATAACAATGGCTCATAGGGTGTGGTGGTAAAGCAGTTAAGTGTCTCTCTGCGGATGAAGAACCACGTGTTGGAGCCTTCCTCCAGCTTCAAGAAACTGACCACCCGCAGCAGCTTCATCAGTCACAGGTCACTGGCAGATGGGTCATGGGATGGATGAATTAGTGTTGGCGCCTTCAGCTCCGGACCAACAACTGGCTTTCAGTGATGAACACAGCTACACCCCAGTTCTGTGGGAATGAAGCACCTAATGCCACAGAGAACATCCACGTGCAGTTCTCCATCATGGTCACCAGCAGATAAGCCTTAAGAGTGAAGTGAGTCAAAAAAGGGAAATTGGCTAAAACAGGTTTTGGGAAGTCCAGACTACAAGGATGCAGCACGTCCTACACTTAACACAACATTTTTATTTCCTTTATTTTTATTTTTATTTAATTTTTTTTTGCAGTGTTGGAGGGGAGCAAACAAGGTTGCTGACCTGACGAAAGCATGTCTGTCTTCACAAGCAAGCTGTTGAGTGGGCAATGTACCTTCACGCGTGCAACGAAAATAGGGACCTACCCCACACTTCATGGCAGCGTGATGTTATGGCCTCACTAGTATATGCCAGAGGAGATGGGAGTATTTGTTTTGTTCTGCAGATGTTTGGGGGTTTTTTCTGGTCCTTCTCCACTGCTTCTTTGCTGAAGACTTCTTGTTCATAGGTCTGCTGAGATAAGATACCCACACGTCTGCCAGACTTAAAGCACGGGAGATCCAAATTGCAGAGAAAACTTGGAACTTTATGGGACCGTGGCCAACAAACTCTTCTCAGCACAACAGCACTGATCTGCGTGAAGCGTGTGAAACAGCACTAACAAGTAGAGGAAGAGGGTTTAACCTTTGTTCCAGAAGCCATAAATCACCATCCAGAGGGTGAAAAATGAGTAGCGACTCTACGGCTGTAAAATCCACACGCTATGCTAGGCTGAGAAAACAGCAACATTGAAAGTAGCAAATTTCCAGAGCCCAAGAGGAGCTCAATGGCTTTCTGAAGACATTAAAGTGTCCCCAAAGCCCCTTTAGCAACTTTGGTGAGCCGTCTGACTTTCTTACCACTTGGAAAGAAAGGGGCAGGTTTTCCCCACTGTGTCTCTAATCCTGCCCTCTCAGAGGAAAGCAGAGGCTTCAGCCCAGCTCCTCTCAATGTAGATAAAGTGAGGGTCCACAAGGATGTGTAGTCACTCCCATCCCACACATGTCAAGCCCATCATCATCAGTGCAAAGATGTGTTTTTTCCCTATTTTCCCTGTGTGGTCACAGGGCCATGCTCCCATCTCATATGTCCCCACCTCTGAATCACAGAATGATAAGGGGCTGGAAGGGACTTCTGAAGATCATCTAATCCAACCTTCCTGCTAAAGCAGGTCCACCCAAAGCAGGTTGCACAGGAACATGTCCACATGGGTTTTGAATGTCTCCAGAGATGGAGACTCCACCACCTCCCTGGGCAGCCTCTTCCAGGGCTCTGCCACTCTCAAGGTAAAAAAGTTCCTTCTCTGCTGCCTTTAGTGGGATCTGTGATTTGATGCCATCAGTGGAAGCCACCATAAAGACTCTACCAACTTCGATGGAGCTTTTTAACAGGGGATAACATGGTCAACACTGCAATTCCCAGTCTGTTACTTGAAGCTTGTGAGAAAACATCAGACAAAGCCGGTCCTGTAGCAGCGGAGGGCTCGGGTAGGCCCCCAGATCTTTCCAAGGATGGTTCTGGTAGAGTTGCACTTCCCTGTGACAGATGTTCAAGAGAGAAAAGAGAAGAAGAGAAGATAGAAAGTGCCTTAAACGTTTCAGGCATATTCCACCTTGCTGATAAGAAGGTCCTCACTTCATGAAGCCTTGGAGACTGGTGGGGATCATGCAAGAGGAGGAAAGGAGAGGAAGAAAGGGCTGCCAGTGGGATAGGGAAGGCTAACAGGGATATAAAGGTACAGGGCACAGGTCTGGTTTTGTAGCTTTTTCTGCCTCTGTCAGGCTGATCTTTAGATGATCGGTACTATCCTTTATTAGGGTTGTTCCTCAAGACATGGATGAGATAATGCAATGGTTTATAAATCATTCACTTCTGAGTCATCCTATATGGAATTCACAAAAGATACAAAAGGCATATGCTATTCCTGGATGAATGTCCTGTAGAGACATACAAACTGGGTGCAAAATGAGCAGACATTTATTTGCTATGGCAACACAAAAGTATTTAACCATTTAAATCTTATGCCAGCAATGTGTGGCTGGCAGCCCAGAAAGCTCCCTGCATCCCAGGCTACATCCCCATCAGTGTGGCCAGCAGGGTGAGGGGGGCATTCTGCCCCTCTGCTCCGCTCTGGAAAGACACTCCCCCAGTGCTGCCCCCAACTCTGGAGTCCTCAGCAAAGGAAGGACATGGACCTATTGGAGTGGGGCCGGAGGAGGCCACAGAGGTGCTGCAAGACTGCAGCTCTTCTGCTGTGAGGACAGGCTGAGAGAGCTGGGGTTGTTCAGCCTGGAGAAGAGGAGGCTCCAGGGAGACCTTAGAGCCTCTTCCAGTCCCTAGAGGGGCTCCAGGAGGGATGAGGGGTGGCAGAGGATGAGGGGGAACAGTTTTAAATTGAAAGAGGGGAGATTTCCATTAGATATTGGAAAGAAATTCTTTGCTGTGAGGGTGGTGAGACACTGGAACAGGTTGCCCAGAGAAGCTGTGGCTGCCCCATCCCTGGAAGTGTTCAAGGCCAGGCTGGAAGAGGCTTTGGACAACCTGGTGTAGTGAGATGTGTCTTTGTCCAGGGCAGGGTGTTGGAACTTGATGATCTTTAAAGTCCTTTCCAAACCAAGCCATTCTATGATTCTATTATAATGTCATAAACTGGGGCTGTCCCATTTTAACCAGCTGCACTCAGCAAGCCAGTTGCCTGACTGCAGGTGACAGTGTATCTTTCCGATGCAGGCATGTTCGGTGATCCTGCCTGCTGCAACATGAAAGCTGATCTCCATTTCGAGCTCTGACATGGACATCTCACCAGCCACTGCCTCCAACCGAGCTCACACTCACGTTCTTCCAGCAAGACTCACTGGCACCTCCCCACACATTTCACAGTATATTTTTATTAGTCCGGGCACGTGCATACATTCTTCTTTTTTGTTTTTCCTTTTTTTTTTTTAACATCACGTCTTACATATTTTTGAACCTGAAAGGGAAGGACTTGGTTTTACAGGTTTGGATTTGTTCCTCTGGATTTAGGACCGTATCTCTTAACAAAAACAAAATGCTGGAGTCCAATCTGTCAAATTAAAGCAAAGATTTACCAAAGGAAAATATGCTTACAAAGTAAACATAAATTAATTTAATTGGTTCCTATTATCACTTCTATTGGAGCCTGCAAGCGTAATCTGGTGCTGAAGTAATTAATTGGGTGTGAAGCAGCTACTGTGCCAAAACTCACTTGTTAGGGAATGAGACTCACAGACTTCTTGGCCTGGCTGTTACCTGCAGCCTCTTGGCTTTGTTATTCCGCGGAGCGGAGCGAATGGCCGCGCCGAGCCGTGCCATCAAAGGCTCGGATAAATGCCTCGCTTTGTGCTTTCCTGACAAGGGGTGGTTACGACTACAGGCGTTTTCCCAGCCGGGTCAGGGAGAGATTGGTTTCAGAGGGGGATGTCAGGGGACAGGTTTAGCGCTGCTGGGATTGCAGGCACTTATTTTTGTGGTTTTCTGTGGCTTAATATAGTCTTGGCTTTTAATGGGCCTGTTTTTATCCCGTCCCTCCTCTGGCCTTGCAATAAGGGAGCTTTGTCTGGTGGTCTGCAGAGGGGACGGGGAGCAGTGGGGAGTGGAGGATGATGCGATGGCACAGCTCGGTTCTTCGCAGTGGCAGCAATGAGAGAGCCACCACTCATGGTGTTTCATCCCATTTTGGAGGGACAGTCACTAGTGCACGCTGGGAATTAGCTGAGGAAAACTGTCTGGATCAAAAATAACCCAAGTTCAAGAACTGCAGAGATTTTTGGATCCTCACACAACCCGAGATTATGCTCAGCTGCTGTGACAGGAGCCAACAGGAGACACGGCTTCTTCCTGATGCTTTTTCCCACCTCCTGCACTGGGTGCTTCGCCCTGGGCTTCTCTCCAAGCCTGCTGTGGCACCTTCCAGCAGCTGTCATCTGCCACTTCAGGGAAGTTTCTCTTCCTCTGTGGCAACACCTGCAAGTGGAGCTGAGCACTGTTCTCCCTTTTATCCCTTACCACAGCTTGTAGCATGCCTAAATAAGAGGAATCCCTTTTATTTTACAATTATGTTCCCAAATCCACCTCTTCCCTACACTGGGTAAAGATTAAGCCAAGCTCAGGAATTCACCTCACACTTGTACATTTCAGGGAATCATACAATCATCAAGGTTGGATGGCACTTTTCAGAACATCTAGTCCAGCCATTAACTTAACATTGACCAAAAAAAACCATCACTAAACCATATCTCTAAGTACTCCCTCTATCTGTCTTTTAAATACCACCAGGAATGGTGCTTTTTTCTCAGCTGTGCACCAAGCAAGCAGGACTGTAGCTGCTAAGCACTCCCAGGAAAGCAGAGGTGGGGCTGGGATGATGCTTGGAGAGAGGTGCTGGATGGCCACGACACGATCTGGACTGTGCTTGAGGCACAGGAGGAAAAGTCAGTGCCAAACACACCTTCTTCTGATCTCTCCCCACGCACCTACTGCCTACAGGGTCTTGCAAGCAACTTGGCCAGACTTGGCTTTCAGGGACACACACTAAGTTTTTAGAGGGACAAGACAAGACCAAAACCACAAGGACTTTGGAGCAATTGGTGCCTATTCGAAGCCCTGACCAAGATGGCTTTGGTGAGGACAAGCCTTTACATGCCAGGACACTGGCTCTGCTCCCTGGGGTCTGCAGTGAAAACAGCCATGACAAAAGACATGCTGCTATTATTAGAGCTAATGAAAATGCTGATAAAAAGCTTTGGAGGTAAAAAAAAAAAAAGCTTTCTGAGCAAGGGCTCAACCTTAGCATGAACAGCCTGATCACTATTTTCCAACCCTTTCCTTCCAGGGAAAGCAGAGACTGGGGCCTTATCTTACGTCCTTTTAAAGTACCATCAGTGTTCTGGTTTTTATTAAAAGGTTTGATTTGTTTAAAATTGCGCAGTTTTCGGTTTGTGAAACTTATTTCTTTCCACCTCTTCCTCTCGCTCTCTGTATAAATATTTATAGAGATATTTAACCAAAAATCTTATTCTTAACTACGGATTTCAACAAGGGCCAACATCTTCTTTTGGGTGTCTGAAGATTTTTTCTCAGTTCCCAGCTCTACTGAGGCCTCCTTTGTGCATCCTTGGGTCGATCCCTCAGTTTTCTTGTATCTACAGATTTGTCTAATGCCAATCCCACATCACCACAGGTACAGAGAATTAAAGTCATTCTTGCTCGCCAGCCACGCAGATTCTCAAGGATGGTGGATGCTCAGGAAAAAGGCCATCCTGTGGGATCCACAATCACTGGGTCCTGACTTATTTTGGGGAGAACCCCCCCAGGGCACAGAGGAGGGAGCAGGACCCAATCTCACCCAAGATGGTGCAGATAGCAGTGCATAGGGGTCTGACCCCCAACCAAGGCCTGCAGACCTCGGGGAATCACAGTGAGGGGGTATTTGCAAAGGGTAGTGCTTCCCTGTGAAGCCCTGATGGACACTGAGGGAGGAAAACACCCAGACTGCCCCAGGTAGCCTCGCCATGAACCCCCAGGGCTGGGAATGATCGCGGCTCATAGGCCAGCCCGTGCTGGGGAACCTCATAAATCATGTGGAAGTGTAGAGTTATGAGTTTCCTCAGACAAACACGGCTAATTACAGTGTGCTCTGATTGCTGGTGCAAGGCCACATAACTCGCTGGCGAGCCTAGGAAGGCGGGGGGATTCTGCATGGGGTTGTGCAGTATTTGTGGGGGGCAGACAGACTAACACACCCCCCCATGAGTCACAGGGCTGGAGAACAATTCCGACGAACATCATTCCCTGACAGCTCTGTCCCGGAATTCACAACCTCAGGGCGCAAAGCCATAGCCCTGCAAATTGTCTGTTTGTGCCCAATTTTGCTCTTTTTGAGGTCGGCACTTTCCAGCAAAGCAAAAAGCAGCTCAAACCGTGAGGAAAGGCAGGCTGTGAGGCCACCATCAATGGGAGCTCCATCTGCCAAGGGCGATTACTTGGTGGTGCTAATGCTCCAGGGCTGTGTCTTTGTAGTAAAGCAATCTTTGTGATCACTCCACGCCCGAGCTGAGTGACTCAGAGTAAAAATAATTAAATATGTTAATAATTATCAGAGGCCCCTTTGATTAAAACAAATAAAGCTTGTGGTGTGTAAGCAAGGAGGAATGCGTAGGTTTTCAGGGCTCAGCTCACAACCGGGAGCCGACACCAAACACGGACACGATGCCTGGGTTGGGCACCAGAGGAGCTTGAGGTGCAACCCAATCGGAGATGTCAAGGGTGGCCAGGTCTGTGCTGTAGCAGTTGCCTCCATCCTTGATGCCAACCACCCTACCCCGAGGCCAGAGATGAAACAAGGGACTGAAGGCATCACACTTCAGCCCACCCAGATGGGAAACCCAGCAGGTTTTGGGTGGCTGGTTCAGGAACCAGCATCACATGAACTGCTGAGGGAAAGCGGGAGGTAATTTTGGAAGGCAAAGAAAACAGTACATATAATTAATCACCCCTGAAAGTTGTTCATCCAGGAGCTCTGGACACCTGATGGGTGCAGGAGGGCACTCCTGAAGGGAGATTCATATCTTCTGGGATCTTAGTTGGCCTTCTGAAGTGCCCAGAGGAAAGTCAGGTTCATGACTTGGCCATGTCAGTGCATTGCTTGTAGGGTGAAGACGTGCCATGTAAGGTATTTGCTGTGCTTCTGCTTGAGAGGAGATATGGTGGACACTGTACTAAGTTTAGAAGGCAATTGCAAAAGCATTTCAGAAGAGGTTGGCAAGCCAAGTAAAGTGATCCCTCAGCTCCTCCCTCTGTATGGGCTACTTGTCGTCTCCCTCCTTGGAGCCGGAGGCAGCATCTCCACCCGCTTGGCTTTCTGGCCAGCAGTGGTCTGCCTCAGATGCTGGAGATCTGCACTTTTGGCCAAGGGAGGAGATGGTGCCAGTGTGGCACTTGCACAGGAGAGCATGGAGCTCTTCTCCTGTGCAGGTACATGGCCAGAGGCAGGTGGGTGGTGGGGACCATCATAGCAGAGTCTGGAGAAGACTTTCTATGGCAGTTTTGATCTCTCAAGTGTACAGGTGATAAGAATTAGCGATGACGTGCTGGGAGGATGTTGACAGACATAGAAAAATGTACCTATGGAGGGTGAGTTTGCACCTTATCATGCTCAGGATCAGTGACGCTCTAGGGAACAAATACCCAAACCTCCTGACAGGGTGTGTTTCCCACATGGGTGCTTGTGCAGTACCCTACTGCACCCATGCGTGCAACACCAGTTCAAACTCCCCAGCTGGGCTCCCCAGTTCAAGAAGGACAGGGAACTGCTGTAAAGGGTACAGCAGAGGACCACCAAGGTGATGAGGGGCCTGGAGCATCTCTCTGATGAAGAAAGGCTGAGGGACTTGGGCCTTTTTAGTCTGGAGAAGACCGAGGGGGAATCTGATCAACACCTATAAATACTTCAAGGGTGGGTGTCAGGAGGAAGGGGCCAGTCTTTTTTCAGTGGTGCCCAGTGAGAGGACAAGAGGAGTTGGACACAAACCTGAACATGGTAAGTTCCATCTAAACATGAGGAGGACCTTCTTCACTTGGAGGGTGGCAGAGCCCTGGAAGAGTCACCACCCAGGCAGGTGGTGAAGTCTCCTTCTCTGGAGTCGTTCGAAACCCTCTTGGACAAGTTCTTGTGCAGCTTGCTCTAGGAGGACCTGCTCTGGCAGGTGGGTTGAACTATATGGTCTCCAGAGGTCCCTTTCAACCCCATATCATTTTGTGATTTTATGTTATGGTCATGTCGACTGCCAGGAGCTGTAGAAGATTTGCTTCAGCTTCACCACAACTTCTGAAGGCAAAGTCTAGGTTGAGTGAAACTGCCATTGCATTGCAGGAGCAAAGACAATGTCCCAGGAAGGAAATGCTCTTTCTATCCCAAAGCATTTTTATTCTCAGGATGGAACTTACATGAAGCACAGGACTCGGGTTTTCTTCTCTTTATGGGGCTGAGTGTCCCAGTTCATGAGCAGGTGCGGATTTTCCACAGAGACCCACCACCTCTGAGGCAATCTGTGAGCACACAGCAAGATGACCCCACCACTGGGAAGGAGAAGCAGGAAAAACATCCAGGTCCAGTTGAATCTAATGAGGAACCTGAGGGAGATTCAACACAGCCTCCCTCCATGGAAACCAACCGGGACACTTGGAGCTACCACCCCTCCATGAGCCCAGAAAGGACCTGATGACAGACAGCACCGGACACTACCTGCAAACAGGACACAGCTCCCGGGCCTTTTCTTCCCACTCCTGAAGATGGGACATGTGGAGGGAGGGATAGTCACCTCCAACACCTTCTGCCATGTGGTCTGTGTCTGTTATTTCGCATCCCGCTCTCCTGCTAATAAAACAAGTGAAGCGATGTCCTTGTAGTGCTGTCCAGGGGGGGGAGGAAACATAAAATGCATTTGCCTTTAGTTTATTTTTGTAAAGCCCTATTTAAGCAAAAGCGAGGAAAGGGACTTGCTAACAGGGGAGCGCCAAAAGCTTGATTGCTCTTTCTTGTCCCGCAGAAACTCACTCACTCACTCCCTGGAAGGGAAACAAAAAAAAAAAAGGGGGGGTGGGAAGGGGTAGGTGATGTATCTGTACAGTCTATTAAGCAGCAGCTCCTTAACACATGGTTGTAGTTATGCAGCTGGGGAGAATGGACACGTATTTTGGGGAAGATACCTGGCCAGCGCACAGCCAGCTGTGGTCTGGCATATCCAGGGTAACTGCGCCACCTCATGGAACCCAGAGCCAAGGAGCTGAGAAGATGGGGGTCAGATGCCTGGTGTGATGCACTTACACTGAAAAGCATCTTCACAGACTCCTCTGGGAAAAGCTGCAGCGGCTTTATGGACTGCAGTGAAGTCACCTCCTTTAGGAAGGCCAGGTGGGGATTTGCTCCAAGGATGACTGCCTTACTTTGACAATGGTCCCAGTAGTCTCCAAAAGAACTACTCCTCCTTCTAAAACAATGACAAAATAGGAGCTGGGGATGTCTTTCGATACAGATGGCCCCTGCCTGTTCTGGGACTGCTTCTTAAAGCACATAGAATCATAGCCCTAAAAGGGCTCCAGGAAAGATGGAGAAGGACTCTTGATCATGGAGGGGAGCCATAGGATGAGGGGGAAGGGTTCTAAACTGAAAGATGGGAGATTTAGATTAAATTTTAGGAAGAAATTCTTTGGTGTGAGGGTGGTGAGACCCTGGTCTAGGTTGTCCAGAGAAGCTGTGGCTGCCCCATCCCTGGAGGTGTTCAAGGCCAGGCTGAATGGGGCTTTGAGCAACCTGCTCTAGTGAGAGATATCCCTGCCCCAAAACCATTCTATGATTCTATGATTATTTTTTAAACTTCTCCCCTACCCCCCAGCATCTGTTCATAAAAGAAGGGGGTTGGTAGAAGGTGCAACTTGCAGCAATGGGCTTAGAGTCTTTCTGAATATTGTTCTTCCTCATCCTCACTATCTCCCTTACCCATCACCTCTCTTTTTCCCTGGTACTTATCTGTTTTCAGCAATCCTGTTGGGAGCTGAATGCTGGGCTCTAATGGGACATTAGTGCTGCCTGGGGACAGGTTCAGGACACTCTTAGAGACAGAGGATTTGGCTTAGGGAAAGGGGTTTTCACCCACTTTGTTTGGAAACACTGTCCTAGGAATCACCTGGTAAGAAGCTCTTCATAGCAGGCCAATTTATTGAAATATGTGTGTTACTGGCAATTCAGAGATCCCACCTCTGGTTTGACCCAAAATGTGGTACCAAACAAAATACTTATAAAGTATAGATGAACCGTCACATTGTACAAATATTTTACAAGGCAAAGGAGGGATGAGTAGGGGAAACAGCTGAAATACAGCCAAGGGAACTTATTTCAGGCCATCTGAGAAGCTGCTTGTAAACTTCACTCAAAATTCTTTCTGCGTCCTTGCCCTCAGCATCCACCCTGGATACGACCTTCCACTTGGAGTACAGTGGTTCTCTCTGGAAGGAAGACTTAGGGAAAGTTTTAAAGCAGAGAGGAGTGACTGATTGCTCAACTCCTTGGCTTCATGCATCAAGCAAAGCAGCGAGATGCAAGGTGTCCATGGAAAGCTGGAGACATCAGCCCCAAGTAAAAGTGATCCAGTAAAACCCATGCTGTTTCCTCCCCATCTATTTCCCTGCCAGCGTTAGGATTGAGCTCCCAAACACATTTCATATGCAGGAAGAGACAGAACTGAACAAACCCATAAAAAGCTGAGATCCTGTGACCCGTGCAGCTCATCTTACTGGAAACTCTTCTAGAATAGGCACTTAAGTATCTCAGTTGACTTTGAGCCAGCAAAATGAGCATTGCCAAGACCCGTTCCCTGGCTCAGTGGCCTGATAAGAAGGAAGGGTCTGTAACTTTGTCATTAATCCCCACTGCTTTCCAGAACAGGTTGGTCACATCATCCTCGTCACCAGGAAGGCTCTCAGGACCCTTTGAGACTGGCCAAAACCATTTCAGGGACTATGTATAAAATTTAGGGCCATGGCCAGCCGAGACCTGTGCCAGTTATTAGTATGGATATAGTCAGGAGAGTTTTATTTGCCTGAAAGAGCCTCCTCTTTGTCACAGCCTCCTCAGTGAACACTGGCCAACCTTACCCCAAGAGTGAGGATCAAGGGTTCATATGCAGCTCTGGATGTTGCCTGGAAGGAAAGGAAGACCAAGGCTAAAACGAAAACCTAATCAGCTCTATTATTTGTGAGGAGGAGAAGGAAGACATTAAAAAGAAACAAACAGAGAACGCAGTCTCACCTCATTTTTCCTAATGCAGTCTCACCTCATTTTTCCTTTACATTGTGTTTATGGCCCTTGCTGTGCAACTGGTACTGTCAATAAACCAGCAGGGGCTAATTGCTGGAGGTGACTTAGAGCCTGAAGTTATATTCACATTTTAAGAAAAGGTACAGTGTTGAAAAAGCTTCCAAGGTGGAGTCAAATCCCTTTTCCCTTTAACACAACAACCAGGCATTCAACTACCCTGCACAAAGCCTGTTCAACATCTGCCTGCAGTCGGTGGGAGAGATGGCAGCTCCCGGATGGATGAGCTGATAGGCACCAGAAAAAGAGAGTGTCACACAGAATCATAGGATCATTCATGTTGGAAGAGACCCTTGGGATCAAGTCCAACCATCAGCCCTACTCTACAAGTTCTCCCCTACACCAGATCCCTCAACACCACATCCAATCTACTCTTAAACAGTCAGTGATGGTGGCTCCACCACTTCCCTCGGCAGCCAATTCCAGTGCCTGACCACTCTTTCTGTGAAGAATTCTTTCCTAATGTCCAGCCTAAACCTACCCTGCTGCAGCTTGAAGCCATTCCCTCTTGTTCTATCACTAATTACCTGTGAGAAGAGACTAGTACCAACTTCTCTACAATGTCCTTTCAAGCAGTTGTAGAGAGTGATGAGGTCTCCCCTCAGCCTCTTTTTCTTCCAACTAAACAGTCCCAGCTCTTCTAGTGTCCCCAGTCACATTCCCATGTGAGTTCCAGCTCTTCTCTCTGCCCTAATTTAATGAAGTAATGAGCCAATTTGGCTTCTTCATACCTGTGGTTGTAACACGCTGTCTCCATCTGCAACCAAAGCAGTCCAGGCACCACAGGTTTTGGAGCACGTTGTAAGAACCGCGAATGAAAGTCAATGAGCTGTGTGATGAATTAGATCAAGCTAGATAATTAAGCCAGACTCATCCAGACTTCAAATAAAGGAAAATATCCTCATGTAACTCTTCTTAAGTGCTAAGGTCATTATCGGTTCTCTATGACAAGATAATGCCATTAATTTCAGTGGATGCAAGCACAAGGCAGTGGGGTTGTGTATGATACTTGACTATTTGATTCCTGGAAATAGTCATCCTGGAAACACCAGAGCAAGACTTGCACATATGATTTTAACAGCTTTCTTCTTCAATGTGCCACAGGAGTTCATGCAGTTCAGTGCTTTCTCTGTCCCCCAGGATTTCTCAGGGTTTTAAATGTCACAACCTCTTTTGGTTGTGTGCTATTCTGTGCTTAAAGATGGTCAAACCGAGGAAAGGAGATGTTGAGTGTGTGACCTTACTCCCAGAGCGGGAAAGCATCCCTCTGTGATTCAGAAGAGCACTCAGTGCTACACCAAGTTTTACTACTGACCTGGGTCATAACAGAGAAAGCAAACAGAATAACTGAGGAATGGAGGATTCACATTCAAACACACAATGGTTTTAGAAGCCAAGACCAGGCTGGATGGGGCTTTGAGCAACCTGCTCTAGTGGGAAGTGTCCCAGCCCATGGTGGGGGGGTTGGAACTCAATGATCTATAAGGTCCCTTCCAACTCTAACCATTCTGTGATCCTATAAACAGTTTTTTCAGTGGTAAAGGGAACAGGTAAAGTTTCCCCTTAGTGGGAACATGTAAAGAGAGGAGAGAGACACAAATCCTCCCATTCCTGGGCCTGTTATTTGGAGATGCTGTATCAAACTCAGAGACCAACTCACACTCTGGATCCCACCTTCTCTTCCTGCAGTTACTGGTTTTAAACTCGGGATGAGTGTGCTGTCATGTGAGTTCAGAAGATAGGTTGACAACATTTTCCAGTCCCAACATTTATATCGTACAGTTATTTGTCAAAGCCCCACCTATCCCGTGCAGGACTTCCTTTCTGATACTTGCTACTGAGACACAGAGCTAAATAATGGAAAGGGGAGAAAACTCTCTAATTCTCAGCACTATCTTGAGGGTAGCCTGTTAAAACATGAACTCTCTGATATTTTCTTCCAAGCTCCTCCCCTGAGATACGCCTCTGAGCATCCCTGGAATTTCCTTGCACTCCAACACTGCCCCGAGCTGTCGTGGGAACGTGGTGAATTTGGGAAGGTGTCCTTTGGTGTTGAAAGCTTCTCGGTTTTGTCAGGAATGAATGGAAACACAGAGTGGTGAGCTGCAAAAAAGAAAAGCAATGAAGATATTTTTGAACTCTTGCTGAGTTTATCTCTTCATTGTAATGGTGAAGAGATTATAACCCTGAGACTTTACGTTCCCCCACAAAGGCTATCCAGGGCAAACTTGTGTCTGTCAAAGAGGGGAGAAGGTCTCTCAGGGCAGGGACTAGTCCCTGTACTGATAGCAATGGCAAAAAGCTATTTTGAACCATGTTTCAAATCTCAGGCAAATAGCAGTGGCTCCCACTGAGATTGCTAAAGTCACAAGTGCAAAATATCAGCATTAAATGCCAGGCTTGCTCTTGCTTGGGCTGTCAGAAACCTCAGGCACAGCATTGCTGCAGCAGGACAGGCCATACAAGTAACCCACTGGGGCCATCACATCTACCTTAACCTCTAAGCTGGGTACCCTTTAGACCCTTTATATCTTAAGAGCTATAGTATCAGAGTCGCTACAGTCTCCAACACTTCTGTCTCATGACTGTTTGCCAACACTCAGTACAGTCACTGGGGGCAATCCTGCATCCATGGCTAAAGGATGCACTAAGCCCATCAATTTTGCCATGAGCCAGCAGAAGAGAACCAGCACTCTTCCACAGGACAAGCAGCCATTGCTGTCATCATTTTATCCAGTCGTGGCTCTTGGATTGCACAGTTCAGGCACCATCTGACATGGTTTCCAACCTCAAATCACCTCACATTTTGGAGTACAGGAGCTTGGAGCCAACATCTGCACTTGATCGCACGGTTGTTCCCTCCCACCAGTTTCATGTCTGCGCTGGCAGCCCAGAAAGCCAACTGCATCCTGGGCTGCATCAAAAGAAGAGCAGCCAGCAGGGCAAGGGAGATTGATTCTGCAATTCTGCTTCACTCTGGTGAGACCCCACCTGGAGTACTGTGTCCAGTTTTGGAGTCTTCAGCAGAGGAAGGACATGGACCTGTTGGAGCGAGTCCAGAGGAGGGCCACGAAAATGATCCAAGGGCTGGAGCACCTCTCCTATGAAGACATGCTGAGTGAGTTGGGGTTGTTCAGCCTGGAGAAGAGAAGGCTCCAGGGAGACCTTTGAGCCCCTTCCAGTCTCTAAAGGGACCCTACAAGAGGGACTCTTGGTCAGGGAATGTAGCAATAGGATGAGGGATAATGGTTTTAAACTGAAAGAGGGGAGAATGAGATAGAGATATTGGAAGGGAATTCTTTGCTGTGAGGGTGGTGAGACGCTGGCCCAGGTTGCCCAGAGAAGCTGTAGATTCCCCATCCCTGGAGAAGTTCAAGGCCAGGTTGGACGGGGCTTTGAGCAACCTGGTCTGGTGGGAGGTGTCCCTGCCCATGGCAGGGGGATTGGAACTCAATGATCTTTAAGATCCCTTCCAACTCTAACCATTCTGTGATTATAGGATTATCACCTATTGAAATGTTGCCTTGCTCAGACACCCTGAGCTCTACATAATGTCCCACAGCCCTTTGTGCTGGCCCCAGGGTGCTTTCAAGGAATCACTGCTCTTTATCCACAGCACTCATAGGTGTGTATGAGATCCAAGGAGAACAAACGCCCTGGAAACAAGCAACAAGACCATCAGGGAGATGGAAAGGGAAGGGGAATGAAAATATCAGGAAAGGCAACAAGTGCTCTGAAATAGGAGCAAGCAAGGGTCTTGGAAAAAGGGTGACAGATGAGAAAGCTCTCAGAGTCTTTTATCTTTGGGTTAAACAGAAGATATTATTAATCAGAAACAAAACTCTAGGAACTAAAGTCACAAGCAGGTTTTGTCACAGCTTGATTTCCACCTTGGTCTCTCCTGTTCACCAGGGAAAGTGGCTCATCCAGCACACGGCAAAGTCAGCAGAGACATCTAGTGGCAAAAATAACACAAAAATACGCGGGGGACTACGCTGGAGTGCTTTGCTGCATCTTACAGACAGTGCGATTATCACCTGCTTTCTAGTACACATAAAAAGGCTTGGTTGGAAGCTCGAGGCTGTATTTTCAACTGATCTGTTGAAAAATGTATTGCAATGATGCTTTCCTACACCTCCCAAACCCCAGCTTTACAGAGATAAAACACCTCTGTAACTACTTGTGCTTCCTGCCTGTCCTCAGCCTCCCAGGACGTTGCTCGCCCTGGCTCTCTCTAGCTTCTTGAGGGGTTGGAGATATTGGTATGATGTCTGGTTCTGGTTATGTTTTTTTGCTCATGTGTGAAGGTTTCCGTATGCCATCGCTGCTGGGCTGATTGATGTGATCTTGTTATACAGCTCAGAAGAATTTTTTTTTCCATCTGCTCGTTACAAATATGTTTTTTGTTAAGAGCTTTTCAGATTTTGGCTTTGATGGCACTGGGTTTTGTTTGAAGACTCGCATTACCTATTATGTTGAACATCTTTGTGCAGCAGTTCCATTTAGTCCAAGTCTGTTCTTCACTGGACACAAACCAGCCATGATTCAGGTTTGGCAGCTGTTTAAAAAAAAAAAATCAACCTTTAAGACTGTAGCAAAGCAATGGCAGAATCCAATTTCTTAGAAAAGGAGGCAATACTGCCAATTTACCTGCAGTGAAAATCTGGCTTTATCTTCATCAAAGGCTGTAGTCCTTCCTCTGGATTTATTCTAGAGTCACAGAAAATGGGTTAAAACATAACACTGCAAATGAAAGATAGAAGATCATAGAACCACAGGATCATGGAACGGTTAGACTTGGAAGGGACTTATAAGATATTGAGTTTCAACCCCCTGCCATGGGCAGGGACACCTCCCACCAGACCAGGTTGCTCAAAGCCCCATCCAGCCTGGCCTTGAACACCTCCAGGGATGGGGCAGCCCCAGCTTCTCTGGGAAACCTGGGCCAGGGTCTCACCACCCTCACAGCAAAGAATTTCTTCCTAATATATGCTCAAAGCCCCATCCAACCTGAGTGCGCACCGAACTGCAAGTCTAAGTGGAATTTTTTACTGTTATAATGACTTTGCAGGGTTTACTCTGATGTTCATCTCTGGAAGGGATTTCTGTTGCCCCCTCTCCTGACCTTCCATGCAGCACAGGCCGCAAGGTCCCTGCATAAAGAACAGCAAAGAGCACTCACTCTCCTGAGGTTCCCAGGCTTGCACCCATGAGGCAGGGCTACTGCTGGAGGGACCTACAGATCCCATGTCTCCACTGATACATCTGCATCCAGATGGAGTACCACCTTACAGAAAAATATCTAATTTGCCTCTGAAGCCTTCACATGATGAAGAATCCACCCTGCCTTCTAGTGACCTGCTCCACTGTTTATTACTCACCCCGTTGAAAACAATCTGCCTCCAGCCTGAACACTGCTGCCTTCCTTATCAAGTCCTTGTCCCTATCCAAGCCTGATAATTCCAGAAGTCCTTCTCTGTAGTCAGGCAGTAACCCAAAAACAGGACACCCAGTGTCTCCGCAGTTCAGAGCCATGCTAATATTAGTGGCTACATCTCTTCTAGTAAGTAAGATGATTCAGGGACTGTTTTCTGGCCTGGAAGAACATTTGCATGGCATAGCCCACATTCACACCCCCAAATACTCACCAAAATACAGTGGCCTCAACCAAATGGCCTGCTGAGAGTGACCCAAGGTCTGTGCTCCCCCCAAGAAATTGCTGGAGAGCATGGCCAAGGGACCAAACCAAGGGAACAAGCACAACCACACAACCTGCACTGTTTCAGGGCAGTAGATGGGTCCATGCCTTGGTCCCAGTTAGTTCTAGTACTCTTCAAAGGACAGATTAGCTGTATAAGGATAAAAACACTATCTAGAGCTATGATCAGTAATATTAAGCGTAAGGGAGGCTAAAAATGCTTAGTCTGTGGCTGAACCTTCAGCTACCAGGGAGAAGGAAGGGACCAGGAGAAAGCTTTTCCGTCAGGCATCTCACCTCATAATACATCCTAAAGAGATTTTGTGCAGTTTTCCTTGCAGTGTTGGGTCTGAACAGTATCTGCAGCAACATACTGAGCTGCAGTTTTACACAGAATTGGCAATGTCAGTGATGGTGCAAACCAAGGACACCCATCATTCCCCAGAAGAAAAACAATGGAGGAGTTGTCCAGTCTCTTCTCTTTGGGGAATGGGGAAGATAAACTAAAAGTAACAACTTAGCTCTTAGAACTGGGAACATCTCTTCTTCTCTGTACCATTTCTGTAATGTAGGAACCAGTGAACATGGCTCTTGTCACTTGATACTTCATTTCAGTCCAAGCCTGAAGAGCTCAAATCCACAACAGACCAAGCCCTAAATACTTCCTCAGGACAGACTTGGCTGCTCTTCCCAGAAACCTCTTCCTTCTCTTCTCTCGTCATTATTGGACTCGCTCTCGCAGTGTCAGCCCACGAGGTGGAGGGAAACGCTTGGCCAGGGAGTGGGAGACTCATAGGTTTTACAAGGCTCCTTGGCATCAGTTCCAGCTCCTAAGTTATTTATTTTCTCTGTTTAAATAATACAAAAAGTCAGTCCAAGGAGACAGGCTATCTGCGTGGGAGATTCAAGACAATCTCTGAGTGTTCAAAATCAGGACATTTGTCTAAATATTTAAATATGAGCTCCAAAACATCCAATGACTTACTGAAAGGTGAGCAAGTACAAATTTTATTCCAATTTTTAATCTAGTAAATCCAGTTATTACAGTCTTTAAGCCCCTTTGATGGTCTCACAGAATGGCTGGAGTACTGAGAAATCCGAAATGATATGAAAGACGACATTTGAAAGGCACCCAATTTCAAAAGCACTGGCCATGAACATCCTGCCAGAAAGCCATTTGGGCAGGAGCTGCAAATTAACCTGAGGCATTCATGGCCACCAGCCTCATTAGAAAATCTGGACGCATTTGCCGGTGACAGATGTTCTCCTTCCTGGGTTGCCTTGCACATCCCTACTGCTCCCGAGCTCATTTAAATTAATGCAAAGAAGGTGAATATATTTAAACACAGGTGGCTCCCTGTGGTAGGCAGACGACCCCGTAGGGCCATGCTGGAGTCTGCCAAGCAGGAATTTAGCCTTGTCTCTGTTTGCACAGAAGGACCTCAGCGACTTGGAAAGCACAGAAGAAGGAAATGTTTTCTCCATGACATACTATGGGCTGCCTACAATCAGCATCCTTCCTCGGCAGCTGGGCTTGATAAATGTTGTCAGCAGCCTGGGAGTCCTTTTGGGCTCCCAGTGTCAAGAACAAATGTGAAGCAATCAGAAAGGGACAAACAACCCTATGCCAGGATCACTGTGGCCACACTAGAGTGAGTCCTTATACAACTGGGCTGGAAGACTGAATCCTTAGGAATAAATTCAGTTTGAGCTGCTTATTTGGAATAATCAAGTTCACTAATCTTATCTTCACTGAATTATCCAATCCCATTATACATTCACTTTCACAACCTAAAAGAATCCTAATAATTTGTCAGTAGAAAAGAGTAAATTAATTACCCTGTTTGTCTGCTAGAATACACTAAATTGCCAGACAGCAATGGCATGAACAGTTCTGCGTGCTCTTACATACTCGATTCTTTCACTTGATATTTTCAGTCCAGTTTCTGAAAAAAAAACCAGAATTTATAAACCCCTGTAATTGTGCTGGGGTATTTCTGTGAGCTTATCAAGCCTTCTACTAGTGCCTTTGAACCAACTGGCCAATTTCACACAAATACAGGGAAGGAGACAGGTCCTCCAGAGCCACAAGAGACAGAGAACCTTTATCTCCCCTCGCTATAGGAATTAGATGGATGTGGACTCACCCTTTATCAGACATCAGCGAATCCACACAGGCAAACTCCTCTTTGAGACACAAATCAAGATGGAATGAAGCTTTTTCAGCACTGCTAATCCCAAAACAACTTCAGTTCTTCTCTTCAGCAGAGCTAGGCGATGCCTTGTTGCTCTCTCCGGGAGGCAGGAAAAAAGGCCACATCCCACATTTCCTCTGCACCCTTCCAATGATATATATTTTTGTTTGTTTTTTTTTTTTTAAATCACTGTTCCATCTGGTGAGACCTCACCTGGAGTGCTGTGTGCAGGTACAGAGCCCTCAAGATAGATAGGACATGGGCCTGATGGAGTGGGTCCAGAGGAGCGTCATGAAAATGCTCAGGGGGTTGGAGCACCTTTGCTATGAGGACAGGCTGAGGGAGCTGGAGTTGTTCAGCCTGGAGAAGAGGAGGCTCTGGGGAGACCTAAGAGCAGCCTTCCAGGACGTGAAGGGGGCCTACAGGAAGGCTGGGGAGGGTCTGTTTACAAAGGCCTGCAGGGACAGGACAAGAGGCAATGGCTTCAAAATCGAGAAGAGCAGATTTAGGTTGGATATTAGGAATAAGTTCTTTATGTTGAGGGTGGTGAACCACTGGAACAGGTTGCCCGGGGAGGTGGTCTTAGCCCCTTCCCCAGACATATTCAAGGTGAGGCTAGATGAGGCCCTGGGCGACCTGGTCTAGTTGGGGGTGTCCCTGCTGGCTGTGGGGAGGTTGGACTAGATGACCCTAGAGGTGCCTTCCAGCCTGGATCATTCTATGATTCTATGATCACTAGGTTGTCCAGGCTGACATTTCCACTGCACTGAGACATTTGGAACATATTTACTTTTCAATATTACCACATGCAGGCAGCATAAAATGGTGCTGCCGGAAACACAAGACTCTTTCCAGTATTCCCATCATTTACAGAGACCCATGCAAGGAGGGGGATCTGAGCCTTCCTTTTGAACCAAAGCTTTAAAGCAGTTTGTTTTGGCCTCCTTTAGAACTGGAGGCCAAGTGAACTATAGCCATTTGTCCTGAAACCATAAATCTCACAAGCTATAAAGAGGTTTCCTAATCCTTTTATTTTACAGGGCACACATTTTTCTCAGCAAGCCATGCCCCTGCTTAGCTGTGATTTGGAGAAATCTGCTCAAGGAAACCATTCCAGCTTTCTGAGCTGGGTTTCTGCAGCTGCTGCATTTTCTGTATTTTCTGGGCTGTCTGCTTGCACAAATTAGGTGCTTCAACCTGCCACAACCACCCTGTAGAAGGAAAATAAAAGGAGCAGGAGCAGCACCAATACAATAAAATCAAAGTTGGAGCCAAATAAAAACTTGTAGAAATTCACTTCACTAATCTTTCTCCTTAAAAAAAAATATAAAGAAAGAGAAGTGAAGGGGTTTGTATAAAGCAAAAAAAACAAAACAAAACAAAACAAAAAACCAAGAGGGATACACAACTGTGCAAACAGCTTTTGAGGTCTATGGACCATCCTTCCACTGGGCAGGATCAAAGTGACTCTGATGGAGTGCATTAAGGAAAAAAACTCACATAGAAATTGGGATCCTGGTGGTTTAAGAGACAAAAAGAAACCAGGGGAAGGCTCTGCTGAAGTTCCCCATGACCATTTCTACAGCAAAATCCTGAACTTCAACATCTAACTCTTGTTGAGAAGATGGTGGGGAAATAAAACTAGAAGGAACAGCACAAACCACATATAACCTTCACTCCTTTGGTCCCTCCATGTTCTCCTGCTGTGGTGCCTCCTCTCCTGCACCAGTGGCACAGTGCTGGGTCCACTCTCCCTTGCTGAGATGGTGCAGGCAGGTGACAGTATCCTGCCTGGCTGAAGAAAACCACTTCCAGAAGACATTTCCTTCAGTGGCAGCTTAGCAGTGGTCACTCATGCTTTGCACAGGGCAGTGCCAGTCTCTGCCATATACATTGAATGATGTCATACGTTCATAAGGTGGCTGGATATGCATTCAACTCATTTCTGAGACCTGGAGGACCTTCTGCTAGGGACAAAGAGTCAAGGAGGATGGGAGATGTCTCCACAGCAGTACAAGAGAGCTGGTACCCTCTTGGTGCACCTCTCTTCCTTCATCAGCATCATGCATGGGTGGAGGAAGCCAGGATGGATGTGTAGATCATGCCTGATCTCTGCTTTCCTGGGGAGAGGGAGCCAAGCTCTGTGAGATTTCTAAGGAGCAGCCAAAGTCACATCAGCAGAGACCATCTCTGTTCCCATTTCCTACCTCCATCCTGCGTGATGACAGTGACAGAGAAACAGTCTGCAAACAACAAAAGGAATTACTGGTCGTTTTTCATCATAATGGGATATGAGCACAATTTATTCCTGAAAGTAAAAGCATATAAAGCCAACAAAGAGCTGGGGCTGTCAAAAACAGCACTGCTCTCCTTGGACTCCAAGTACCACACTTGGAGGTGTACTGTGACTGGTGCACTTCAGAGGTTGCTGCAGTATAGGTTTATTATAACATTAATCAACATAATAAACTATAGCATTAAAGTGTCCTTCGTTACACAGTGAGGGTTTCATTTTAATAATTCCCTATATAGAATTACAGAATCATAGAATGGTCAGCACTGGAAGGAACCTTAATGATCATTCAGTGCCATTGCTACGTTTCCTGACAAAGAGTCCTTCTCCAGCTCTCCTGTAGGCTCCCTTCAGATACTGGAAGGCTGCTATAAGGTCCCCCTGAAGCCTTCTCTTTTCTAGGCTGAGAAGAGCTTACTCTGTCTTGGGTTGACCAGGTTTTTGCTGGCACAGCCATTATCTGCTGATTAAATTAGAATCACAGAATGGTTTGAGTTAGAAAGACTCTTAAAGACCATCTAGTCCAACCCCCTGCCATGGGCAGGGACATCTCTCACTGAACAGGTTGCTCAACAGCCTGGCCTTGAACCCCTCCAGGGATGGGGCAGCCCCAGCTTCTCCGGGCAACCTGGGCCAGTGTCTCACCAACCTCACAGCAAAGAGTTGATTTCTAGTATCTCATCTAAATCTCTCCTCTTTTGATGAAAACAAAGAGCCCCTCTTCACCTCTCCTCCAGGCTCCCTTCAGGTAGTGGAAGGCTGCTATAAGATCTTCCCAGAGCCTTCTCTGCTACATGGCAACATGAGTTTGCCTGCTCAGGCACAGTTGGCCAAATGCTTGAGCTGAATCGTGTATTAAGCACTGGCAACAAAATAATGTCACACAATGAACATATGAACATAATTTTTATGTATTAGGCACAGGTACAGCAAAGTGCTGAGAGTGCAGAAAAATTTCCCACTTAGTTCTGCTGAGCCCATACTGAATCCTAAACGTGGGATAACTTTCCAGGAAAACTTTTCCAGATTTAACTGCAGCACCTGGAAAGTCTTTTCTGAAACCCACTGACCTCAAGAACTCCGGGAAATTTGCACAGACACAATCATTTTGCACTTAACCTCAGATCTCACCTGGGTGGAAAATGGAGCTTATTTGCCCACTTTGTGTTTCTAGTGAGAAATTGTTACTACCATCTTTTTTCCTAGTGTATGGGTTTGCACCTTGTTCTTCGGGGTTTTTTTTTAATACAGGAAGCAAATGCTTAACCAACCTGATCTCTTCCTATGACCATGTGACCCACCTTCTGGATGGAAGGAAGGCTGTGGACTTTGTCTATGTGGGTGTTTGTAAGGCATTTGACACCATCTCTGACAGCATTCTCCTTGAGAAGCTGGCAAATCATGGCATAGACAAGTGTACTATCCACTGGGTAAAAAACTGGCTGGATGGACATGCCCAGAGAGTGGTGATTAATGGGGTGAAATCTTGTTGGTGGCCAGCCACCAGCAGTGTCACTCAGGAGTAGTTTTAGGGCTAGTCTTGTTTAAAATCTGTATTGATGATCTAGATGAGGGGATTGAGTGCACCCTCAGTAAGTTTGCAGATGACACCAAATTAGGTGGAAGTGTTGATCTGCTGGAGGGTAGGGAGGCTCTACAGAGGGACCTGCACAGGTTGGATCATTGGGCCAAGACCAGTTGTATGACGTTCAATAAGGCCAAGTGCCACGTCCTGCATTTTGGTTACAACAACCCTCCCCCCCAGCACTACAGGCTTGTGGAAGAGTAGCTGGAAAGCTGCCCTGCAGAAAAGGACCTGGGAGTGTTGGTTAACAGTCAGCTGTACATGAGCCAGCAGTGTGCCCAGGTGGCCAAGAAGGCCATCAGCATCCTGGCCTGGATCAGGAATAGTGTGGCCAGCAGGAGTAGGGAAGTGATGGTGCCTCTGTACTGAGCACTGGTGAGGCCTCACCTCATGTTCAGTTCTGGGCCCCTCACTAGAAGAAGGACATTGAAGTGCTGGAGCATATCCAGAGGAGAGCTACCAAGCTGGTGAGGGGTCTGGAGAACAAGTCCTGTGAGGAGAGGCTGAGGGAATTGGGCATGGTTAGTTTGAAGAAGAGGAGGCTGAGGGGAGACCTCCTTGCCCTCTACAACTCCCTGAAGGGAGATTGGAGAGAGGTGGATGCTGGCCTCTTCTCCCCAGGGAATAATGACAGGACCAGAGGAAATGGTCTGAAGCTGCAGCAGGGGAGGTTTAGACTGGATATTAGGAAGAATGACTTTACTGAAAGAGTGGCCAGGCACTGGAATGGTCTGCTCAGAGAGGTTGTTGGGTCACCACCTCTGGAGGTATTTAAGAAATGTGTAGATCTGGCACTTCAGGGAATGCTTTAGTGGTTGAGATCGTAGCGGGGTTTTGTGTGTGTGTGGTTGGACTGGGTGATCTCAGAGGTCCTTTCCAACCACGACGATTCTGTAATTCTGTGCACGTCGGGTCTAAGGTGACTGCTCTGTGATACAACACATATTCTTATTCCATGTGGAAAAGGAACTGCCAGGTTGTTCAAACACTAAAAATGTTCTTCCCCTCACCCTGCTGCAGTAACACTTGTTACTATATCTACTATGTCTATAAAAGTACACCAAAAAAAACCCAACCCTAGACCAAAGATTTGCTCACTGCTCCACTGTGCACTCACTCGAATTAGCAGAGCAATCTAGTAAGTGGAAAAGCCAAACAAAATCAAAAGGAAGACTTAATTTATCTTTCTCTATGATGAAAATGAGTTGGATTGGGGTGGTAAAGACATACGATTTTATATAGTGTTCACCCAGTTTTTCAACGGAAACCTTCTGTAAACTGGGAAAACGGCCTGTGAATTGCTGTTTTCCTGAATGGTTCATTCAGGATGAACAAAACTCTGTTTTTAAGATTAAGTACTTTATTTTTATGGTATCTAGCCACAGAAGTTTGTCTTAATTTCTCTTTAATTTAATCTTGAGAGGATTACAATTATATAAAATTATGTTTCACACCAGGTTATGACTGTTTACTTAGAAGTTACCTTTTTAAAAAGATTATTCTGGATTATTGTTGAATCAGAAATACCAATTATTTTATAGCTCTGTTCCCAAATTCTTTCGCAGCCCAGGAGAAGCAGTTACTCTGTAAAGGCTATGATATGTTCCAATATCTCTTAAAAAAAATAATTCTAAAACTGCATACTCATAACTCTTTATGCCTTTAGCACATGGAAATATCTACTGTGCAGCTGCCCTGGGACAAGCAGTGAATGCAGGACACATTTTTATCTGACCTAGCACAGCTCTTACATGTAATGAGATATTACCAAACCATCTGCTAATTAAATTCCTAGTGGACTCTGCTCAGCTCAGGGAAAGTACTTCAGGAAGTACTGATTTGCTGGAAATGAAGACATTACTGTATTAATTTCTTGTAATTAGATAAACACAGAGGTAGGTTTCTGAGTCAGCTGTGGATATTTAATATTTTGAATGGTTGTTACCCACCTACGCTCCTTCCCTACACTCATCTTCCTGTCTCCAACCTGTTCCCACCTTCATTTCTGTAGATGCTCAGTCTCTGGGTGCAAGTGTCAGCCAGAAGAGGGACACGTGAACTGGAATGGTTCAAACCTGCTGTCACTGCAAGAGGAGACGATGCTGTTACCGGTAAAGATGCTGAAATAACCAAAACTACATTGAATGAGTTTTTAAGATTCTTCCTCTGATAGTGAGCCTTCCTTGTCCACTGTCAACAAAGCATGAATCCAAATTGAACCTGATGTTAGGAACACTCTTTAGCTTTTATGAATACCATGGACTGTATGTTCATTTATCCCAACTAACCCGCCCCTGCTATTCCTTCTCTTCAAGCACCCTTTGTCTTCTTTCTGCTGCCTTTCATCACATCGGTAAGTCTCCTGGGCTACAGATATTTATAGCACCAGGCCAATGGCATCCTGGCTTGCATAAAGAATAGTGTGACCAGCAGAAGTAGGGAGGTGATTGTCCCCCTGTACTTAGCACTGGTGAGGCCACCCCTTGAGTATTTTGTCCAGTTCTGGGCACAGGGATCTGGAGGTGCTG
>VZTM01034097.1:195588-386134 GCA_013400555.1 Jacana jacana | reverse complement strand
CACTGAACAGTCCACCCATCAAATCCATATCCCTCCAATTTGGCGAGCAGGATGTTGTGGGGAAACGTGTCAAAAGCCTTACAGAGGTCCAGATAGATCACATCCATAGGTCATCCCATGTCAACCAACATAGTCACCCTCTCATAGAAGGCCACTAGGTTAGTCAGGCAGGATCTGCCCCTAGTAAAGCCATGCTGGCTGTGCAGAATCACCTCCCTGTCCTCCATGTGCCCAAGCATGGCATCCTACATGATCAGGATGATCATGTTCCATCCTGATCATGGAACAGATCCTTCTGTTCGATGATCTTCCCAGGCACAGAGGTGGGCTGACAGGTCAGTAGTTCCCAGGGTCCTCCCTTCTACCCTTTATAAAAATGGGTGTGATGTATCCTTTCTTCCAGTCCACAGGGATTTCACTTGGCTGCTATGACTTTTCAAATATCATGGACAGTGACTTGGCAACCACATCAGCCAGTTCCTTCAGGACTCTGGGATGTATTTCATCACGTCCTACGGACTTGTATAACTTGAGGTTCCTCTGCTGATCACACACCTTGTCTTCACTTACAGTAAGAGGGACCTTTTCACCTTGGTCTCCAACTCCAATCAACATTTGAGCTAGGAGAAAAAGGGTTGCCAGTGAAGACTGAGTCAAAAAAGTTGTTCAGAACTTCTGCCTTCTCTGTTGATGTAAGTTCCCCACTGTTGCTCATCAGACATGCTCATCATTTCTTTAACCTTCCTTTTCTGGTTAATGTACCTATAGAAGCCTTTCTTGCTTTTTTTTTTACATCCCTTGCCAAGTTCAGCTCTAGCTGTGCCTTGGCCTTCCTGACCTCATCCCTACACAGCCAGGCAACATCCCTGTACTCTTCCCAGGATGCCTGTCCCTTCTTCCATTTCCTATATAGCCTCATCTTGCCCTTTAGTTTGACCAGCAGGTCACAGCTCAAACATGGTGGTCTCTTGCCCCCCTTGACCAATTTCCTACATGTGGGGATTGAGACCCTTTGTGGTCTATAGAAAGAGAAATCATTCTTAAAAATCTGCAAGCTTTGTTCCAATCCCTTGTCCATGAAGGCCATTTCCCAAGGGGTCCTATTAACTAACTCCTTAAAGAGCTGGAAGTTTCCTTTTTTAAAAATTTACAGGATCGTGTGCAGATAGGGCAGATTTTGGTCTGTACTCAAAGACCTACTTTAGGCTAAGTTCTTGTACTGGAAAAAAATATCTCCATGATTCACACACCCTTCTTAACCTGATTGGCTTTGGCAAACAGAGGACCTTGTGAGTCCTGGCTCAGGTGGGCATCTGGGGCTGCCATCTGTCCCGTGGTCCTTGCACAAGGTTTGATGTGGTCCCTATGGAGAAGCCAAACCCACCATACATTGCCCAGTGCAGGTGGCCTTCTCACTGTCAGGGAGGGAAGACCCAGCCCAGGTTCTACTTTGTTTTGGAACCCAAGGGCAGCTCATGGGAACAAGCACTCATAGGGCACAATTAAGTCAAAGTGATGATAACTGTTTTTCCTCTGATGTATTTCCCTCTCCAGACAGCGGGACTGATGTAACCAGCACAATTTCTACTGCTTTGGCAGACTGATATAATTAAAACAAGAGAGCTGCTGTGGGTTGACACACTTTTAAACAGGAAAGACTGGTGAGAATCTGAGCAACAATAAAAAAAAATATTTATGTAAATATTTTATATATTAAAATTCTTCCTGAGTGACTTCCAAGTCCCTGATATTTATTGATGGCCATCAGAGGATTAACTAAATGCAGTGGAGATTTTTGCATATATATTGTGCAGGCACACACTCCTTCCATTTGAGTGACAAGATGGGTGATAAATAGCACGTATTAAATCTATAGTGGTTTCAGAGAATCAATCCATCTCCTCTGGGAAATTAGCTATGTCAAGGAAGGCAGCACTGAGGGAAAGGCAAGCAGCAGGCAGTTGAGGGAGGACAAGGGCTCCAGCCCTATTGATTAGTGGAGAAGGCTGTTTGTGGCCAGGAGAACTGCAGCCTGGCCCAGCATGAGAAGTGGAGATGCTGGAGGATCGTGGCTGGGAAGATGAATCTCAAGGAGGGAGAGCAATAACCATCCTCTGCTGGAAAGAGCCGCTTAAAGTCATGCGATAATTCGGGTCAGGCAATTGTCTTTACTCCCTTTTTACTCCCTTTTTTACTCCCTTTACTCCCTGTCTTTACCCTTTCCTACTTTGCTGGAACATCACTTCACAGTCTTATTTTTCCCATGTATTTACACTGTTTTATCATCTCAGATTCCCATTTCTCCCTGTTTTTTTTTTCCTGTATTTCTAGCATGCAGCAATGAGAACCATGTGGAAACCAAAAGCAGGTCAGTGGGACAGATTAATTCTCTCTGTCCTCTGTGCTAAGACTTTATGACAAGTGGCTAATCATCTTGGATTCCTCTGGTACTCCTGGTAATAACATTAGCCACGATCAACTCATTTAGCTCATCTATGTATTTAATATCTAATTCAGCAGCACATGAGAAGAGAGCAGGCAGCGACGTTCAGGGAGCAGTAACCCCTTTTGCACATGCATGCAATTTTTTAAGCAGTTCAGAATGACCTTTTGAAATTAATTTATCAGTTGTGAGATTCTGTGAGACCTTTGTCATCAGGTTTTTGCCTCAGGGTCCCTACTGATGAGTAATGGCAATTCCGGCTTTCCAGCAAAGGGCAGGGCAAAGCAACCTTTCTTGCTGCCCTAGAAACGTCTGGCTGGGTTCAGGCAACCTCTTCCCCTGCTTCATCGTGTGGGGAGAAGGATGAGACCTGGTGTCTGTCCGTCACTATCATCTATTGAACCTCCCACAGGCTGTAAAGCCTCCAACTGCTTGCGTTAGTCCACCACAGACACCTTCCCTGAGCAGGCTCCTTCCCATGGATGGGGTGATGCTGTGTCCATCTTCTACTTGGTCTGAGAAAGCACATGGTGAGGCTGAAATCTGCAGTCCTCACCAGGCACCCCACGGTGGAGGATAACGTCAAAGTCTCTTCCAACCCCTGATATTCTGTGATTCTGTAATTCTGCTCCAAATGGCTCCATTATATCTGGTTTATATAAGGAGCTATAAATACGTATCCCTGCTGTCCTGTTAGCTTGCATGCTGCTTTCCTTCTTTGCATTTTTAATTGTTGTGGCAGCTGCGGCATTTTTAAATTCAATGGTGAGATCTATGTGACTGGAACATGATGGGAGGATATCTGGCACGCATTCCTTCAGGCCAGGGAAGCAGCTCCCAGTGTGGTCAGGTCTATGCCATTGCCCCTTGGGCTTCAAGAGAAAAAGGATTTGTAAAGAGGGAAGGGCATCATTCAGCATCATCCTTTGATATGCAGCAGTCCCTGTCCAGACAGACCCCTGCTATTGAATCTTTTCTTCCATTTGGGCATAAAGACTGGCCTGAGGCACCTTCCCAAGTTTGCTTCAGATCCAGGAGGCTTTTCATGCTGGTCTTCAAAGGGCTTTGCTTTGCCAGGCAGTTTCAGGTCAGAAGCAGGAGCACTTTGCCCCTTGGTACTGGGAACTTGGTGTGTACGTGGTTTCAATTTGGAGTTTGGGAATGCTGCAGAAGACCAAATTCTGCAGAGGACTTGTGTTTGTACCAGGTACTGGTAAGTCAGGACATCTCCTATACCACGTTGCCCAATTCATGGATAGCAGGGCATCAAGGCAGTGGCCAGAAGTTGGATTCAGGATGGATTTGGAGCTGAACTGAAGAGCAGAGGGGTTCTGGTCTTTGGACACTCTGCCTTTGTAAACACTCACAGAAATGCCCCTGTTTTTCTATAGATTTATGGGTGAATTCAGTACCAGCCAAGAGTGTTTAGGTCACTTCTGCAGAGGATGGAAAGCAAGTTACTCGTACAGCAGCAGCTAAAGCTTTTGAGGACACTCTGAGTAGCATTTTTCCTAAAACCACCCCCAGGCCTGGGCATTGAGCTGCAAAACAGGAGGGAACAGCCCCAAGTACATGAAGCATCTCGTTCTCCTTCCTGGCTNGGGCTGAAGAGAGGAGCAGAAGGCAAGGTAGATCAGTCTCTGCTGACCACCTCCCCACTGCTGACACTTTCTCCATGGCAATAGCCCAGGGAGATTACTTGGGTGCAGCAATGGCAAAGAACAGCCAAAAGGAAGGCACACTTATCCATAATCTGGGGTTTCTGCTGAGCTTGTGAACCAGATCTGCAGCCTTGTGAGGTGGATATCTGCTCTTGAGAATTGCCAGCTGAGAATGGGAGCTGGTCAGATGTCCTTTCCTGTGCAGAAAATTTCTATGAAAAAAATCTGCCGTTTAAACAAAAGTTGAAAAATCCCCCAGTAATTCCACTGTGAGGATTTGCTTCAGGAGTCTCCAGGAGGTTTTCCTGGAAATGTGGTGGTGCTATTCTCTTTTCTGGACCCACCTTTCTGCGTGTCTTTAATGATGAACTGTCATCTGCCCTCTTGGGGACAGAGAAAAGGGCACAGTGTCACTTGGGTGGTCATGGGGACTATGGGAAGAGGAGGTTGAAAGGAAGGCCAGTTCACAGAAAACATGGTGCCTGTGCTCCAGTGGCTGAGAGACACCACTGTGGCCTTTCAGAGTCCACATATCCCAGTCTTTGAGTTGGGTTTTTTTTTACCTCTTTCTTCATAAGTGCATTGTTCTAAATTTTCTGAATCAGGACCATCCCATTCTGTTCTTCAAAGAACAGGACATGAGGAAGATTCCTTATAACAATATCACAATTGCCTGGAAGGAAAGCTTCTTGAGAAATCTTCTGCTCCTCAGAAATGTGTGGGCTGGGGCATGGAGGTGACAGGGGTCTTTATCTCCTCCAGTTTCCCCAGCAGTTGTTCTCTGTCTTTTGGCCAGCCTTGCTTTGGATACCCACACAGAGAAGATGGCATCCAGACAGTTGAGAGCAGAAGAGGGCTCTGGGGCATCCATGGAGTTCCGCTTCCTTAAGACTTTGTGTTTCTGCAATCTTTGACTTAAGCCTCCTGCTCAGACTGATGGGTCAGAGTATGGGCAGCCTGGGATCTCCCATCCCTTTTGGGAGGGGATGTCTATTTTTAAGGTCAGTAGAAGAGCCCTGAAGGTCAGATATTTCATGAGAAAGACTTGTCACAGGCCAGGTGGGAGTTAGCAGAGGAAGGCTGTGAGGTCAGTGCTACCCGGGAGGAATGAGTGGGTCAAGGCAGCAAAGGCCATACAGGTTCCTTATGAGACATGATCTCTAGCAGAACTGATGGAGAGACAGAGACTCATTTAAGGTTAATCTATCTATATCTCCTTTATGCCTGTGTCTCTGATCTGGGCAATGTTCAAGTCTGAATTGGGCACCAGGAAGGGTGGAAGTGAAAGGCAAGGTCCAAGGTAAAGGGAAAGAGTCAGAGGCCAAGCAAGGAAGGGCTCCTGGACTCCTACTGCCTGCTGGGCTTCTTCAGCTCTTGGGTTTTCAAAGGCTCTGAACAGGAACAGGATACTTAGAGGCTACTCCTTCATTGCTGAATCCCCTTTCAGTCCCTGAGATGCTTTATTAATCCTTTGGTGTTTGTAATGAAGCAGGTGTGTGCCTCAGTACATCGTTAATGAATATTCTCCTGTGACCCCTTGATAATTGATGTGTTTAACTGGGTTTCAGCTGATGCTGAAGCTGGATGTACAGGAGTGGGGCTCTGCTTTAGACAGATTGTTCTTGCAGTGTGTCCTCAACCTACCCCTCTCACAGCCTCATAACTCAGACTCCCTGGAGCTGCCTCACTTTTAGGTCATCCTTGACCAGGTGGAGCCACACAAGATACACCTCCCAGCGATGAATACCATTGACAGCATCCTCTGTCACACCAAATACTATCGAGTACTTTTGGGAAGTGGCCTCACATTTACAGGTGCCTTTGCATTAGCAAACAGTAATGCAAAAAATAATTAAGGCTGGCCTCAAGGAACCCAAAGTGATGCTTGTGCTTGATGTTTTCCCCTTCAGCAGTGTTGTGGCAAGTAAGCACCAATGGTTTTCAAGTGACCAGCTTCAGTCCCTGTTCAGACCAGTTCAGGCAGACCTCCCTGGAGGTCTATCATCACAATCCTAGCCACTCCACCACCATTCCTTTATTATAGCTCTGAGCTGGTCCCTGACAGAAGAGGAGCTGCAAATGGCTTCTATAGCTGTTCTGGAGCAGTGGGAGACAGAGAGTTAGGAGCTGTCAGAGACCTTGATTTATTTATTCTTTGATTTGATGTGGGCTTGCACAGAACCTTCTGCACACTCAAGTACTGCATAAGGGAAGGCTGGACTCTGTCCTAGGGTTAACAAAAGGTACCTTGGTCCTGGCTCTGCCCTAGTCCTTTGTGTAGACTTGCTCAAGCTGCTTCCTGTGCAGCTCTGGCTCAGGAGCTCACGGTCATGGTCAGAAGCTGTCTCCGAGGGGAAGGGGCTGACCTGGGGACTGTCAGTGAGACCACCCACATCAAAGCAGAGATAGGAATTTGTTTAAGAATGGTGTTCATAGCGATATCTTTCATAATTAAGACATCAATTAAACTCTTGAAAATTAGGCGGAAATATCAAATAGCGCATTAACTGGAAAATTTCCAACCAATGTAATCCTGTGGCCTTGTGATGGGTGGGTTAATTATCCCTCATTAAACAGAGCTGAAATCAATCTCAATATCTCTCTATCATTTCAGTTTGGCAAAGGTAGTGAGAGTTCATTGTTTTCCCAAATTTTCTGCCTGCTGCACACAAAGTGGGAGGGAAAGGCTCCTCAACACCAACCCTGCACCGTGCCCGGTGTCCCACGCTCTCCTCCCCCAGCCAGCACTGCCCTGCATTGAGCTCTCCATCCCTTCCCTGAGGGACAAGGGAAAGGACTCGAGGTCCCATCATACTTGAGGGTATACCAGACCTGGAGAAATGGGGTAAGTAGCCCAATTCCCACATACACGAGTTATTCTTAGACAGAACTGAGGTCTGCATCCACATCTCTCCTGTATGTGCATCAATCCTGGCTTCTGCCCTTTGCAGTAGTCCCTGTAAATCACACTCTTGCACAGACTTAGCCTGGAAGGGACCTTGTGGGTCACCAAATCAGTCCTTTTCTTTGAAGTGCTCACCCCCAGAGATGCACTGTTGGAATAGCAATGCAGGAAAGCTGCAGCACCATCAGCAGGAGCTGGAGGCTTGCTCTCCTCTCTCCAGCGTGGCTGTCTCCCTGCCAGCAGAGCAGGGAGCCTCTGTTAATCAGCACTCAGCTTGTAGTAATTACATTATTTATTGCAATATGAAAACAGAATAATAATGATAATCACAAAAAAAATGAATTAGCCTGGCCAGAATGAGGCTGTTAATTTTGCTGTTTCAGGTTTGATAGAATCACTTTCTGGAGCATTTTTCTTGGAATGGTTCTGCCTCTGCTAAACTTGCTTATTAAAAGCTGGCTGTGCTGCCCCTGCTAAGCCACTGTCTCAAGGTCAACACTGAGCACTGCTCTATGGGGAGTGTGGTAATGCAGGGCCTGAGGTCAACAGATGAATAAACACACCTTTCCCTTTTTATAAACCTCCTTTATCCCATGTGCTCTGAGAGCAGCCGCCTTCCTTTGGCTCCAATTTGCAATTTATATGTTAGTGTTTTCACTGCTGGAAGAATCAATACACCTGGACAAGACTTGAAATCAGCAGGATCCAGTAGTAGACAAAGGATAGTGCAGGAATTTATTTGGAATGTGAACTCCCAAGCTTTATCTCAAATTAAAATCATGTGGAAGAGCTCGAAGCAGGGGGCATACTGCCCTCAAAACTGTTGTCTGGGCCATGGAGACCCATCATCAGGTCCAGTGGAGTTCTGGCTCCTGACCCATCTAGCTTTGCTATTTCTCTTGTGGGTCCCCAGAACAAATTTTCCCAGGCCTCAAATGCTCCCTGATTAGCCTGAGGTTGCAGCACCTTTGCTTTAAGTCTGTATGATTTACTGAGTTAGGAAAAACCCCCAAACACCTGTGTCTGCAGGGTGGAAAGACTGGGAGACATAAAGCTTTCCATGTGCTTTCAGGCAGCGTTCCAGTAGTTGTGGCTTCCATCTGGGGCAGTTTTCAAGCTCTGATGAAATCCTCCTCTCCCTCTGAACAGAAGCAGAAGGCCTTAAAAACAAACAAGCAAATTTTAGAAAACTTGAAGAGGGCTTGATTATTTTTTAGCATTTCCAGTGCTGTCACCTCTGGTGATTTTAATTGCAAGTCCTGAGATGCTGGGACTTTCTTTCAGCCCTGGCATCAGGCTTTGTTTTGATTTTGAGAAGTGGGCACGGAAAATGTTATCTCTGAATGCTCTGAAACAAGAACAGCCACCCAGAGTGGTCTAAAGAGCAGTTTCTTCCCAGGTGACATTTTGAAAACTGCAGAATTCTCAGATTTCTGCACTTAAGATTAAAATTTTCAGCCAATTATTTCAGGTTTGAGTTAAAGACACAGTTAAAGTCTCACCACCCTCACAGCAAAGGATTTCTTCCTCAGGTCTCACCTAAATCTCCCCTCTTTCAGTTTAAAACCCTTCCCCCTCATCCTCTGGCTCCCCTCCCTGATCAAGACTCCCTCCCCATCTCTCCTGGAGACCCTTTAGGGACTGGAAGGGGCGCTAAGGTCTCCCCAGAGCCTTCTCTTCTCCAGGCTAAACACCTCCCCAACTCTCTCAGCCTGTCTTCATAGGACATTTTTTACTTCGTGGTACTTTTTTGTATGTGGGGATAGGGTTCACTTCACATAAACAAGAAGAATTGACTGGGGTCTTTGGGCCACTGTCTTGACCCCCAGACAGATCTACTCTTCAGGCACACGTAGTTTGACTGTGTTGGCTTGCACCTCTCCAAGAACAAGCCTGTTCTGGGGGTCATGGGTTGCCCTCACTCACCTCTTGCTTGAGACCTTCTATTGTATGATCCAGGAATATCTAGCCCTGATGCTGGAGAGCCTCTATCCCACTAAAGGGCATGTGGAAATCACATACAAAAGGCCCTCCCAATCCACCTTTTTATCCTCCATCTCTCCCACAGTTCACGGCATGTGATGAAGTCAATATTTAGTCGAAAGGATCTGCATCAGGACCTACCAGCCCTCAAGCAGTGACAATCTATCTCTTAAATCAAAAGAAGCCACATCATAAATCAACTGATCCTTACTTCAAGGTTAGTTGTGCAGACTGAAATGCAGCTGGTCTTCATCAGGAAACAGTCTTTCCCTGTATCCAGACTAAAAAGGAGTTGGCTTTCAAATGACTGGTTTTGCAGCTTTCCCAGTTACACTCCAGCAAGTTAGCTCAGCAGTAATGGGTCCAAAGCATCCTCCAACTAAGCTGCCAGATCATTAGGATGGTGCTTCACTACCTGGGTAAGTAGTCAATCTTCCCCTCCAGTGATTTTTTACTTCTTTAATACATGGGGCAGCTCCAGCTCTCCCAGACTTGGGCCACGACTGGGTCTAGGTTTAGTCTTAAGCAGCATTTCCAGAGGACCCAGCAGAGCTTGTATTTAATCATGACTTGAATAAATCTGTGAAGTGGCAGGTAGCCATTGTAGGGACATCAGAGAATCACAGCCCAGGCAGCCCAGGTGTGACAGCCCAGCTCAAAGCTCTCCTGCCGGCAGGAACAACTAAGCCAAAGGTCTGCCCATGGGTCAGTGGGCTGCCAATGGGACAGTGGAGCCAAGTTAACCCTCCTTTACCAAGGACCTCCAGCCTTGAAGAGGAACAAGGTCCAACATGCTGTTCCTGGCTCGGCTGGATGATTTAACAAAGTAGAACTGTTTGTGCAAAGCTTGCCATGATTCAAGATGGAGGAGTCATAGGGGGTGAGCTCTGTAGCAAAGCCTGATGTCTCCACAGGGGTTTTCAGGCACATCGAGCTGTGCTTGCCTTCCCAACTGTGCATGTGGAAAGAGAGTTTTTTCAGCTAAACAAAACTAAATAATTTGCACCCAACTGCCATTTGGGGGCTAGTTAATGAATCATACTTCAGCCCAAATGAATTTTATCTTCCCACATGGTAAACAGGAACACACATTATCCTTGCAGTGAGGAGTCCTAGGCAGACCACAACACAATTGATTTTTCTTGAACTGAGCTTCACTTGCAGTAAGGAAAGTTACGGTACATAGATCTTACTATTGGCAAAGCGGGAGCCACGTTCAGCTCTTCTGTTTGCAATACCTCACCGGAATCACAAAGCAAAGCCTTAAGCAGGTTGGAGGACTCTGGCAGAGTTATTGACAAGACAGATAGACCTCTGGGAGAGCACAGCAGGGTTACGGGATAAGGACCCATTTTATGGATGTTGCCGGCTCTCTAAGAAAACAATTTTCCCTGTTCTTCCCTGATTTGAGGATTCACAAGTCAGGTCACATTCTTACCTTCTCCATTTTTATCTCAGTCTAGTTGTCCATCCCCATGTAATGAGAAGTGGTAGGAAGGTATCATCAATATATGGGCAATTACTTCAGACCCAGCCCCATCAGTAGCTTCACAACCATTTCTCTAAGTCAGTGTTCGTCACAGAAAAGGTAAGATGCACATGAAGCAAGGCATTGACCCAGCTTTGGAAATGTGCTCTCTGAAAACATGATCCATCAGATCTCCCTGCCTCCCTGATAGTCTGGGGCCACTGAAGGGGAATCAGGATCTAATGAAATCAAACAGCCAAAATTCAGAGCTGAGAGTGGAGCAGAGAGCTTTTAGCTGAAGTCCTGCAAAAATGTGGGGAGAGCAGTTAAAGTATAATTAATACTTATTTTTATAAAATGAAAGAAAAAATGTTTTATGAAATTTAAAATAGGCAAAGGTGCACTGTCATCTGGGAAAAAGTAACAGGTTTGGCACATTTTAGTTGTGCTCGATTCCATTTAATTGATTGGCCAAACTATTACATTTTGGAGAAAACTTTTACCTAAGTTTCAGACACTCTTTTGAGAAGCTGTTTATCTCCCAAGAAAATTTCTTCAAGTTTTCCAGATTCTTTTCTTTGCATTCAGGAAAACCATAGAATTCAGTTGTCTCTAATGTCTCTAGTGGTAGCAGTCACTGTAAGGGCATGGAGACCCGGACTGAGGTATGTTTTAGTTGCCCAGCTGATGCCTTGTGTCCTGGACTGATGTGAAAGGGATGAAAGCAGATATTACCCACTATTAATCAACCTTGCTGTTCCTCATACCTACTGGATTGTCACTTAAGTCTATGTGGAGGTTTCATGCCTCCTGATCGAAGGGTGGAAGTAGTCCTAAAACCTCTAGCTCAATTATTTCTAAGATGGAGATCTGCTACCCTAAATTGCTTGCATGCTGCCTGCACAGTGAAGCATCACTACTCGAACACAGTGGGATGGGAACAGTGGAAAAGCTGCTGGGTTATTAGTACATTTATCTCCTAAAGAGAAGGAGGAGGCAAAAGGGTCACTTGTTTGGTAAATTGTTCTTGAGTTACATCAGAGGAGGGGAAAAAGTGTATCAGTTCTCCTCTTCCATTAAAAAAACCCAGAAAGCTTCAGGCCTCAAGGAAACCTGCAAAGAGGGACTACCAGACGTGTTATCTTCTAGGCAAGATGAAGCTTTGATAGAATGAGATATCTCAGCCTGGCGCAGGTTGGGAAGTAGCTGACGGGACCTACATCAGCCCAAGTCTAAGCATGATGATGCTTTTATAGCACTGGAGGTACCTAAGCTCCAGGTACCTCTCCAGAGGTGCACGGCCTCCAGCTTTGAAGTGAACCCCTGCTGTGGCCATTTCTGAGAACAGCTTTTTGGTTTTCATCTACCCTCCACGTAGTTACAAAATATGATCACCTGTAAAGCCAGCTCCTTCACCTAGAAAGCTTTCTTTGCTTTCTTTTCCCCCTCTTCTTTTCTTTTCTTTTCTTTTCTTTTCTTTTCTTTTCTTTTCTTTTCTTTTCTTTTCTTTTCTTTTCTTTTCTTTTCTTTTCTTTTCTTTTCTTTTCTTTTCTTTTCTTTTCTTTTCTTTTCTTTTCTTTTCTTTTCTTTTCTTTTCTTTTCTTTTCTTTTCTTTTCTTTTCTTTTCTTTTCTTTTCTTTTCTTTTCTTTTCTTNTCTTCTCTTCTCTTCTCTTCTCTTCTCTTCTCTTCTCTTCTCTTCTCTTCTCTTCTCTTCTTTTCTTATTCTTCCCCCCCTTCCCCCCTTTTTTTTCTTTATTTCTTTTTCTTTTGAATATATTTCTCCTGGCTGGGCGCAGAGAGAGAAGGGCAGAGCTGGAGAGCCTGGTCCCACACTCCTGCAAGCTCAGCAGGACGTATTAAGAAATAACCCTGAGCCTCATAATGGCTGGAGGGAAGACATGATGTTTCTAATAAGGTGCACATCACTTGGTTCAGATGAAACAGAAAGGCTCCCTCGGGATTTGATTGTACGCAGACCACAAAAGAATGGCCATTAATTTTCTCCCACTTACTAACATACAATTTTCCACTAATATGAAAGCTTTAATAAGGCTACCCATAACCTTTATGTATTTGGTAGCAGACCAGGAAATTACAATTACCTTGTGCTTACAACAGAATGGGTAATCCCATCAACAGGAAAAATGTCATCTCATGAAAAGGTTCCAAGCCAAAAGCCGTCGTTACCGTTATCGTGTAATTTGTCAGGCTGTGATCAGTCTGGGTAAGAGTCAGGACTTTGAGAAGGGAATTTTATTGCTCTCCTAATGGAGCTTTGCCACACAGATGTTGATAGAGCCCCGCGTGTTATCCTTGTTTGTAGAGCTCGTGTCTAATCACATTCACAGAATCACAGAATCACAGAATATCAGGGATTGGAAGGGACCTTGAAAGCTCATCAGGTCCAATCCCCTGCTGGAGCAGGAACACCTACATCAGATCACTCAGGAATGCATCCAGGCGAGTTTTGAATGTCTCCAGAGAAGGAGACTCCACCACCTCCCTGGGCAGCCCCTTCCAGTGTTCAGTCACTCTCACTGTGAAGAAAATATTCTTCATATTTAACTGGAAGAGCAGGGATGCTGTTGGGCTGACCGTCCCATGCTCCCCCTGTGAGCTGCGGAGTGGCTGCTGCTCAAGGCATCCATAGGATGCTGAGATTGTTGCCAGAACAGGTATTTGGACACCACTGACTTAAACTGGGTGTTTAATTGAAGAACACATTCCTCACCTTCTGACTGGCTTTCCTGGGAAGATTGCAGGGCAGCGAGCTGTCCTGTCGCTCCATTTCACTAGGTGGAGATCTTTAGTTATTCAATAGCACTAGGGCCCTCGTTTTTCAGCCCGTGCAATGGAGATCTGCTGAGATGGATTTTCAGATGTTCTTTCAGATCTTTAATTTTCCTCTGGGATACACAGCTCTCTGCCGAGATCATACGGGCTGACAGGAAATAGGTCTTTTTGTGGTTCCACTTTTAGAACGTTCCATGTCTGATTTTTATCATTTATTGACTGATGAGAATGAAAATACTGGAAAGAAGATTTGCCTAACAAACTAATGAAGAGTAAACGAGAGCATAAACAATGAGCATGAACTGCTCCCTACTAACCAACTTCTCACAGGGGAGAGGTCCTGATCTCAGCAGCCCTCCCAGAAAGCTGCTCCAGGCACACCCTGACCCAAGTAGGACTCACACTCAGCCCAGGCCCTCTTAAGCTGAGCTGTGGCAGAGTTTTACCACGTCATCTTGAGCAGAAAGGTTGTTGCTAAAGATAAAGCGTTCTCTGAGAGCCCTCAGCAAGCAAAGCAGTGCAGGCACTCGTATTCTTGTACTGGGAGATGTGGAGCTAAGATTGGCAGGACCAGCAGGATTAAGCACCGCTCTGTTCCAAATTTCTAGCTAGTGATAGCAAAGAAAAATGAGCTCCCATGGGTAGAACGTTGGTGTTTCTCCACAATAATTCTCTCCACTGTAGCCAGTAACTAATTAGGAGGCTAGCTGAACCCTGAGCGTTATCAGAAGATGAATATTAAATTGGCAAAACTTGGATGCACACAACTGGGTGCCTTGAATTTGACAGTAACATTTCTGGTAAAAAAAAAATAGTAAGTGATCAAAAGGTCAAAAGACTGGGGCAGACACGCAGGGCAGGTTTCTGGACTTGTTCAGGTATTCCCATGGAAATGTGGATGAAAAATGAAGGTTCACTGAAAAGGAATGTTTTAGTTCTTGCCACAAGGAGGCATCGAAAAGCTCCTAAATCTTGACTCGAAAACAGATGTTTAGCTATAAATTGATAATTTTGTCAAAAATATATTAGAAACACTTGAGTTCAGGGGAAAATCTGCTCAACTGATTGCTGAAATCTCTTCAAGCCATTCTTTCACTGAAAGACTGAAAAATGTCTTGCAGAGGGAGACCAAAATGCTTTTGAGTGGATGGTTAAACCTGCTTTCAATTAGCAACTTGCATTGTGAGTTTTTGTCTCATCTCTTCACCCCTACCTGAAGACTCTGATCAATGGTTGGCTGCCTTTTTTACTTGATGAAGCTAAAATATCAGTAGGCAAGAACCAAAACCATCAGCAGAGCTGTGAGTTGGGGGCAGTGGGGAGTGTGGCAGGTTCATCCTAGGGCTGTGGTGGGAGGAGTTGGTAGGTCTTCAATTGGCCTGGCAGCTGGAGAAGATGGACTCGGATGCAGAAATGCTGAAAGGCAGAAATGCAGAGCAAAGAAGACCAAGGGAAGAAAGGGGACAGAGCAGAGCAGAAAATGAGAGGAGGTGAAAATGAGAGAAAATGAGGAGAGAGTGGCAGGGAGCTGGGTCTGGGCATAGCTCTGATCTGTGATGAGGCTGCCTGTTGGATCTCAGGATGGCAAGCCTTACTTGGAATACTTCTCTGTATGGGTGAGAGTGTATACTCTTCAAAGAAAACAATATTTGCTTGGGAAGTTTTTCTTCTTTGCAGGGAACCACTGCAAGCTACAAAGAAATATTTCTTTTTCTTTTTTTTTTTTCCTTTGCCTTTTCAGTTGCCTTTTTGTCTTCTTTTATTTACTTTCTTTTGTCCTTTTTCTTCCTTACTTGCTTCCATCATTCCTTGCACACTCTCTCCTGGAGTCAGCCGTGATGGTTGCATTGAAATACTCAGACAAGGCAAATGCACTGATGCTCTTTGCAATCATTGCTGTCAGAAAGACTAATGGACATTTGCAAATGAAGCAAGGTTGAGAAATTACTTTGAGTCTGTGCCACAGATTTCCTAAGGAACTGAGCTGCAAAGATTCTGGCCTCTGGAAATAAAGGGTGGAGTATTGATGGGAGGGTGATGGACTTAGGTATTTAATTCAAAGCAATAATAAGAAGATAGGGACATGTAACACCTTATTATGGGGACAAAAACAGAGTTCTCCATTTCCTTGTGACAGATTTGATTCATGCAGCTAAACACAGGGAAGAGATTAGACTCCCTAGAAATCAAACTTCCATCTACGCTTAGATGGACAGCCTCTGGGGTGAGAGTCAGCTCCTTCTGAAGGGTCATTCCTTCATATATCTGCAGCAAAGAAAACCTTTATATGGCCAAATTTGTTCCCGGGAGGTGCCCATCTTTCTCCAGTGACTACAAGGGGAGCCTTGACACCAAGATTAGGATGGACAACTAACTTCCAGACTGGGTAAAAGAAATGGCCCATTCTGTTGGAAATATGTGAATGAAACCCCAAATGGGGAAGTTGTAAGTCCAAGAGTAGACATTAGCCATATGGCTGGTACTTGGTTACTCATAGAGGAGCTAATATGAAGACAGAGAAAGCCAAGTCTTTTAGCTTGCTCTGAAAACAAACAAATAGCTGCAGAGCACCTTCAATTAAGCTCAGTATAAGTTGTCAAGTCTTAGAGGGAAGAAAAAAAAGCAACAGGCCACCTGATATTCAGCTTCAAACAGCCTACAACCAGTGATCTAGCGTAGGAGGGACATCTTATGGGACACACAGAGAGAAGGAGCAACCCACCTCCAGGTTTACTGATTCCTAACCAGTATCTAGTATCAGTTTCTTGAGCTACTCTGCAAAGATGATAGTCCTTTATTACTCTAGCTTAGCTTCCTGCTGATGGTAGGACCTGCAAAGATGTATTCTAATAGATGAAAGTCTGGACTGAAGCTCCAAGAAGGAAGAAACCCATCTTGTGTTTAAGATATCAGCTGTTTTTCACCAATGGAGAGCAGTTCATTCATTGTGAATTGAACTGAAGGATGCAGGAAAAGAAAGCAAAGCTGCAGAACGACTCTCGCTCAGTTTGGTTTCAGAATAGAGACATACTTCAATGGAGAAACAGATTCAATGCTTGAAAACACAAAGTGAGAAAAGTTTATCTTAAAAATCTTCATGTAGAGAAGCTTCTGTGCTCTTCAGATGACTTCTTTCTTGTAGAACAAAAGACAAATAGAAAATAAGGCACTTTCTTGGTAATACCGTTAGTCGAGACAAATATGGTGATCTCAGTCCTGAATACGTGTGAGAAATTGTGCTGCCCAGTTCAGACAGGAGGCCAGAGAAGAGATTTCTTGCTGATCTTTGAATACATGCTTGGCTACTACAGCGATCTGGCTACAATCACTTTACTGGAGAAATGCATCTCACATGATCCCCAGGCCCAAAACAGCTTTAGAGCCAAGAAAGAGTTAAGAAGAGAAGTCACTCTACAGAATCACAGATTCCTACAGAGTGGGACCTCCTAGATCAAGTCACCAGTGGAGAAACATTATGGTTTGAAAGTGTGAGCCTAAGTTCTTCCATTCTTCTCTGGAACAAAGTAGGAGCAGAGAAATCTCAAAGAATCCCTTAATTTCCTTATAGCCAAGCTGGTGAGATATAGACTGCATTGAGATGATAATTTGGGTAGAAAATTGGCTGGAGCACTAGGCTCAAAGGATTGTAATTGGTCTTACAAAGTACAAGGGGTGACTGGTTACTTGCAGCATCCCTTGGGCTGATGCTGAGGTCAGTACTGGTTTATGTCTTCATTACAGCCTGGGTGATGGGATGGAGAGTACTCTCAGCAAGTGTGTGGATGAAAGCACCCTGGGAAGGGCAAGGCTGCTCTTCAGATGAAGCGTATCAATTTCAGCAAAGGCAAGTGCTGGGTTCAGTGCCTGGGATGCAATAACTCCATCTAGCAGGACAGGCAGATGGCCAATTGGCTAGAGAGAAGTTTAACTGAAAAGAACTTGGAAGTCCTGGTGGACAACACATTGAGCACAAGTCAGGAGCATGCTGTAGTCGAGATGGTGACCAAAGACATATTGGGCTGTTGCAGCAAGGTTGTAGCAAGCAAGGAAATGAAAGTTTTCATTACCCCCTGTTGCTGAGCTGGGAAACCACATCTGGAACCTGTGTCCAGCTTTGGGCTTCCTGAAGAAAGACATTGACATACTGGTTCAAGTCCAGTAGAGGCATCCAACATCATAAGAGGGCTGAGGCATATGATGTATGGAGACAGGCTGCAAGGTTGGTGCTTGTTTAGTCTTGGGAAGAGAAGGCTAATGGGGGAGAAAGATGTTATTGCTATCTTCAACTCCAGTGGAAAGATGGAAGGAAGGCAGTCCCTGACTCTTCTTGGAGGTGCATGGAGTTTGTCTAAAAGACAACAGGAAATTGCTGCAATGCAGGAAACACTGATTAAAAATCAGGAAAGATATTTAAAGTCTGAGGGTGCTCAGACACTAAAACAAGAGCCCAGTGTGGCTGTGGGATCTTCAGTTCTAAAGATATTCAAAGCTCAACTGCACAAGGCCATGAGCAATCTGCTCTAATTGGGAAATCTGCTCAATCTACATAATCTTATGTTTTGATGATTCTCATTTTGCAAGCACCTAGCAGAACACAAACAGGAGAAGGAATAAGAGAAGGGGTTTATGTTTGGATGTGAGAACAGGCTGTTTATCAGTCAGTCTGGGGTATCCTGTCCTTCAGAAGCTCCACAAATAGACCATTCAAAGTAGGTATGCTTAGTAAAATTTGCACCACCTGACACACCAAGGTGAGTCTTTGAATGACTTATTGTCATGGATTGGCAGATGCAAAGCAGGGTGAGCAGTGCCTCTTCAAGGCAATATATTTTAACTGAAAATGGTTTTGGAAGAAAAACAGTTGTTAATCATATGAAGAGGTTAGACTCAATAAAAAAAAAAAGGTACTTTTCTGGAAAGAAAACACCCTCAGAAACCCTTGGTGAAAACATGCACTGATTTCTGATGTCCTGGAGACATGTCAAAACCCTGTGTTCAACAAGTGACATATTTTCCTTGTTCTCAGCTGGCCTAAATATGGACTGCGAGGGGATGAGAGAGGTTTTTGTTCTACTCCCCGCAGCAGGACAGGATGTCGACTAGAAGGATGTAAAACCCACAATGGTCTGCTGCTCAGTATCCCTTAGGGATATCCCTTCAGGAGCTGAACTAAATTCTAATCTGTCTCTTACTGAGGTTATGTCTTTCTTTTATCCTCAAGCCCAGCAGGCTTCATTCATGTAGTGGGCCAAGTCCTGAAGTCCTACTTCAATGGCTCTAGAAAAGGTCTGCAGGAACTCCTGGTGCTCTGTCCCTCACCCTTAAATCCCCATTGTACTCTTGTGTCCCCAGTCTGTTGGCCTGAGATTTCTCCATTTTGCTGTACTCATGCAGCTCTGAGAGCACCATCTGTCCTCATGAAGGATGGTGCTGTCTAAAAAAGGGCATTTTCGTTATGTCCCAGGCTGGGAGGTGGCTGTAGCCTTGCAACAGGACACAGTGGTGACTCTTTGCATGATGGATGTTCAGACCCGGAGCAGGTACCCTTCATGTGAGGAGGCTTTCAGTGGGGAGGCAACTCCTCTGCCTGTGAGGGGACACTGTAGTCCCCTTGGGATTTGTGTTCTTCAACCTGCTCAGTGAAAGCAATGTTACTATGATTCATGTGCAGCCACAAGATGTCCACGCAATTAATCAATCCACTGTCATTCTTTTACCATATCAGAGAACTGAATATGGCAATGAGGGAGCGGGTCCATTTGCACAGGAGACTTCTCCAGTTGGCTTCCATGACTCTCCCAAGGTGTATTTCTCTGAGGCTGAACTAAGAAATTCCTCTCCAATGTGCTTTGCATGAGCACAACCTCCCAGGGTTGCAGCAGAGCAGACCCTCACCTCCCTAGTGCCTGTCAGCAGCCAAAGTTTTGCCCAGCCCAGAAACAACCCAGGTGACAGAAAGAACCTGAGGTCCCAGGAGCCAGAACTTCACAGACTTGGTGGTTTGTCTCTTCTAGGGCAGGTGAAGTTCATCCCTCTGAGGTCTCAGCCAGCTTTCTACCTGTAAGGTGGCTGCTTTAACAATTATTCTGCCACAGATTCCCAGTGTCACCATGGTTGTGCTGCTTAGCTGTCTCCAGCTGTGCTCATCTGGTGCTGGAGCTGGGACCATGCAGGGAACAGGATTTTCCTACCTCTAGGACATCAGTAAGTGTCTGCACAGTGCTGGGATGTCAGCCAGACCAGTTCCTTCAGAGTTAGCATGGGGACCTTTGCACAAACCTGCACTGTAGAAAAGAAATGTGTTTAACCTTCTGCATCTTGTAGTTGTGAAACAAGCATCTCCCACCTCACTGATACCAGAGTGCAAGGGGCCCCCAGGACCTGGCCTGTGTAAGAGAAGATGAAGTGCCTGAGCGCAGAGGGATATTATTCTCTTCCTTGTGTCATCTCTTGTTCTCGGGGCCCACATCTCAATTCTTCCTGGCTGAGGAACACCACCCCACTATGGCATCACTGGGCAGCAACAGACTGGTGGCTGAAATGCACTTCCCTTTCCTTGTATGTCCCAATGAGGTAACACAGCTTCTCCCTGCTACTCTTTTTATCTCAGAAAGATCCTGTCTGAATGAGAGTGTTTTCTTCCCCCAGGGACAATGAGTGCGGGGCTGTGTGATTGTGATTCAGAGGGTGGAAATTCAGCACCAACTGGGGTGGGGCACCAGTTTTCCAAATGCACCAGCACCAGCATCTGTCTTGCCTGGAACCTGCTGCTACAAGGTTCAGAGACCAGCTAAGCCCAGTCACCTGCCACAACCCTATAGAGGCCATGCAAACATCAGGCAAGGAGGTACCCGATAGAGCTGGGTTCACTTCTCTAAGTTGGTCACCCCTGCCAAAAATCCTTGTCATTGTGGAACAGCCTGATGTCTTCAGATGCTGAGATTCCTGCCAGGAATAATTTTCTAGTTGGCAGAAAAGGCCAATGACAAAAGTTTTGACCAGAACAGTGAAGAAGAACTTCTAGGGTAGTCAATCTACCATCCAAGTCAGCACCATTGTTGGAGAAAGTGATTATACTGCAAACACAAGATAGACTAGAGACTGAGATACTAGCAACCAGACCAGGAACCAGGACAGAGCTGGCTTGCATGGCCATGATGACTATGACTTGCTTCTTCAGCCTACAGCACAATAAAACTCAGCCCAAGTTGGTGCAGGCTCCCGTGTGCACTAGGAATTCAGCAGATCCCATGCAGGAGTTTGCAATTATGCATGGGACTGGGTCTAGAAAGACTTGTTTCTTCCATGCACAATTGTTGAGAGCAGGCCCTTTAAGAGGGAGTTACTGAAAGAGCACATATGCAAATAAGTGGAAGTAAGCGAAACGAAGTATAGTGAAGGCGAAACAAAGTGTGGGAAACAGCAAATGACACAAATGTTGTAGCCAATCATGGGGCAACTTTAAGTGTGTGGAAAGTGCGTGGAAAGCTCGTGGACAATACCCCTCTCCCTATCCGAAATGTAGTGCTTAGCGAATGAGGACCTGTAACTGTAGAACGGTGGGTGCTTCCTGGGTGCACTTCCTGATTATGGGGTGCTTCCCGACTGTGTGTGATTCCCGACTGTGTGTGCTTCCTGAGAGGTGTGCTTCCTGGGTGCGCTTCCTGATTGATGGCTTCCTGATTGATGGCTTCCTGATTGATGGCGTCGGGCTCGACTGCTCCTGGCCGCGGCACACAATCCTGTCTAGTTCCTAGTGCTCTATAAAGAGACCACTGCTGCTGTCAAAGGTAGCCTTGTGTAGCTGGAGGTCTCTGCATGCAGGTGGCTCCACTGAGGTTCTTCCAACTGGAGAGGAGCAGGTGAGGGCTGGCCATTGTGTAGGAGTAGAGACATCAGACTTCAGTATGCAGTACTGGGATGCAACCTGCAGGCAGAGGTCTTTCACAAAGACTCACGTGGTTCTTGCTGTCCATTACATGCACATGCACAGAAGTACATCCTTGGTAAGGGCATCAGAGGATCCTGCAGAAGCTGAAAACTTTATTCCCAACAGGTAGCCCTGGCTAGCTCAACAAATAAAGGAGACTTTCCTTCCTTATGGCTGAAAGACCAAACTGGGACCTCAATTGAGTTCGTCCTTGCTGGGAGCCAAATACCTACAAATTTTCTGGGCAAAACACCCAACCAGGTATCCATTAGCAGAAGCTCTCCTGCTCTGCATCCCACCGGCAAAGTTTTCTCTAAATCTGAATCCAGGCTTAGTGAAGCCTATGAGCCATCTGAAGAATGAGTGGAGGTGCCCTCTTTGAATCCAATATTTGACCTTGCTCCTTCATCTTCTCCCATCCCCTGTCCCTGCCACTCAGCAGACTGCTCAGGCTCCCTGTGGTCTTGTGACCCAAATGCTGAGGCCACTGGGCTCCTTTTTAATTTCTTCCTGCTGTCCAGTCAGATATTAGCTCCTGGACAAGGATAAAATAAAGCAGTTTCCTTGGCTAACCTTAGAGACTAGAACATCTCTACAGGATAACTTCTCTGGGACACCCAAAACCTCCAAGAAACAGCATTTGACCCGATCTCGTCTGCTCATTCCATATCTGCCATCAGTGCATTTATGCCCATTGATGCTTTTCCCCCTTTATTAATGACCAAACTATGGTCTTAAATAATTCCATATTAGGGGTAGCATGACTAATGTTAGCTCCCAGTGGACAGCAAGATGAACATGAGTTGTCAACATGTCTTCCACCTATGAAGGTCAACTGCCTACTGGGCTGTGTTAGCAAAAGCGTAGTGAGCAGGTTGAGGCATGTGGTTACTCCTTTCTATTTAGCACTTGTGAGATGCATCTGCCGTGCTGTATCCAATTTAGGGGCAGGAGACCATTATGGATGTGTTGAAATGCAGATAAAGGCTGAGAGAGCTGAAATTGTTTGGTGTTGAGGAGGCTGAGAGAAATTTTACTGCTGTCACCGGCTCCCTAAGGGAAGTTATAGAAAAGATGGAGCCTGACTTATGGGGGAGATGCATTGCAAAAAGACAACAGATACCAGGTACAACAATGAGGAGTCTCACTAGATGTAACAAAATTTTCAAAAGGTGGAACATCCAGTCCTGGATCATGAAGAAAGGTGTATCTCCATTCTTCAGTTTGACTGCATGAGGGCTAGAGCAGCCTCTTCTGACTTTGATAATATCCCTTCTCTGAGCAGGAGTTGGACTAAAGACCTCCCACAGTCCATTCTCACATGAATTATTCTATGAATCTGTGATTTTTCAGACTGTATGGGGGGAAGAATGATGCTGGAGCCCTGGTCTCAGCAGGGGTGAGTTCACTCAGGTGCTAACCTGAGAGGAATTGCTTTTTTGGTGTACTATCCCGGTTTCTTTGCTGCAGGAGATGGGAAAATAACTGATTCATTCATAGAAGAAATTCAATTAGGCAGCAGACCCAGCCTTGTGAATATTTAAAGGCCTGGAGATGTGCAGTGAAGGGCAACGGTTGGCCAGCTGTGCAGAAAATCCCTTGTAAATCTTTCTTACAACTTTACAAGGCAAGGAGCAACACAGCACTGAAGTGTTAGGCCTGTTTTTCTCCTAAAAAGGGAGCAGAGCCTGTGCTCTTCTCTGGGGCTGGGATGGGGAGAACATGGCGTCCCAGCCTGGGCACTAGCTGAGCTGGACCATGTGCTTAACGTGACCATGGATGCTAGAGCAGGACTTCCAGCAGGAAAATTCCTCTGCAGTGTCTTTAGCTGCTAAGACAGCTCCACTGCATTGTAGCTCTTGCCTGTGAAAAGCAGAGCTTACACAGTTCCTGGCTGCTGTAATTGATGTAGCACCTTTGTGGTGTGTAGGGTCAGGGGACAGGAGGGAATCCAGATTAGAGGATAGTGGGCTCCTCAGCAGGTCCACATCAACAGAGCTGTAGAAAACACCTCACCCAACTGCAACCTGACAGGCAGATTTTAGGCCCCACCTCTCCTCAACTGCACACAAATGGACAGTGCTTGGCACAGCTTGTCCCCAGTGTGGTATGATGAGATCGAGCCAGCAGAAGGGTTCACCTGCCTCCGTAGATCTGTTGGTCCCACTGGAGCAAAGTGCCTGATGTAAACTGGAGAACAGTTGCACCCACAGGAAGGGCAGAGCCTCTTGGTTGCTCTCTCTCACCTCTCCTTCACCTCTTCTTTGAAAAATGCAATTTAGGGATTTTTTCTGAGTTTCTTTATCTGTCTGGCAGGCTCAGGAGAGCAGAAACTCCCCACCAAAGGGGAAAATGGCAGCTCTCCAGGACAATGCAGCAGGATACCCAACACAGCTGCTCCTGCCAGCTCCAGTTCCACTGTCCTACCCCTACCACAAGCACAGTCACCTGCTGAAGAACTGTCCCTGCCAAGCAGAGTCCCCTCCATTGCTGATACAGCATGGCTGGGACACGTCTAGAGGTTGGTGAGCTGTACTGCCAGACCCAATGTGAGGCTTCTTGTTAAAACAGGAGATATTTGACATCAGAAACCCCCTACTGTAGTAGTTGCTATCAGTGACACATCCAGAAGCATCATCACATATTTGTGATCAGCGTAGGACCATGGCTTCCTCAGGTGACAATCACCATGGTGGCACTGGTGGCACCGCTATGTGCAGCAGTGGTTGCTCCATTCCTATGCAGGCACAAAACACTTAGCACTAATCAGTCATAATTTTAATCTTATTCAGTAGCTCCAAGAAAACATATTTCAAGCTGCAGAGGTGACTTCACTCATGGGCAAGCATGATGTGAAGGTCAAAATGCTCTGCTGCACGGTAGGAAGCATCTGGCAAAGCATTCCCTTGCGCTTCTCTTTAGTCACCTGGGGTGCAGGTACAAGAAGGTGGTGCCATGGTACCCAAATGATTTTTTCCAGTGTCTCTGTCCTCTGTTGACAGCAGTTTTCAGCCCTGCTGCACTTCTGATTTCAGAGGAAGCCCGTGTGCCAGTCCCTGTGACTCTTGTTGCACATGATTTATGTTGTTGTTCATGACTCTTGCAAACCAGTATTTGTGCTCATAGCCATGTGCACGCTGATCCACAGCTGTATAAGATGATCACACAAGCTGGTGTCAGTTTTGGGTGAGACCCATGACCCAGACAGCCCAACCTGCTGTCCCTGGGAGACCTCTGCAGGGAACTTCTAGGATGCAAGGACGGGGACGTGTGGTCATACTTTCCCACAGCACTTCCCAGCCTCCTGAGCTGAGAGGATCCGTTCCAGTCTGGGCTTCTAGGACAGCTGCATTTCTTGCACAAATGAAATTTGCTGTCAGTGAACAAGACTCCATCATGCTAAAAGAGCAGAGCTGTCTGCTCAAATCCTCATCCCAGCAATCTGTGGGAGATTTAGTATTAGATATGACAAAGTTCAAATTAGCTGTCATGTTCCTTCCTAGAAATGCCACAGTGCGTGAAGTCCTGCCTACGTTGCTCATCCAGATCCACCTGTAGAGCTTTCTGTCAAAGTCTAGCTTTTGAGAAGAATCCTTTGGGATGGAAGGTGCTGAATAATATCATTATTATGTATCTGCTTCTGAAATCAAAATCAGGTGCTCCAGTGCTTTGGAGAATTTTGCTATGTTGGTCTTTGAAGAATAGTCTCCAGGGTAAATCCTTCTCCAATTGAATTCTAGGATGAACACACAAATGGCACAAATTCTGCCCGTAGCTAGGAAAGGGAATGCCTAGGAAAAGGACCTTGAAGGAATGAAATAAGTAAATACAGCAGTTTTTCCTGGTGTGCAGCTGCTGAAGCAGTGAAAGACAGAGAAATATGAAGGACAGGCTACTCTAACATATGAGCTCTGTCAACAAAAAAAAATGTCATGTCAGCCTTGGATGAACACACTCAAAGCAACAATGGACATTGGATTGACTCAGCTGGTGTCAGGATGTCCTATTAATAGATGGATGACTTCGGAGGGAGAATTTCTCAATCCATTTATATGAAGGATTCACTTCTAAATTCAAAAGGAGAGTCACAGCAGAATTGCTTTAAAATTTATAACTCAGCATCTGTATCTCTTTTATTTCCCCAGTGTACCAAGAGGCAGTAAGGTGAAGTATTCCCCAAAGAGTGTCTGGACCTCACACCATTGCTCAGACCCTCCACGCTCAGCAGCCCTCCTACTGCTGGGACCCATAAGTCTTGTCTCCTCCTGTCCCTGGCACTTGCTCTGGTTGAGCCAATATAATCCAGGGCTTTTCTGTTATGGGCTTGGACTCCAGTCCGCTATACCAGGGTCATAGGCTTTGAGAGCTGCAGGTATCTTTTGTCTAGGATGCCTTTCCTGTCCCGGAGGCTAAAGTCAGGAGAAGAACATTTGCATTGGCAAGTTGGGGAAGAAGGATGGGAAACTGCCATGTATATCTGATCCATTGGGTTTTCCCTTGTGCTCTTTCCTCTTTTCCAAGCTCCCAGGCCACCAGACTCTGTTTTTCACTCTTCCACTGCTGTAAATCATCATTGATGTGCTAAAGACAACTGGTTGAGTTCACGTGGCATTTAGACACCTAAACCTAGGCATCGGTGGCATTCCTCCAACCTAATTTACAACCTTTGAATGTTGCTCTTGGCATTATCCCAGAGGTGCCCAAGTCTGTGCTGCTATGTGTCTCACTACAAGAAAGACATTGAGGTGCTGGAGCATGTCCAGAGAAGGACAATGGAGCTGGTGAGCTGGTATGGAGCACAAGCTTTGTGAGGAGTGGCTGAGGGAGCTGGAAGTGTTCAGCCTGGAGAAAAGGAGGTTGAGAGGAGACCTTCTTGCTCTCTACAACTCCCTGAAAGGAGGGTGTAGCCAGGGGGGGTCAATGTCTTTTCCCAAGGAGCAGGCAATGGGACAAGAGGAAATGGCCTCAAGTTGTGCCAGGGGAAGTTCAGATTGGATATCAGGAAATAATTTTATGCTGAGAGGGTTATTAAGCCTTGGAACAGGCTTCCCAGGGAAGTGATTGAGTCACCATCCCTGGAGGTATTTAAAAGACAGGTAGACATAGTGCTTAGAGATGTGGTTTAGTGATGGCTTCTGAGAGTGTTAGGCTGATGGCTGGACTCGATGATCTGAAAGGTCCCTTACAACCTCAAAAATTCCGTGATAGTATGATTCAATGTGTGCATGGTGAGAAAAGCCCTGGTAACATGCAGAGTTGCTTGAAGCCTCATTCCTGGTCTTACCCCACTGGTATTTACACCAAACAGGATAGCCACTAAATGGGATCACAGGAGTGGTGGCAGTCACTAAATTTTCATCCGAAGTGAGCGAGACCTCGGTTCACGTCCTTGTTAGCACCTAACCTTGAGATGGCCTAGGGTAGTAGCATTCTCCTGCCATCCATTTCCATGGGATAATTAGTGTTCACTGGGCCAGAGGGAGGGTCCTCATGCTATCAAAATGCAATTTGGGACTGGTGGGAAGGAGAGGCGAGGCACACCTGGGCTTTTGACCTTGCTCAATGCATTTACTAAGTGCTTGTGAGTGGAACCACTCCAAAAGGCCAACCCATTCTCCTGTTTGACTGAGCTTCTTTTCTAGCAGACGATCCTGGACCATTCATTTCAACTCCCTTATTTACCAGCTGCAATCTCAGCACAAACTGACATGGTGTCAGCAGGCCCTTGTCTTCTGGCCACATCCAGTTCCTGATTTTTCTTCTTGTTTTTGAGTGATCACATGGTGCACAGTAAGCCTGGGGGATCTTACAGTGCGAGTCTTTTTCCAGCAAAAGATGGGCACTGGCCCCTGCCACTTCTGCTGTTTTGTTTTATGTGTTAGCCTGACCTGCTGTCTCTGACCTCAACAGGAAAGTATCTTCTATCTTGACCAGAATAAACTTTTCATTCAAGGATAGCTTTACATAGGGCTGGTCACAATCAGAATCTCAGAATCAGTAGTGGTTTGTGAATCAGTGAGATTCACAGGTTCTTAAAATACTCTTAGGGTTTTATTTAAACCAGTTTTAAGTCAGATTCAAAAAGAGGTGAGCATAGCTCACTTATCTGTATAGTCTCTGCCTTGCTTTTCCTCTGTTAAAAGCTGAAAACCTCCCCTCTGTTGTCAATTCTGTCATAGATGTCTGTTTTCCTCCAAGTGAAGACTGTTGTAAATAATACATGGACCACTGCAGTTATTATCAATTTGATATGATATGATATATAAAATATTACCCTAAAAAAATAGAAGAAAATGCTAAATGGACACCTTGATGGTCTGATTTGGTTTTGGCTTAGCAGTATTTTTGTGTTCTGGGTGTGAGTTTTGGAACAGGGAGGACACTGTACATCTGCAGGTTAAATCAGGAGGGGAGGGCTGCAGAATGTTGGAGTCAAGGATTTGACAGGTTCACAACAATGCTAAAAGGCTGAAAAAGAATGGGCTGCTTTCTGTACAAAACAATCTGAGGCTTCAGAATGAACTGCAACACAAGTCTGGAGGATCACACTGCTGAGGAGGCAGCACAGATGGACTCCAAATTGTCCTTCAACTTGCAACAGGGCAGTGCAGTCCATTGCTGTGGGTGAAAGATGTACCCAGCACTCTTGTGTCATGTTTGGCCCCAAACTGTCATTTGGCTGTTGGACAGGTATGTTCACTTCAGATATCTGCTGATCTGGGGCCACCCTGAAGGTACACAGCACTGCCACTACTCCCTGGGCAGTGGTGAGACCTCTATCACCAATAGTGACAGGTTGGCCACAGGCAGTGCCAGGAGATTCCTGTACAGAAGATGTGGAGTGGAGTGTCTCTCTTGTTTTCACCCTTCTTCCCCAAGGGTCTGACTGTGGACTGCTGAAAGGAAGCACAGACAGAAGCTGTACAAGAAAAAAATTAAGAAAAAAAAATAAATAATAAAGCCATAGAAACGCTGATGGCAATTAAGGCATGTTAGAAGTTATGAACTGAAGATAACTGTCAAGCTGAAGCACCTAGGAAATTCTGTGGCTGGCACAACAAAGGGATAATATAGCATAAATTTTGAAGTATATAAAGAAATAAATCTGTTCTGAATTTGGGAAGAAGCGGGGTGAATAGTACATGAGGATGATGAACTATTTTCCGGTACCTTGACAGCTCAGGATGATGTTAAGCAGTATTTGCCATCAGTGAAAATATTTTTATCAGCAAACTTACAAAAGCTGTGCTGAAGAGTCCTGAAAGAGCTGGTTCTCTTGGCCAAGACTCTGAACTGCCAAAAGGCCTGGAAATGCTGGGGGGAATGGTGAAGGTCAGGAGGGGGCTAACTGGGGTCTGCCAAATTGCAGCTGGGCGAGTGCCTGTAGCCTTAAGACACTGACCCCAATCTTATTAACACTGTAAAAACTGAGATGAGGTTCTGCCAGAAAAGAGTGGGAATATATTTAACACTAGTCAACAACCTCAGAGAAAGTAGGTCTCGTCTGCCTAACCTGATATAATTTTTTTAATGATACACAAGTTTGATTGATAATGATATCTACAGAGGTGTGGTAAATATGTTTCGTAACACTGAAGTGGAAAAACAGCTCCCCAGAATGAATAAATCCCAGACCAAGAGGATGAGAGATCCAGCACCTTCTGGAGAAGGATGCTGAGGAAGGAGTCTCACCACAAGGGGAATATTAACATTCATGTATCCCTGGCCTGGAGGAGAATATGGCCCATGGCCTGGGAATGAAAGTAGGGTCGTCCATTCCTGCTGGATGACATCGCACCCCAGACTGCTCTGTGAGCAGCAGTGATGTTCAGCCCCAGTTTTGCATGAGCTAGAGTGCTGGGGATTACTGTCTCACATGGTAGCTCCACCAGGAGTTGTTTGTTTGTCCTGGAAATCAGGACCCTGCCCCTGTCTTGAGGGTCAGCAAGAAGCAGTGGTAGCCCAATGCTGTTCCAACAGGGCTCAACCATCTGTGGACATCTTCCTTAACTGTTGGTCTGCAGATCAACCCTCAATCTATGTGAGAGCTTGAATTTACATACTGTGTACCCCATGCAGCATTTTTTCCCCTGTTCCTTCTACTGATGACACTTGAAGGAGTGCCCTGCTCTAGGATCTGGGGTTGGACTGGCCTGCTTTGGGTAGGAGGCCAACGGTAACCTTGTGCAAGTGCCTTTGTGCCTTTTCTGCTTCTACTTTGACACTTTGTCACGGTCTTGGGGTTACAAAAGCTTTAGCTCAGGTGACCTTTTAATACAGGATATTTTCTTCTTTACTCTCCCATAGCATTCACAAGAGCACACCCTACCTATGTAGTTGCTATCAGTGTTTGTGCAACTTGGTAGGGTCATTGTATATGTGTACACCAAATTATGTATTTAGCAATCACATTATCTAAGAATTCCAATTCTCAATATTGGGAACAGCAACACACCTTTGATTTTCCTTTACACAACCAAACAACAGGGCTAATCACAAAGCTGACTCTTTTAGAGCCTGCCTTCAGAGCCTACCTGCACAGTATCACAGTTTAGAGTTAGTTCTACCTTTTCTTTCTACCTGGTTTGTAGCAGTATTAAAAAATGTTTTGTGTTTCCTTTGTAGCATTTCTCTTATTCCCAGGAACTCAACTTCTACTTTATCATTATAATATTATCCTTAGTTCTGATTTCCCTTTATCTCTCTGTTTTCTTTCTTGCCTTGTGAATTTACGTCTTTAGCAGTATAAATTCTGAGAGATCCAGGAAGGATTCATCCAAGAGGTTTAAGTACAAATATTTACTTCTGAGCTAGTCCAGATTCCCTTTATAGTTGACAGAAGCTCTAGGTATTTTAATGCACATTCATCTCATCCTTAGGTAGGCGTCTAAGTTGGGGCAGATGAATCATGCTCCAGAAGTGTCTGTTTTCTCCCTGGTTGTCAAGGTAGTTGAAGGTGACTGGCTCAGATGTTGTTTTCTACAATGAGGTGACATGAATCCCACTCTGCGTAAAGGAAGCACTCTCAGCCCTGAAATGACTGTTCTGCTTCCCAAAACAATAGCCAAATTATCCCAGTGAGGTTTGGTTTTACATTCTCAGGCAGATTATGGAGTTCAACAGTAGGAATGATCTTGTCTGATCTGAATTTTAGATCTCTTCAGTCTGACTAGTCATCCATGGTGTTTGCAATTTCAATTGCAGTAGGAAGTAGTAAACCACCAGCCAGTACTGTTCAGCATGATGGCCTGACCACTGTATCCAGCTATAGCTTGAAAGGTTTCTGCATATAATTTTCTTCCTTCCTTCAGCCTTTGTGCTTTCTTTCTGCTTTGGTGGTTTCATTTCTTCAGTTGTAAAATGACTGGGTTTTTTTTTTTTGCAGGTATTATGCAGTCCATATTGTTTGCTTTATTTTTTAAAAAATATGGACAATCCTTTCCGTAGCTCCTTACAGATTTCTCTAATTTTTTGTTGCTGTCCTGTCCTTGAAATGCACTCCTGATTTTCCTCTGCACACTCTTTGCATTTTGATAACTCAGTCACCTGAAGCTTCATCATCTTTCCCTCCTAGTCCTTAAGATTATCTGACAACCAGAAACCTGTTCCAATTTTGCTGAAGTTAAGGAAGGATCCATTTTTTAGGGTTGGATGTCCACTGCAATCGTCTCAAATTCAGCACTCCACAAAACTGGGACTCGCTCTTTCCAGCTGCTCACATGATGCCTATCTTTTCATGCTGCTTTATTTTTAACTAACATAATTGGGTTTTGTTCGTTTTTCAAATGCCTCCAATAATCTTTGTGAAAAGACAAACTCTTGCTTGAACTCCCTTCAGTTATCTGACATATTACCGTGGAGAATGAGATGTGCTCGTACCCTTCATTTCTCCACCGTGCTCTTCTCTCGCCATATTTTTCCTCTATTGTGTCTTTTTTGTGTGCTTTTATACTTTGACCTCTTTCCCTGCCACACTGAGGTGTGAGGTGGAGGTTTATAATTCACGGCCAATAGAAGGAGGAATTTGTGAGGGAAGGAAAAACCTCTCATGAATAGAAGATGCCCAGAGGAAACAGTTTTTTCTCAGCATCCTAGTGAACCACCTGCATCTCCGTGGCAGAGATGCCGAAAATCATTTTCAGTGAGAAGGATTTGAGGTCATTGTCTTCAAGAGTAATAATTATATTCCCTCCCCGCCCCAGAAGTCAATAACTTCTAGGGTAGGTTAATAAATACCACATGCAGTCTTGCACTTTATGCTACTACCAAGAATGAAGTATCTTCTTTATGTGTATTTATGTTAGAAGTTATATAGCTTAACAAACATTTACTAGGGTTTTTAGTTTGTAAATTATCCATCTTTGATTGATGATCTGTGTCAAGCTCTTTTGAATACAAATTAAAATTAAATCAAAATGCTCTAAAGTAGTATAGTTAAATGGAGTTTAAATTAACCAGAAACAGGGGGAAATCTATCTAAATTTAGTCTGCATTTAAAAGCATTTATCATACAATTGGAGATGTTCAAAACCCGCCTGGACACATACCTGTGCAACCTGCTTTAGGAGGACCCGCTTTGGCAGGGGGGTTGGACTACATGATCTTCAGAGATCCCTTCCAACCCCATGGCATCCCGTGATTCTGTAATTGCTGTGTTGCTTGCAAAGACATATAAGCAAACAGTTTCTGGTTACCATAGTCTTCAACAGTTGGCAACTATTAGAAGTCATCCTTGGATATCTACACTCTTCTGCAGAGAAACTTGCTTGCTTTCTTGATAAGCATTGCCAGCTTTGCCTGCTCTGGGCAATATCATGAAAGCTTTTTGTTTCTAACCCTACCTGGGAGATTCTCCTTCCTTTACCTGCAGTAGGATAGCTCTCAATGACTCCTCAGGTGCTTGCTGCAACAATTCATTGTGGATTTTGTAAAGATTTTTAATTTACTCGATTATAATATAATAAAACCTTAGGGCTATGTGTCATGATTCTGTTTTTATTTTAACAGCTTTAAACAGTTGGCTGTTTAAAAAAAAAATAATGTTTCATACATGCAACAGACAGAGAATGAGGTCTATTCACCAAATTTTAGCGCTTGAAAAGACAGGGATCAGTCTGCCTCCTGTTCAGAAGTTCATTGTAGCCACTGGATGGAGGCAGATTCCTCTTGGGATGGCGTGTCCCATGCCATGGCAGATGTTGGAGGTAGATGAAGTGAGTCACCCTCACTGGGTGTTGAGATAACTTTGCCCTGGGTGGACCACCTGAGGTTTGGTTGGGTCCAGCATGGGCCAGGGTGGGAGAGGGGTGGGAGACAAGTGGTGAGGCAGGAGGAGGAGTGGGCTCCTGAGGCGATGGGACTCCCTCACTGGGTGGACACTACATGACTTTGGGGTGCCACCACAGGCGGGAGCTGGGGAGCTGGACTCTGCCTGCCCCCTTGGTTGGGCTTGGAGCCTGCTCTGTTGTGGCAAGTTGCAGGAGACACCTTGGCATTGATAACAAAGGGCTACTAATGCAAGTAGTATGATGCTCTGTGCTGGGGCCAGTTCAACCTCGTTCCCCTCTGTTGACTCTGGCCCAATGGACCCAAGTCTCTGGCAGACCCGTGAGTTCAGCTGATTGTTTGAGTGAGCAAAAATTTCAGGCTATGAAAATTGTTTCAGGAGGTTTATTTTTGTTTGGTTTCTTTTTCTTTTTACTTTTTTTTTCTTTTTTTCTATTTGATGCCAGACTGCCCCCCTCCCCCTGCTTCTGCTGGTTGTCCAGGAACTGAGCTGAAGGTTCTACACCCCCAGAGACATTCTTGTACAAGAGTCCATTCATGCCAGTGAATTGAACATGTCAGGACAGGCATCGTCATTGGGCTGCCTACAGAACAGTGGATTCAGGTTTTTTAATTACATGTTATAAACTGACAACAATTGTTAGCTTGCAGACCAGGGGATGCTTGGTCAAATATAAAAATCTGTCCAGCATCATCTTTCCTATAAACAGCCACAGCAACCCTTTAGAAAGCACCTGCTGAAGTGGAAAAGACTTCTGCAAGTGACAGACCCTGCAAGAGTTCTGTTTTAGAAAGTATTCCCTCTTGCAAGACATGGGAGGAAATAAATGATTGATTCAGAGTTGCTGAGCTCTAAGCAGGATTTCTTTGGTACAAATATCCCAACGCTTTCATCCAAACCTCTCGTGAAGAACTGCAGAATTTGTCTTAAGAGGATTTATTTCTTGGTAACACCTTGTGCTCTCCATTTTTCAGGTTCTTTGGGAATTGAAAGGGGAAAAATGTTTTGAAGGAGATACCAAGTAATTCTAATGGATAATTTTGGTGTTTAATTAGATGATAATGTCTTTTCCTCAGTGTGGCAATCCAGGTTCTTTATCAAATGAGAAACCTCTTAAAGAGGTTAATTTGGGAATATCTTGTAATAAAGATTAATATTTGTATAATAAAATCAGTATATCTGTGTCCTTTGAGAGAGATACTTAATATATGAATTTTGCAATGTAAGTTAATGCTGCAATTGCTTACTAAAATAAGGAGCCACCTATGTGTAAGCATGAGTTATATTAATTGGGGAATTAGTTATCTGACAGTGCATAAGCAATTTTCTTACCAAACTCAGAAAGACCAGTGAAAGCCCTGCAAAGATAATTAAGATGAGACAATGTCTCCTTTAACTACCATCCACAACTTTGGCTATCCTTAAAAATTAATTATGCTTGGAAAGATTATTTTGAGAGGTGGGGGACTTTGCACATAGCACAAGGGTCTAATTTAATGCAGAACTTCAACTGCCTGGTAAGATTGGAGAAAAATAAAGGCAGATCTCAGAAATCAGCATGAATATGGAAAAAAACCCCAACATTTTAAAGTTGTTCCAGTAATTTCTTGCAGAAACTTCTTAGGAGACCACTGCAGAAAAGGTGCTGAGGCAATGAAAATGGTGGCAGGAGGCCTTTCTAACATTTTCTTGGAGATGTGTCCTCAGTGAGCTTATGAAGAAGGAGAATGAACCTCTTCAACGCTGCATATGGCAGACTCCTGCGCATCCCTCAGCCTGAGAGGAGACTGTAGGGATGTAGGCAGGAGGTAAAATTAATCTCCTGAATTTTCCAGCTCCTATGTCAGGGCCACGGGCCAGAGGTCACATCTGGGGAATTTTTGCCATTTTGCTTGTAGTGGTTTCATGGGGATGACATGAAGCTAGAGCTCCCCTTTGGCAGCAAATTATTTGGACAGGGAGGGAGCTGGGCCCCTGCTGGTGAAAAGGAGGTGAGTGGAGACCCAGCAGTGGTACCATACTGCTCAGTGGGTGGCTACAGTGAGGAACAGAGCCAGTGGAGCACAAGAAAGGAACAGGAGATGGTTGTTACAGGTTGCAGCCAGGAAATGTCTCCACCATGAGCGTGGTTAAGGGTAGGAAGGAGAAGCAGTGTAATCCATCTCCATTCCTGGGAGTTTTCAAGATCATAGAATCATAGAATGATAAAATGGTTTGGGTTGGAAGGGACCTTACAGATGATCCAGTTCCACCCCCTGCCCTGGGCTGGGACACCTCCCACCAGACCAGGTTGCTCAAAGCCCTGTCCAACCTGGCCTTGAACCCCCTCAGGGATGGGGTAGCTACAGCTTCTCTGGGCAACCTGGGCCAGTATCTCACCACCCCCACAGGAAAGAATTTCTTCCTAATATCTAGTCTAAGTCTCCCCTCTTTAAATTCAAAACCATTCCCCCTCATCCTATTGCTCCACTTCCTTCCCAGATCAAGAGTCCCTCCCTAGCTTTCCCAGAGCTTCCTTTAGGTATTGGAAGGCAGCTCTACGGTCTCCCCAGAGCCTTTCCTTCTCCAGGCTGAACAAACCCAGTCTGTGACTGAACTGACCTAAGCTAACCCTTCCTGGAGAGCGATGCTGGACTGGAGGCTCCCAGCAGTCCCTGCATATCAACACTTCCATGTTTCTATAATCCTATAATCCCTTCACAACCATTGAAATAATCTGTGCTTACTCATCAGAGCATCCTTTCCAAGCTGGAAAGCTCTGCTCGCCACACTCCTTGTAAACCTGTGACAGTACAGACCAACCGGAGAAGTTTTGGTCAAATCTTCACATCTCTTGGGAGAGGGGGAACAATTTCTGCTTCTCTTTAACTCAGGGAATGACCGAGGAACACTAATGGATTGAGGCCAACAACTTTACATCAATCTTACTTCATGAAATCACTAATACAACCTGGGCCATAACATTTGCTTGAAGGTCCCAGTGACTGTGCACAGTGGCATTTCAAAGTGATGAAGAAGAAAAGGTCTCTCAAGGAGGAGCAGCCTTTTTCAGGAGCTGCTGGCCCTGGGGGAGCTGTGGGGGACGTATCCCATTCAGGGAGGCAGAGCACCCCTTCACGGAGGCTGAGCAGAGCAGAATGGTGCAGGCATGTTCTCTAAAAAGGAGGCAGTTTATTGTGTCTGATAAGAACTACTTTACAACAGAACATAATCTACTGTAACACTTTATTATGCCTAATGCAATGGGAAAGTAAACAGGGCTGACGAGAATTAAAATCAATTGCATTCTCTTCTCAATAGCAATATCAGTTTGTTGGTAATTAGTTGTTTGTTGTCTTCATTGTGAATCTGAACAATTCCAAGGTTGTTAATGCTCCGAGAGAGAAAATGAAATTACATATTCAATTTATTCTGTGCAGAAACAAATTACCAAGAAGAAAAGAGGGGATTTATTTGCATTCCTGCGGTGGAGTTGGTGACATCCTCTCTGATGGAGCTGCTTCCCTGCCGGGTCCCCAGGCACCTGGTAGTGCCCTGCCAGCCATGGTGGGCTCCTGCCTGGGCAGGGGCATTGGTTGGGATCTTCCCTGGCCTCTGACTTGGCAGAGCTGGGATCTGCACCCTTCAGCCTGTCTCTGCTGGGAGGGGAGGCTGTTTGGGGAGGGGGGTCCCTGCAAGCTCATTGTTGGTCTCTGACACGGTGCAATGCTGAAGCCACAGGGTGACATCCAAAGAGACACAGCCAGGACTTCGACCCAGATGTGGTTTGTGATGTCTAGAGCAGCCCAGACCCACTCTCTGTTATGCTGGTGTCACGTCTTCAGAAGCAATACTTATTTTCCTATGGGAGTAAATATGTGGGCACACAGGGATAAAGGATAGCATTTCTGCATTTGAATTAGTTTAAGCTTTTTACTGCAGGAAATAGTTATCTTTATCCAGTTAATTTCTAAAATGCTTAAATTTATCTTTCTGCAAATCTGACTTAAAATATTAATGATGCTTTCCATTTCTAGTGCCTTTCATCTGATGATCTTAAATGTACCTCTGGAAGAAAAAGTGGTGGGGGGGTGTGGAGATTTCTTTTAACATCTTACAGCTGATAAAATGCAACTCATGAGCATGCTTCCACTCAAAACCACAGAGGCTGTGTTTCACCCTCGTGGTGCCAAGGTCCAGCCTATCTTACAGTCCGATGAGCAATGTAGAACAGGACATCTCTGCTGAGGAGGGCACAGTGCTTTAATAGCACCTCTTATAATTAAATATGGATGTTACTTGAGCTGAGATGTAATTGAGTGAGACACCCAGCGAAAACGTGTCTGTTCCAGGGAGAAGGTCATTTGTTTGGTGACCAGCGGGCAGAGAGCTGTCTGTAATGAAACTCAGAACAGCTTTGGGACCTATCCAGCAGGAAAAGTCAGCCTATGGAGCAGGAAGAAGGGAGATGGACAAGTATTCCTCTGGGAGGGAAAAAAGGTATTAAAGTGTCATAACTGAGGCAAGGAGCTGAACACCAGCACAGACAAGGCAGAGGAATGGGGAGTACATTCATCAGAGGCAGTGCCAGGGAATGAACTCATAACACTTACCATCTACGGATGGGATGGGATGGGAAGGGATGGGATGGGATGGAATGGAATGGGATGGGAGGGGATAGAAGGAAGGTGGTACATCATTAAGAAAGAAGACATCATGTCGATGCTGGCAGAAAGACCATTCCTCTAACCAAGGCTATCAGAGCTGGAAGGATGTGCCTATATGTAGGGGTGATACTGGGCAGGGTGTGGGACTTGGAGATTTGCATATTCCCAGATCCTGCAGCTGAGGCTGGACTGGGACTTGACTACAGTGAGGTGGTGCCAAGATGTAGCTGTGCTAGCCAACCTACTCCCAGCAGAGAGAAAAGCTGAGACAGGCCCCAGCTTGGGTGGCAGATGTGTGCCCAGTGAATACTGCATCACCCTAAATCACACCCCCAGCCCCATTGCAGTGATCTGGCTCCTGGACCAGTATTAATTCCCCATGCTCTTGGGACATCCAGGCAGCTGTGATTGCTCTTTGTGCCCTCTCAGCATGCAATGACTGGGAGTGGCTGATGATCCATGGACTGACAGGGGACCAATGATGGCCTGAGCCTTGTCAGGGGCTCGTGTTGATTCAGGAGCAACTATGAGCACAACCCTGAGGTTCAAGTGACTGTAAAAGGGAAGCAGCTGCAAAGCATAGGGTCCAGGCCCAGGGAAAATGACAAAATGGGAACATTTGCCAAAAAAAAAGAGTGCAGGATTAAGTGGCGGAAATACATTTTAATGAAATGCAAATATGTCGCCCAGCATAAAGGAGAGAATTAAAAGCATAAATAAATGAAAATTGGTGACAGACTCAAAACTCTGCTTAAAGGGGCAGCCCCAGCCCATGCTGCCCAGGCACCCCATGGCTGTCCTCCTGCCTCTGTGCTTCATAGGGCAAGGGAGACAGGCAGTAACCACGGCCACTGGCTTCACAGAGCCTTAGGTCTGTTGCCAGCACCACCTTTCTGTGGACTCTTTCTGTTCTGATTGAGCTTAGGTGACTCAAGTAAATCTTGCAGACCCCAGGTGGCAGAGGAAAAGCCCATGTGTGTTCTCCCTCTGTGAGTTCACCCAGACACAAATGCTTTCAACACTGTTGGCTGCAGGTGTGACGTGAGCCCTGCTCTGTGTTGTCCTGGCATGGCAGTCACAGTGCTTTGCAGGGTTCCCCACCTCCCTGCTGCTCCAGAAAGAGAATCCCAGGCACTGCAGATGAACCCCTTTGTCCCCTTGTGCCTTTTTATGTGTATTTAAAGTCTTTTTGTCCCTGGAGAGAAGGCTGGCTCATGCATTTCCCATGCCTCCGGGTTAATCTGTAACTCATCCCATTAAGAGAGGGATGCAGGACACTCCTCTCCCCACTGGTGGTTCCCTGACCTGCCTGGCCAGCAGCCTGGCTGCCTGCAGGGAGGCAAGGCAGGGGCTGCTGCAGGTAGAAGTCCTCTCCTGCAGCCTGGCAGGGGCCTGCTGCAAGCCAGAAGTTCTTCTTTCTACGTGTAGCTCCTGTACAAATGTTTTGCCTCTTCTGCCCTGATTCAGCACTTGGGCGAAACCCATGAGATGCCTCGCTGGAACTTTAGGGCCAAATAACTTTGAAAGTGTTATTTTCCTAAGCAACATTATTCTCATTTAAGACTACCCTGTGAGCATAAAAATCTCTCATAATGATTCTCCGTCAGCTGTTTCCTTTCAAGACCTTTTTCTCCTTCCTAGAAGTGCGTGACACACTACGGAAATTATATAAAGCTCCTGCTCTCTGTGCCTATGAATAGTGGTTTCTATTCTGTGGTGGTTTATATTTGGGGTTTATAATCATACTCATATTTTAAGTTTAACCAAGGCACAATTTCTCTAACAAGGGCAGCAAACAAAGGAAAGGAGTTTAAGCTGAGCAAACGAGTGCAGTAATGTATCCTTCACTTTCTTAATGCTTTCCTGCTTCAAATTATTCCCTGCTCTTTCTATTTAGGCAGTGTATACAAATGATTTGTAGGAGTTATTCACCCTCAAAACATAAGAGCACAGCACGCCTGTGCTGCTCACAGCTCTGTTCCTGCTCCTTTCAGAGCACCTCTGTGCTTTTGTGTGGAACTCTTCCCCATTTGCTCTTTATTAAAAAGAAAATTAGCATGAAATGCAGCTCTCCGCTTAATAGTCTCCGAAGCCGCCTGGCAAACGCTTTTGTTAAACCAATACAAATCTCTGCTGTAATGCTGCTTTCCCAAATGGAAGTGGCTCACGGCTCAAAATTAAATCTTGGCCATGACCAGGAAGAAAACAAGGTGCCTCTGCTCGGTGTCAGTGCATTGTCGGTGCGAAGCGTGACACAGCTCGGAGCTAATGGGAGCAGGAAGGAAGCGAGGGCTGGGGCTAGAAAATAACATCTTCCAGAGCCTGCCCTTTCTAGTGAGGTTTCTGGGATTTTGTGTGTGGGCAGTGAGCGTTTTGTAGCACTTCATGAGTTTTTTTCTCTAGGACTGCCACAAAAACGACCATTCAGCCCCTGCACTGGTTAAGTCCATCCCTAGAGATCAATGAGTGAGCTAAAGGTTCAGTGCACCACGTGTCACCAGAAAAGGAAACCTCCAGTCTTTCTGCAAAGGCTAAAACTGATCAGGGAGAACAGAATATGAGGTTTTGAGTGAAAATTACGCAGCTGCATCTAGTATGCCAGATTTCCTGTGGGTTTTTTGATATAGAAAATGGCTCGTGATGCTCCAGAAAGCCAGTGGGGCCTTGCATGCCTGTGGGAGCTTCAAGGCTCAGGTTTGTCCTAGCCACTGAGGTAATAGAACCCCAAATAAGTGTCTTCTATGTAATGTTTGTAGGACAGGGAGCAAGTGTCCACTTCAAAGACTTTGAATATTTTTGCCTGGAATTTGCTAAGTTCCCTAAAAAACTGGTTTATGAAACAAAAGTAATTTCACTTAAAACTACTTCCATCAAGTTTGGGGGGTTTTTCTTTCTATGTTTTCCATGAGGAAATTCAAATCTGAAAAACAACTTTGTGCTTTTTTTGATGGTTTTGATCAGAAAGTGACAAGCCACCTTCTTCATTAAAAGTGAGATTTTCAGCTGGGCCTGGGGAAGACTCACTCATTTTAATGATACTTTTAAAAGGGCGCATCTCTCAGAACTTCGTTATGCATATTAATGCTGACAGAAGACAAAGCACTTTGGAGCATTTCAACCTGCCTCTCCTACTTTATGCTTGGATTTTCTGCCACGGCACGGTCAGATAAATCCCTTTGTAAGTCATTGCCCAGACAGGTTGTCTGTCTCCATCTCTCTTTGATGCAAAGTTGACAGAGGATCTTTGAAAACCCGTTTTGGAAAGTCTGATGAAGGTATTCCTCATTTCTCTTCCCTGCTGTAAGGGCAACCCTCACTCTGAGATGAGACCTTGGAGGTCAAGTGTTGTCCTGATCTCATCTGCCTCTGCCATCTCCTGGACTCGGGATGTTGCCCTTGCCTTTGCCCAATGCTAAGATCTGAAAGTGTCATTCAATGTAGAGACAGCACCAGCTGTATTTGGAGCAGGAACATCTGAGCTCATGGAGGAAGGGCAAGACCCAAGGTGATTAGCTAAGGAGGATTAACTAAGAGAAGGAGCTCCTCCTCATGCATGGCTCACACTCAGCTCAGCTTCTGCTTCTTCTCTGGAGACTTGTCCCTGTGGCAGGTTTTGACAAGCAGAAATGACCTGTGAGGATGCAGTGGTGAGGATGAGAACTGCTTAAACAAGGACATGTCATCTCCTCTCCCTGCTGCCATTATGCATGGGGCTGAGGTTCCCCTCCTGCTGCTGGTCCTGAGGTTGTCCCTGACCCCAAGATATCTGTGTGTGTGGGTCTTGTTCATGAGCAGGGCAGAGGATGTCTGTCCCTTAAGAGCCACAGAGCACATTTTGTCAGGAGGTATGTCCTAACTCATCAGCAAAAAAGGACCAGTAGTTGCCTTAACAGTTGTGTTAATTGTATGAATGTCACCATTCCCTATCAAAGGCACCTAATCAGGGGAGAATGCTGACTACACATTTTTGGTTGCCTCATTATTGCAGGGAGTGGGTGCAATTTAATGAACAGATTTATTAGACAGGGAGATCAAGCACAACCTGCAAGTCCCACGTCTGTCCAGGACAGTCAGATGGTGACAGAGTCAGCCCCAAGCTGTGTCAAGGCACCTTCTCTGTTCCAGACCCTCTTCTGTGGAGTAGCTCAGCTATTGTAGCTGTGGCGGGAACATGGAGAGAGACAGATGGACAATGTGATGGTAGATGGCAGGTCTTTCATTTCCCCTTTGGGCTGAAGCTCTTCTAGTTAGTTTTCTCTTTCTGAAAACACATGATACATCGGAGGCTAAATCCCCATGGCTGCTTCAGCCCAGGTACATGACATGTCAGGCAAGAAGGATCCTTCTGGGGCCATGAAGATCTTCAGCCTTGAGGATGCAGCAGGTAAATCAAGTGGTGTTGCATGCAGGAAGGCACTGTCCCGGGAAATACAGGGACACAAGCATTTATTGCTACCTTCACCCTGCTGGCTCTGAGCACAGCAGTCTTGGCTGAGATTTCCTGAGATCAGTAAAAAGTCTCTGCTTGAGTTTCAGCCACTTCCCACTCGCCCAGTATGTCCCACTAAGCCTTTGAGGGCAGCCCATCCAACATCAGAGAGATGCATGACTTTCCAAGGCACATGAAGATCCCACCTGCCCTGCAGGTTTCAGGTGTACCCCACCTGCACACATGCGACCTGTGAGTCTGCTTCAGTCCTGGCTGTTAACAGAGGCTCAAGCTGGGCAAGCTTTTGGTAGCCTGCCTATTTCTCAGTATTTCTTGACTCCAAGCCACAAGGACAGAAAAAGCTCCCTATATTCCTTCACAACGGGCAGGGGAGCTCCCAGTGATGGCTGTTATCAAAGGAGTGAAGTATGTGATCACTGAACACATTTCCGCTCATTATTTCTGTGCTTTTTGTACTGTGGCAGATGGATCTTCATTATAGGGAATGCAAGTTTCAGAGTAAGGCTTCTTTCATTGTTAGAACAACTCTTCCAGTAACTCTGGCTGTTTTATTGAGTTTTGCAGGAAAATGACTGAGAAATAAAATGGGAAAATAACAGTGCTTTTAACCAGAAAACAGGCATGTACTTCCTGCTCTTGAAGGGCCATGCACAGCAAGTGGGAAGCATATTCCAAGTGGGTCTGAGTTAGGTGTAGGAACTGAATGGAATGGGGGAGGGTAAATCACAGTTGGGCTGGTGTCTCCAGGATGAGCCCAAAATCTGCCCTAGAAAATTGCATTTACCAGGTTTTTTCTCAGGATAGAAACTGCCAGGATGCCAGACTGTTTGCTGAAGTTGTGTGGCTAGTGGCCAGGAGGGACAGGCAGTTTGTAGAGGACTTCTCGGGCATACAGATATGACCAGGCCAATGTCCACAGAGAGTCACAGCTGAGAGTGGCTGGGCAGAGGGTTGGAAAGCTGCTCCCCGCCACACACAGTGTTCCCTGAGTCACCTGGACACATCTTTGGAGAGGCTTGATGTCTCCTGAGTGAAGATGGCTGGGCTAGGAGCAGCCTGAGACACATGTGATGTAGGATGCCTAAAGGCTGAGGGTCCAAGGCTTGGGACTGACACCCAAGGACAGCCAGCTTTGGAGCCTCAAACCTTAGCCTGGATGGGCCCCTCTGGTCCAGGACCACTGATTTGAAAAAAACCTTTCCTTGGCACTTGAGCAGGGAGAGGGTCATGCCAAGGATTCCCTTACTCACGTGAGGGCAGGGAGGAGGGGAACAGCAGGGTGACCCAGAGTGACAGCCACAGCCCTCCTGGTCCCAGTACTATCACTTTCTCCTGGAAGTTTTACTATTTGAGGGAGCAGAGGCTGAGCTGATGCACTGCCCCTTCCAGCCCAGCCACAGCAGGGGACCCAAACGCTGCTTCCGTGTTGATGCAAGGGAAGCCCATAGGACAAGACATAAAACCATAGTTTGAGTTGGAAGGGGTATTTAAAGGTCACCTAGTCTAACCTCCTGCCATGACCAGGAATATCTTCAACTACATCAGGTTGCTCAAAACCCCATCCAGCCTGACCTGGAATGTTTCCAGGGATGGGGTCCCTTTCTGGGCAGCCTGTGCCAGTGTCTCATGACACCCATCATATAAAAATATCTTCCTTATATCTAACCTAGACATGAACTATTCTCCTTGCTTTCTCCAGGAGGAGTGGCTAGTAAAGACACTGAACTCACCTGCTCAGGACATTATGTTTTTAAAGGCCACCAAGCTGTGCTCCCAGGATGGCAGAGCAGAGAGACACTCTCTCCTTCAGCAAGTGGCGGGGATGGGTCAGCTGCTCCCTGGAGGAAGATGTCTTTCCAGCCTCCATCACACTACTTGCCAGGCAGACCAGCTGCCTGGCCTCCTGGTGCGTTTTCAATCCACTCACTGAGCTGCCATGGGTTTTGTTTCCCAGGATCTTTTCACTGCTCTGTTATTTTATGCTCTGCATGTGTCACTCTTTATAAGCTGGAAGTGCTCAGTGTTGAGATAGAGGCTGATAAATACTGTAATCACATGTGAGTGACTGAGGAAAGAGATTTGAAACTGCTTTTTCCCCTTCCTTTTTTTCTTTAACTGTCACATCTTGTACTGTTTTAGCTCTCCCTTCCACAGCCTTATTCCCTCTCTGGAAACACCTGCTGTGGCAAAAAGGAAGAGGAATGAGAATGATTTGCAAGTCACATACAGCTCTGAGGACAGAACATGGCAGAATAGATGCCTCTCTACAATGAGCTGTGGTTAGGAAATTCTCACCCTGAAGTTCCTCCTTGGGGTTTCAAGGTCTGGGACTCACTGACATTGGTTACCAGCAGCTGTTTCCCAGGGCAAGGCTTGCTAGGTGTGTTAGCAGTGAGACACGTGCTGTCATGCTCTGGACACTTCCCCATGGAGTGGCTCCCCATGGCCCATCAATTGCTCAGCTCTTGAGCATGTTGGTCTCAGGTCCAGCTGCAGCCAAGGATTTACTCCAGGCAGAGTCCAGCTATGACACAAACACCTTCAAACTCATCCCTATCTCACTGAGAGATGAAGACAGCAATGTCAATGCCCAGTCTCATACAGCATCAGCTGATTTGCTGCTGCTCATCTCTAATGTCGAGTTCCCCATTGGAGCTACCACCCAGAACAGCAATGCAGTCAGACACTCAGAGTGGGAAACAAAGGAGAGGAAAACGCAGCAGAGGGCTCTGATCTACCCTTTCTGATGCCTTTTCATCTCTACTTCCTGCACTGGACCTGAGGAGATCAGGTCATAACCTCTGTCCATTGCACCTACTTTCTCTTACATGATATTACATGTATCAGTGGGAAGAGTGACTCAGTGGGGGAGCACTTTGTGGTCAGCAAGCTTGGTCTCAGGAGAAACCTTCTGGGGATCTTCTCATAAGTTTAACAGATCTTTTTAAGATGGCAGATATTTTTTATGCCTTTCTGTAATCCCAGTAAAGCTTTTCCACTGGAGGGATGAAGATTTCTGGCATCAGGAAATTATTCTTGCTTATCAAGCTCAGCATCTTTCTGTGTCTGTAAGGAACCTCCCTGTTTTCCACCCATCCTTCAAATTCAGCTTTCAGTCCTCTCTGGAATTTAAATGTCCTTAGCACTTCTGCACCAATGGGTGTCAACTCATGCATAATGATTGCCACCATGATTTAGTTGCCTTTTTAGGATCTGTTTCTGCTCTTATTAGTTGTCTGTGCATTTTATTTGCTCGTTTATCCCCAGCTCAGTTAGAAGGAAAAGGCTTTGAACTGGGTGCTGACTAAATACTTCTGGATCTTGTACCTTTCCCTGCTTTGTTTTGATCCCATTGCAACAAAGGATCAAAAGGTAACAAGTTTAATCATGGAAGATGACAGCAAGAGTGCTGAAAGTGCTGGGAATGTTACTGTAGAAGCACAACCTCACTCAGGAAACTGTAAACATCCCTTTCAACTCCTAAAATGATGAAGGTGCCTGCCACCTTCTTGTCCTCTTTGATCTTTGGCAGCAGTTTCAGCTTTGTGTGTGACAATGCTGGGGGTTATGTGACTTGTCAGACAAGTGAAATAGGGTGCAGCATGGGAGAAGGTGAAGAGCCAGTGTCAAGTTCTGGGCTCCCCACAACACTAGAGAGGGACCATCCCCACAGAGCAGGGACTTTCCTAGTGAACAAGCCTCTGACCATCAGCCTTAGAGATAAGGGCTCACTCAGATGATAACACATTGCAGGCAGAGAAAAAGAGCAATAAGGACTAGAGCCATGTCCCGAGTCCTTGCAGCAACAGGGTTACCTGTGAGGCAAAGAGGAAAGTGGAAAATGCCGATTCTTCCCTCATTGGAGAAAGATGAAAAATGAAAACCAGACTCCAGAAGCTGCCAAGCATTTCAGCTGGGTGTCTGAGGGCTGGGCTGGAGCTGCGTTACCTGCACCCAAGGTGGGAGCAGGAACAGCCTGGGCCGGGGGACACGTGTCCCAGGACACGTGGACAGGGAAACATCAACCCACGCAGAAAGGAGATACTCAGAGCAGCTCCACACTGCTCCCTGAAGCAAAACACGCAGTGAACTAATTTTCAGAAGCCTATAGACTACTGCTGGGTGAAACCAGGGCAGATTTGGCAGCAGTGGAAAGTGCTGGTTGTTGGTAGCGATGGTTATTAACAGCTGGCTGTTCATCTATAGGTGGAAAATTTCTTCTGCAGTACCCTGACAATAAAACAGTGTGCTGATCTGAAGGAAAACCCTCCTCAGGGGGTCTTCAAGCACCCAGGCAAGCCCTGATTCTGCTCCCCCTTCCTTGCAGCACTCTGAGAGGACGGAGCTGGGACCTCAGCACTGCAGGCTCATCCTGAGAAAGACCAATTTTTTTTTCATTAAAAGGGAAGAACCCTCATCTCCACTGAGCAGCATTCAGCCCTGTGTGCCTCCAGGTGAGACAACTGTGAGCTCATTAGCAAAACCCTGAAGTTTAGCTAATAAGCTGTTCCAGCATGGGAAATCAGGCTGCCTTTCTAGACAGATACCTTTATTAAATCAAGCTGTGACCTTCAGGACACGTAGAGAGACACAGGCTTCCCTTTCCCTGAGCAGAGCGGGTGTCTGCTAATTGCTTCCCCTGCAGATCTGCACATCAAGGGTTATCATTTTTTCCTCCACTTAACAGTAGTTAGAGAGGAACCAAGCTGTGAACTCCCGGGCTGCTGCTTCACACCTTGCCCAGAGTGCCAAATGGGAAAACAGCCTTGCTGTCCCTCTCAGATATTTCTGACAAAGTCAACAGCCCTGTTACTCCTGCAATAGTGCTGGAGATAGGAGCGATGCTCAGCCAGGAGGTCAGGACATGCTCTGTCCCTCTCACGAGAGTCCTCATCCTGGAACAAACCCTCACTTGCAGCCAGGGTATAGAAGCATAGAATCATAGAATCATTCAGATTGGAAGAATCCAATCATCGAGTCCAATCATATGCCCTACTATACAATTTTCCCCCTACACCAGATCCCTCAACACCACATCCAATCTACTCTTAAACACAGTCAGGGATGGGGACTCCACCACCTTCCTGGGCAGCCAATTCCAGGCTCTGACCACTCTTTCTGTGAAAAATTCTTTCCTAATGTCAAGCCTAGCCCTACCCTGCTGCAGCTTGAAGCCATTCCCTCTCATTCTATTGCTAATTGCCCTTGAGAAGAGACCAGCACCAACCTCTCTCCAATGTCCTTTTAAGCAGTTGTAGAGAGGGATGAAGTCTCCCATCAGCCTCCTCTTCCTCAAACTAAACAATCCCAGCTTCCTCAATCGTTCCTCGTAACATTTATTCTCCAGGCCCCTCCCCAGCTCCGTGTCCCTCCTCTGCACTCGCTCCAGCCCCTCCAGATCTCTCTTGTGCTGAGGTGCCCACAACTGGACACCAGGGGTGGCCTCACCAGTGCTGAGCACAGGGGGACAATCACCTCCCTACTTCTGCTGGTCACACTATTTTTTATGCAAGCCAGGATGCCCTTGGCCTTCTTGGCCACCTGGGCACACTGCTGGCTCATGTTCAGCTGCTCATCAACCAACACCCCCAGGTCCTTTTCTGCCAGGCAGCTCTCCAGCATGGTTTGGGTTTTTTTGAATGTGGCCTCAGAGCTGGTGCTGGAGTGTAGCAGATGGGCAGATTGAGTGGCTTTTTAAGGCCTGGCAAGTAATGGATAGGGCAGAGTAGTTGGGTACTCTCAGAGTAGCTGTTCCCACAAGGGAGAGGATGTGGGAGGGTTTCTGCAAGGGCAGCTCCCCAGGGAGGTGAACATCAAGGAGGGAGACACTGATACGACTCATGACAGCTGTGAAAAAGCGCAGTGTTACCAAACATCTGTGAATGACAGAAATATTTCACCCCCTCTGTATCTAGCCAATGTCTGTTTTAATCCTCTGTCTGGTTTGATTGAAGATGGTAACCCTTGAAGCCGTGGCTCTCCGCCAACTCTCTCTTTCAGATAGTTGCTCCTGATGCATGGTGTCTGCAGGGTAAGATGGTGTCACTTCCCATTACTTCAGCCATTCACCAACAAATGATATTAGGCATATCCTGCATGGCTACCTCTCTCTAGTCATCCTCCCATTTAGCAATAAAAGCCTGCCTTTGATGGCAGAGGACCTGGCGTTGTTCCTCACCTTATTGCTGGCTTGAGCTTACCACAGTTCTTCATGGCTCAGTTTCCCCATTGTAGGTTAAACCCACTTCCTTTGCTAGGAAAAAAAAAAGTATCTACCACAGAGAAGTGCTACACATGGACCAGAGATTGTCATTCTGCCATAGAGATTGATACAGCTGGTCAAAAATTAGTAATTGCTGGGGAAAGCCTGGAATTCCAGAAACCTTCATCCCTGCAGGTGTCCAAGGCCAGGTTGGACAGGCCTTTGAGCAGCTTGGTCTGGTGGGAGGTGTCCCTGCCCAGGACAGCAGGGTGGAAGTGGATGATCTCTAAGGTCCCTTCCAACCCAAACCATTCTTTGATTCTATGAATACCAATCCAGTGTGCTTCTCTTTCACAACATTCATATATTCTTCACATTTCCCACAGGAGGATATTTTTGGGAGGAAGATTTATTCCATTTTTATTTTGAGTACCAATATATGCTGCTTTTTTTCCCCTTTTTGGAATTTTTCTTTCCAGTGTTTTATTTTTCTGCAAAACTTTCCCAGTTCTGCAAAACTGGAAGACTGGCAGGTTTATGCAGTTTCAAAGCTCTCTCATCACTCAATTTGGAAACAATTTGGAAAAGGAAAAAGGGGGGAAAAGTAGGGAACCACTTCTCACTATCAGAGTAAATGGGTGAGGAAAAGATATCAAAAAATGTAGTTTCAAAAAGGTGTAGAATTAAAAAGAAATATAACAACTGTGCTTATTTTTCAGAAGTTTTCCATTAAAAAATATGGATAAACAGTCTGAAGTATAAGTTTCTCCAGCAGATCTCAGCCCCTGGCAGCTCAGAAAACGTCCTTTCAGGTGGGTTCATTTGTGTTTTTGAAAGAAGTAGGAAATATTTATTTGACAAAACTTCTTGTCTTGATGCCTTGGTGTGCAAATCGTGTCTGTATGTGACTGCAGGTGTAAAGAAGCATCATGTATGTTGTGGTTTGGCCTCAGACAGCAACAGAGAATGATGTGGCAGCTGCTCTCTCAAGCCCATCCACAGCCAGGAGGGCAAAATTGGAAGAAAAAGGCAAAACTCATGGGTTGGGACAAAGGCAGTTTAACAGAACAACAAACCAGTAACAGTAACACGGATAAAGAAGTATAAAAATATGATTACTGTGCTGACCACTCACCAACTGCATCCGGGACCGTCCCCAGCCACCTGCACCCCAGATTCCCTGTCCCCCTCCCCTTCCCAGCTCCCCCTACCCACTGGGGATGGAATACCTGTGCCCATGCTAGAAGAATTTACCCTGTCCCTCCAGGAACCAGGACAATTTAGAACAGCCCTGGCAAGAGCCCCATCTACACTGAACAGCTTTTGGGTGGTTTGGTTCTCGTTGTGTTTTGGTTTGTTTGGTTTTGGTTTTTATTTTTCTTTACCTATTTTCTTTCATTTTTCCTCTGTAATTATGCCTTTTTAGGAACTTTTACTCTGGGGTCCGATATCTCTTATTTTGGGGAAGAAAGTGCATTCAGCAAATATGAATGACATTGCCTCCAAAACATTCAGGACATTGAGTAGGAGCAGAGCTGTGCTGTTTTAAGCCTTCAGGATTACAGCTTTGGAGACAAAATCCTTCTCTTTGCCCCCCCTTCGTTAGTCTTTCCTGCTGGTCCTAAAGAGAGGGGGCTCTGCCCTGGGCTGAGAGCCCTGCCTTGGACAGTCAACAATGTTCGTTTGTGCAGGGACCCCCATGTGTGTTTCAGGCTGTGGCAGGTTGCAGATGTCTCATTTGAACCAGCAAAGCCTGAATTGTGAGTGAGGAGACATCACCCCAAGTATTTTGATTATGGAGCTTGTAGGAGTCACCAGTTCCCTTTAGCCATGGTCCACTGAGGAAACAGGAGCCACACCAGAAGATCCCCACTGTAACAACTCACTGTGCTGGTCAGACTCCCAAGAGCAAGCTGAAGGTCATAGGGTCATAGAATGATTGGGGGAGGAAGGGACCTTAAAGATCATATCATTCCAACCCACTGACCTGGGCAGGGACACCTTCCACCAGACCAGGGTGCTCAAAGTCCCCTCTGGCCTGGCCTTGAAGCCCTCCAAGGATGGAGCAGCCAGAACTTCTCTGGGCAACCTGGGCCAGGGTCTCACCACCTTCACAGGAAATAATTTCTTCTTCAGATGTCACCTCAATCTCCCCTCTTTCAGATTAAAACCATCCACCCTTGTCCTATGGCTCCCCTGCCTGATCAAGAGTCCCCCCCCAACTTTCCCAGAGCCCCTGTAGGGACTGGAAGGGGCTCTAAATTCTCCCCAGATCCTTCTCTTCTCCAGGCTGAACAAGCCCAGCTCCCTCAGCCCATCTTTGTAGTAGAGGTGCTTCATCCCTCTGATCATCTTTGTGGCCTCCTCTGGCTCTGTTCCAACAGGTCCATGTCCTTTCTGTGCTAAGGGCCCAGAGACAGACACGGTGTTCCAGGTGGGATCTCACCAGAGCAAAGGAGCAGAATCACCTCTCACACTCCTGGGGATGCAGACCAGGATGCAGTTGGCAAGATGAGAAACTTGAGAAACACCAAGGCCTAAGCAAGTGCTGCAGAGGCAGGTGTGTGTTCTCTGAAATGCCCACAGCAGTGGTACCACCAGTGCCTTTACAAGGACAGGAGAGGTCAGGTGGTCCATCCATCACTGCTGTCCCTCAGAGGGATGACCAGGTACACAGCTTATCCTGCTGCCTTCCTGCCATTCTGAACTGCTTCCCTCTTTCTCTCCCTCTGAGCAAGGGCTGTCTCATCCTTGGCTCAGTGGATCTGAAGAGCAGTCAGTGCTGCAACTTTGGGTCTCCAGAAGAGAACACCTCCTCTGCCCCTGTCCCCAGACTCCCAGGTGGGCTTTTGCTGTGGGGATGGCTGTGAAATTGTGTAGCTTCTGCTGGCCACCCCTCCCAGCATGACCTGTGGGTTGCAGGGGTCCTGACAGGCTGTGAGACCCCTTGTCTTCCCCAGCTCCTTTCACACTTGGAGCTGGGTGATTTACCCTTCCATGCTCAGCTCAAGTGTGCTGCCACTACCCCCTAATAAAAGAACACAATACTTCAGCTTTGGGGTTGCTGTCACACCTCAGGCTGCTTCTTCTTTGGAGCACTATTAGATGTAGAATGTCCCCCCATTCACCCAGCCCCCTAGAGAACATGCTGCAGGAGGAAATAAGAGCTATGACTCTGAGACAGAAGTAACCACCTGACTGTATCAGATCATGCTCCTCTAGCAATGAGTTCCCTCATATTTTATTTTAAATTAAAACAATGCTTAACCTTGATAAATTGTGATTTAGGCTTATGAGAAAATAGACTCAGGAATAAATAGCTTGCTCCAGCGTGAAATTGAATAAATCTGAGCTGAATCACAGAGTGTTTCTTACAGAATAATAGTAAATGATGTGTGTGGTTTATTGTTAAACAAGAGCAGAGCTCTGGAAAAGAGGTTAAAAGGAAAGCTGTCAAGGTTGCATTTTGCAGCTCTTTCCCAGGCAAAGAAGAAAACTCTGTTAAAGAAAAATTAGGAGGGGAACATTTATCAATTATTGACTGGAAATAAGCCTTAGCAAGGCAAAACTAGCAATATCAAGAAGGAGTCAAGGGGCAGGACCAGGTTAAAAAAAAAAAAGACAAGTCTGCAGAGTCTTCTCTGTGTCTTTTCTGGTGCTTCATGTCCCCATGAGGACCAAATAATCTGAAACTCTTACCACTAGGGAGCCATCAGCACAGAGTGACAGGAACAAGAACTTTTGGGAGCTGAGCAGACTTGAGAGTATGGCCAGCCCCTCAGGAAGTGACCTGGGGATGGCTGGTACCCTGTGCCTTTCAATGCAGCCCCTGAAATGCAGTCAGGCTGCTGAACCCTGCCCTTACCCTGCTCTCTCTGAGTCCATCGGGTATAAAAAAGGAGGTCTTCCCACTTCACACAGCAGCCTGCCTGCTGGCTCTTAGTGATGCCTGGTCAATAAATCAGCTCTGAAGTTTCTAGGCCGTGTGGCATTTGAGATGTGAGTAACTTAAAAGATTTTCTGTGAGTTTTCCAATAGTATTTATCTACCTGAGGAGCAGGCTAATGTCAGCCCTGCCTGCCAGAGTTGGAGGGGAGGGCTTTCTTCTCTGCATGCAGGTGTTTATCCATTAGGCAACTTATGGCAAAGTTTGGACTGCAGTGTTAACTACTGCCAGGGAGCAGCTGACAGAGGTGGGAGAGCAGGTCTCTGCAGTGCCAGCAATGTCCTGCAGCCCACATTGACAGGAGACGGGACCCACAGCCATGGGAGAACCTCCTCCTGATAAAGCCCATGGATACAGTCAGAGATCCCGCTGTGGGAGCCTGGCACACCCCTGCACAGGAGCACAGGCAGGGAGAGATCTGCTCTGGGGACAGCACCTTTAGGATCTGCCTCTCACTAGGGGTGGTGGCTGTGGACAGGAGAGGGAGAAGTATTGGAGGCTGCACTGTCACCCAGCAGGGCAGCACAGTCAGAGTCACAGAAAAACAGACTGGCCAGAAAAACTGGGTTGGAAGGGACCTTTAGGGATCATCCAGTCCAAACTCCTGCCCTGTGTTTTGAACATGCACAGGTGGGTTTTGAATGCCTCCAGAGACAGACTTCACCACCTCTCCAGGCAGCCTCTTCCAGGGCTCTGACACCCTCACAGGAAAGAAGCTTTTCCTCATGTTCAGAATGAATTTCCTGTGTTCCACCTTGTGCCCATTTTGGGTTCACTTCAGTCTCAACACACATGAAATTTAAACTTGGAGGAGGAAAAGGAGTAGGTACTGGAGGTGCTATATGTCAGTACTGGAATCCTGTAGCTTAGCTTCAATTCCTGGAAAAATAATTAAGGAGAATAGTATCTGGAGGTGAGTAATAGTCGGCCTTGATTGTCAAAAGCAAATCATATCAAACCCATCTAATTTCCTTCTGTAAGAGGGTAACTAATCTTTTGGACAATGCAAAGGCAATAGATATTATATGTTCTGACACGGTGGCACTTTTAGGTCTCTCAGTCGATAAATTCCCATAAACAAGCTAAAGAAATATGTGTGAGATGAATCTACCAGGTGGGGATACAGACCTGGGCAATGCACCAGGCTTAAAGAGCAGCTAACATTAACTCTTTTTCAGCCTGGGACAGGTTGATAAGGCCTTCCTAGGACCTTGGGCTATTCAACATCCTCATCTATGAGCTGTACTACAGACCATGCTCACGTTCTCTGCATTTGCAAGTGGCCTCAGATGGCAAAGGACTGAAAGGGACTTTAAATGACCTCGAGACTGAGGAAACAGCCAAAAACCAAACCTCTAGTCCAGAGTTCAGTAAGTATAATGTCAAACTCTCATTTTGGGTAGGAACTGACTGGGGACAGAAGAGGGGATCATACACGGATGTGACACATCAGTGTCCCCCCACCACAGAGGGTACACGACACCCTGCTGTGTGGCAGATAGGGCTCAGGATGCCATGATCCTCTACCTGGAAAAGGTCCAGCTGGGACACCATGCCCAGTCTGGAGTGCTACGCAGCATGACAACTGGAGTAACCCAGAAGAGTCCAGAATAGTCAATAGTCTAAAACCCTGCTGTGATCTGATGAATTGGGGTTGTTCAGTTCTGGGAAAAACTTGGAAAAGGCTGCTCTCAAGGTGGGCTTTGTGCCATATCCTTGGTGGCCAAGATATATCCATCTAATCGTATGACCATAATAGGACCAAATAAATTGCATGGGGAAGATCTGAATCCATCACCAAAGACTTCAAGAAAAAGTGAGACGAGAGGTAAGACTGAATTTCTCTTGAGAAAGAGATGGTTCAGGTAGGTAAGGTCTGTGGGATCCTTAGCAACTTTGTAGGTCTTTTCCCCTCATACAAAATGCCAAGGTACTGGAGCTGACACAACATCTGTCCTGAGATGTAGGGGAAAGAGCTGGAGAGCAACACAGCACACATCCTGGGCTACTGCTCCTCTACCAAGTCAGCCACCCATGTTCACTGTTTGCAGGTTCCCAGGGTCGTATCTGGTCCCTCAGCTGTATTCATTGAAAGCCAAGAGAACAAACATACACTTGCCAATTAGGGCTAGCTCAGATCATGCTCTGTGTTATTAAGAGAGCAAGTGATCCTACATCTCAGCATCTGCTACTGCTGGCAGTGTCCCTGCTTTTTGGCTAGTGGGAGGACAGCACAGGAACAGCCTGTGGTGGTAGTGCCTTTTGCCAGACACCCTGCAAACACCAAGTGCCCTGAAGCCCTGTCCTTGACTCTGGCATCTCCTCTGCAGCAGTGAATGGGGATAAATCTCTGAGTCCCCCCAGGAGATGCTGCCAGGGAAGGACAGCCCAGCAGTGGATTATTTGACCCTATTAGGGTCCCCAGGAGCTGCAGAGGGGAGATGTTACCCCTGCCACCCAATGGGCTCCTTTTTAAGACCTGAGCCCCCACAACCTGCTAGGAAAGTCTCACCAAGCACTCATTCCAGCTCTTAGAAAAGGGAATGATAAGCCTCATGGTATTTTCTACACTTTCAGTGACAATCCAGGCCGGACACCTGCTATGCAGAGTCATCTCTGAGGTATTTGCAATTACTTTGCCATCTTGGGCACTGACCCATAAAACCAGTGGCATTTACTTTCTGTGCAGTCAATCCTTGGCCACACGCTGCTTCAAATGTGGCTGAAAACACCACTTCCCCCTCCGCCCCCACTTGTGCTTGTCAGTGCTCACTGAGGTGTTGCCAATGGGGTTATTTAAAATTTGTGTAAATCTTGCTTTCCTGCCCTGCCTAATCCCCCTCTGCGATGGCTGAGTGTGTTCCCTGTGCACCAGCTTTACTCTTTCAAGTTGTGTCCTGTGTAATTCCTCCCTTTTCTCCTTGGTTATACACGTAACCAACTTGCCTGCTCACTTTGCCTTTAGTTAAAACTGCACTGCAGGCAACAGTGTAAGCCTGCAAATTGTTTAAGGGGCCGCAGATGTGGCTGCCCAGATTGGCTTCTCTGAAATATAGCTGGTGGCTATCTGCAAGGGAAGAGAACCGTTCTCTTAGCACATTCCCTCTTGACTATGAACAAGCCTTGTGCTGAATCTTCCAAAAATGTAACAAAAATATATCCTGGGCAGTGAGAAATCATGTGGAAATTACTCCACGAGTACATTTATGTCTAGAAGCCAGATTTAGGTGGGGCTTCCTACCTGCCCTAGAGCAGTGCCATCACTTGGAAGTGCAGCAGGGCTATTGCCACATTTATGGCACCTCAGTGATTTCACTACAAGGCTTGAAGGGGAAAAAGTTTGTGGTCTTCCAAGCCCTCATGTGACTCAGGCAAAACTGTGCTTTCCCATGACAGTATCCTCTGGTCCTTCGCCTTCATTGAGAGCGATGGGAACACCCACCTTCATGCAGGCTGAGCTCTGGTTCCTGCTGTCAACCCACTGGGAAGACTTGTCAATACTCCTGGTGGTTGGGAGTGGTGGCATTTCACTAAATTCAGCAAGAATGGGGTGGCAATACCTGCTCCAAAGGACTCCTGGTTGCTCTATGTCTTCCATAGCTCTGGTCTGCAGAATTTAGAGCAAAGCAAAGCTTCAAAACCATGTGATATTTCATATCATTCAGAATGTTCTTTCCTTTGCTGCTGACCTAACTTGAGCAGTGAGTGTGTTTGGAGCTAATTGCCTGCTGTTTGCAAACTAGCCAATGAGTGTTTAATTAGTTTCCTTAATTTAGACATGATAATGTAAATCTAAGGGGAAGCCATTGAAAAGCTGTCTACAGCTAGAAATTCAGAGCAATTCATTCACTTTTGGTACTTCCCCTGCCAATTTCTTTTTAACTTCATACATCATTGACTTTGTTTAGCTTTAAGTCTGAGAAAAGAAACAACCCTCTTCCAATTGATCTGTGGGTATCTTGTCCATTATCTCTCTCTATATATATGTATCCCCATGTATAGCAGCAGAGACTGGCTGTCCAAACTGGCTGGCTGAAGTCTTCACTCAGTACTTCTCTTCGGCAAGGTGCAAAAAGAAGCAAAAAATATTTCTAGCATTTAAGGTGACCTCTGCTGAGAAGCCAGCCTTTGACAGGCTGCAGCTGAGTAGGCAAGATGCCAGTATGCTCAAACCTTTATCATCAGCCACATCTGTGGACTCTCTAAAGGTGACAAGTTCAACCAAAGGGGCCATCCCTTCCATTGAAAATTTCAACAAAGATTATACTGACTTTCTCTATTCCCCACACAAATCCTACTTTGGAGTTAAGGTAGGACAACTTCAGGGAGATCTGCTTCTGCTCAGGGATCTTTTCTTGTCTAACATATGGTGGCATTGACATTTTAAGCTTCCAAAAAGCAAATTGTACACACACTAAACAGGCATTTGCTAGAGACTGAAGTGCCTTAATTACTGTCTCCTCTGACTCTGCTGCATCTCCTACAAACCAATGGCTGGTTCTCCTGACTGACCCATGAAATCTAAAAGTCATTAAAAGACCTCCTATAGAGAAATGACCTAATAATGCCAGTGTTTTCTGTAGAAGGACCTAAAGTATTTATTCTTTTAAAACATCCATGCAATCCAGAAGCAGCAAACTTTGAAGGCTGGAGAGTATAATATAAAACCAGTCTGTTTGGGAAGTGTGCAGAGTCTGCTTAGCTGCCAGTCTTGGGTAGAGGAAGCATAAGAAAACACCAGGAGAACAAGCAGGGCTAAGGCCACATGCTCCTGTTAGACCACAGAGAAAGGATCAGAAATTAACACTTTATCAGCCAGGACACCTAAATCCTTGCATTCTAACACAAGTGCTAGTGTTCACAGCAGGATCTCAGTGGCTCCCTGACCCTTACTGAATGAATAGGGCATTCCTTCTCGTAATGGACAGCCAGAATCTGCTCTGTGTCTATAAAGAGGGTAGGGCTGTGAGGTACCTGTATGACCAAGATGTCTGACCTCCTGTGCAGATGGAGAAAAGGACTCTCTTGTATGAGGGATGATGACTGTACCTCTCAGGTTTTGATGTCTCACAGGCTGACACCATACAATGACAGCCTCATGGTATTTTTACTCGGGTGAACTACAAGAAGTTTATCACTTTGCTGCCTCTCAGCAAGGGACAGAGGTCAGGAGAAGAACAGAAAAGTGAAACAAGACATCAGGGATTGAAAATGGTGCAGCTGGTCACCCTCCAGAGCTGTTGCTGTGTCAAGGGCAGTCTTTGATTGACTCCAAGTCCTGCAATGGTGGCAGGAGTGTGGGGTCAGGAAACCACAGCTCAGCACAATACAGCTTACATCCAGATGCACCTCAGACTCTTTGGAAGCAAGAGGGACAGTGCTCTGCAGCCAGCGGGTAGGACTCAGCCAGCTCAGCATACATGTTTAATGCTATTTGAAATCCTTTAGGCTGTCTTGCCTGTCTTCCATCTGTCTTTCCAGAAAGACAGCCTCCTGAACATACCGTGTCATCCCTGTCAGCCTTGGGCAGATGTCTGGCTCACTCCAGGATTCCTGAAATGGGACTAGACCCCTGTGTTAATTAAGTACCTTAATGACTCAGTCACAACACAGGAGAGACAGTCCCAACTTGAGTGAAGCAGATGTTTTGCTTGACATCACCTGCTGATCACAAATGTTTGTAATATATGTATTTGGCCTTTTTACACTTCATCCTCTTATCAGTAGAGCTCCTCAGGGGTAGCTTGTGACTCTTTTTAATTTTTTTTTCATTGAACACACAGTGAGCAGCCTGAAGGCAGCTGAGTGTTGTGAAAGGGAAACCAGCACACGTCCCTTTCCGTGGCTACCATGACCCTGGAGATCTTGTTTAACCTCTCTGTGCTCAGGGTCCTGACAAAGAGGATGGAGCTGAAGAAATGCAAGACTTCCCTACCTGATGTTCCTGAACTGTTGCAGTTCTTTGGAGAAAGGGGCCAACTGTGGGAAACCTGCAGGTCCACTTGATAATGGAGGTGTTCACCCCTGCTCTGCAAGGTTTTCGTTCAGTAGGTGACCACATTGGCAATAGTGGCCAGAAGTGCCTCAGTGGCAGCTTGAATATTTCTTTCCCTTTGATGAGAGCAAGCCCTTGCTCATCACCTTCATGTTCCATTTCCAGCACCAGTAGCTGGTGTACCTGGAACTGACCAGGTATGCACAGAAACTTTTTCTCCTTCTAAGAAAGAAGATGTGAGTGTAGTCCAAAGCTGGATGGAAATGACAGCTTGAAACTCTATGAACTCTCATTTGGAAGCTAATTTAGTTTCTGCTGATGTTGCAGCAAACCCCACCTCCCACTGGCAGAGGCATCATTTCTCTTCTGTCAGGTTGTGAGTGATCTCTCTCTCATGTGTCTGAGAAGCATAAATATTATATAAAACACTCCTCAGAGCCCACGTTTTTTTGAAACACACAGCAATGAACAAAGTGTTTCCGTGTGCACAGCTCACAGCAAGAGACACCACGTTCTGCATCACAGGGTGTCCCAGGGCAGAGGCTGAGACGGGGTCTTGGTGGTGCAGAGAAACTGGGAAATTCAAACAACAGGGAAACTGAGGGATAGAAGAAAAAAAATTTTGCAAAAGTTAGAAGTGTGAATAAATAACTTCATGAGTCACTGAGATACTGACTGGAAAAAGGGGAACATAACCCCAATATTCAAAAAAAGGGAAAAAAAGAAGACCCAGGGAACTATAGGCCGGTCATTCTCAGCTCCGTGCCTGGCAAGATCATGGAGTAGATCCTTCTGGAATCTCTGCTAAGGCACAGGGAAAACAAGGAGGTTACTGGAGACAGCCAACATGGCTTCACCAAGGTCAAATCATGCCTGACAAATCTGGTGGCCTTTCATGATACTGCCACAGATTTGGTGGAAAAGGGCAGAGCAATAGACATCATCTACTTGGACTTAGGCAAAGCGTTTGACACTATCCCACATGACATCCTGGTCTCAAAATTGGAAAGTCATAGATTTGATGGAGGGACCACTTGGTGGGTAAGGAACTGGCTGGATGGTTGCATTCAAAGGGTTGTGGTCAACGGCTCAATGTCCAGTAACAAGTGGCATTCCTTGGGGGTCAGCACTGGGCCAGTGCTATTTAACATCTTTGTCAGAGACAGGGACCGTGGGATAGAGTGCACCCTCAGCAACTTTGCTGAAGACACCAAGCTCGGTGGCATGTTCACCATGCTGGAGGAAAGGGATGCCATCCAGAGCGACCTGGACAGGCTTGAGAGGTGAACTCGTGCAAATTGCTTGAAGTTCAACCAAGCCAAGTGCAGGGTCCTGCACCTGAGATGTGGCAATCCCAAGCACAAATACAGGTTGGGTGGAGAATGGCTGGAGAGCAGCCCCGAGGAGAAGGACTTGGGAGCGATGGGAGATGAGAAGCTCAACATGAGCTGGCAGTGCACACTGGCAGCCCAGAAAGTCAACTGCATCCTGGGCTGCAGCAAAAGAAATGGGGCCAGCAGATCACAGGAGGTGATTCTACCCCTCTGCTCTGCGTTTGTGAGACCCCAGCTGTAGCACTGTGTCCAGCTCTGGAGTCTTCAACATAGAAATGACATGGACCTGTTGGAACGGGTCCAGTGAGGGGCCATGAAGATGATCAGAGGGATGGAGCACCTCTCCTATGAAGACTGTCTGAGGGAGCTGGGCTTGTTCAGCCTGGAGAAGAGAAGACTCTGGGGAGACCTTATTGCAGCCTTCCAGTATCCGAAGGGAGCTACAGGAGAGGTGGAGAGGGACACTTTGTCATGAAGTGCAGTGACAGTACAAGGGGTGATGGCTTTAAATTGGAAGAGGGGAGATTTAGATTAGGTATCAGGAAGAAATTCCTTCTTGTGAGGGTGGTGAGGCACTGGGAGAGGTTGCCCAGGGAAGTTGTGGATGCCCCATCCCTGGAAGGGTTTAAGGCCAGACTGGATGGGTCTTTGAGCAAGCTGCTGTAGTGGGAGGCATCCCTGCCCAGGGCAGGGGGCTCAGAACTTGATGATCTTTAAGGTTCCCTCCAGCCCTAACCATTTTGGGATTCTATTATTCTAAAAAATACATAGAAAGGAGGTAGATTTCTGCAAGATGTGTGGTGACAAGATTATTTATCTTCCACTGTCTTCTAGGAAATACTGTTATTTTACTAGTTAGCCCTTTCTAGAAGAAGTCACACATCTTCTATTCAAAGAATTTTGACATTTTCCTTGCTCATGAAAAAAATGAGCTATTGCTGTCACATCCACCTGAGCTGCTACTCTTGTTTCTAAAGCATTTTTTTGTGCCTCACCTTCAGTAGGGAAACAAAGCCAAAAGCTAGAGCACTTATAGGGGTACACCTCTGGACCTTATATGCAAGTTAAACATGGTCATAAGTAGCCCTGGAACACCTAGAAAAGTGGTAGGTTTTCTTGCTATAAATGAAGTGTCACGCTCAGCTGGCTCACCCCAGTCTGGCACTCCAGCCAGGAGGTTCCGATGCCCTAGGTCTGGTGGGGAGCAGTGCTGGTCCAGGGACCCCCAGAGCACATCTGCATCACTCAAACAGCTTTATTGTCCATGACCCCCTTGAAAGCAACCTCACACTCAGCCAAGACCAGGAACTTCACATTACTGGAACAAAATTGTGCAATGAACAACTTTCTACTTCAACAGTCGTAAATATCTAGGGATTTATCATTGTCTGGGAAGTAATATCCCTCTAAACTGACCTTGACAGATTGCGCAGCATCAGTGTGACAGAGCATCATAAACAGGGCAGTGTGCTGTGTGCAGTGGAAATTGAGAGCTTCATTAAACACAAGACATTCATTTAATTGAGTCAGACATGCATTCCAGGAGAGAGTGGCAATGTAACTGGCCTCACAGCTTAGGTATTGACTCTATGTCTTTTCCCGAGGCCTGATTCAGGCTCCCAGGCATATATTCAGGACAGACTGAGTCACCCCCAGAGAGCTAGATATCAGAACCCTAAGGGTGGACACCTAAGTGTAGGTGTCCTAATCTGGAATTTATATCCACTCCATGTGCCTAACATTCCAGATGCCCACGAGGAGTTGCATTGAACCCCTTGATATAGGGTCCTGACCCATGTCTGCTGGCTGCAGTTTGGAACATCCCACCCCACTACTGCATTTTTGAGTCTGATACTGGTATGCATGGTCTGTGCCTGCAGCTCCCTTTTGTTTCTCTAGGTCTTTTGTAGGACTGGAGAACCCAGCACACCCATTCAAGACGAATTTAGCCCCTTGTTAGTCATTAGCAATGCTAATTTGCAAGAATGTATGAACTAATAATGAACAGTTAACGGACTGTCTGAACTTGCTTAGGTCCCCCTCAAGGATGAAGTTTGCAATAATAACAAAAGCTGCAGCAGTTAACAAGGTGGTGGAGGCGGTGGCAGTTTGCCAAAGGACACTCTTTCCTCATCGAGAAACTTTGAATTGTATTGGCAAATGAATCTTTAAAAAAACTCCTGGCTCTCACTGCTCAGTTTCTTAGAACTTGGTCTGAAGACAGCAGTGTGCCCTGCTTTGATTTTATTACTCTTCCTTCCTGTTGTCTTGTCGGGAGAATTTGTTATTTGTTGTCCTGTCAAGAAGAAATGTAGATGAGGCAGAACTGAGTTTGCTTCATTGTTTGCACAGCTCAACACTCAAGTTTTTGACACAGATGCCACATGGCACTTGCTTCACCTGGATTCTTTTCTCTCGTATTTCATAATCCTACCCAACTTTCTGAGTTAAGAAGTTTAGTATCTAGTAAGATCTCTAACTCCTATACTTTAAGAATGACTAAGAACACAAAAGCCTTATCAGTCCTCCAGTGTCCTGACTCTAATAATCAGCTTGCTCTCCACCATTGCAGAGAACAAATAAGATAAGCAGACAAGATGAACGATGACATTTGGAAGACCACGTTCACACCGTGCTCCTCACCATCCTCCACTCAAACATGGTTAAATCTAGAGGACCCTTTCCAAAGAATACTTCTCCCCAAAGTTTGGTATATTATCCCGCTGATATGGTGATGAACTTCAGAACAGGATGAAACTGAAGATCGGTATCCTGATGGCAATAAGACATTGTCTCCTCATTCAAGTTAAGAAACTCTCCTGGCAAAAAAAACCCCAACCAACCAGCAATTAACAACTGCATCCTATTGATGTACAACTGAAAATCATTGTTGCAGACAGAAGAACAGATACACAGTCAAAGGGTGCATCTGCTAGAAAATGAAATCAAAGTAGGTGGGTTTGAGGTGGGGACAGGGCAGAAAGAGCCCATTGTGGGAGCTGCAATTAACATGGACTGCCAGGCGAGCTGCATGATGTCAGGACTGCAGCCACCTGCTGTGCCTCAGTGGTAGGGTGGCTCCAACAAGGTCCTCTGGTGTGGCTGAGCTGAAGCTTGGCCCATCTTTGAGGGTTCCCCATACCCAGCTATCTGAACTACCCTTGAAGCAATGAGTAAGTTGTCTCCTCCATTGGCTAAACACAGTGCACACTCATTATCAGACTGCTCCTGCTCCGAGAAGGGCAGAGATGCCACTGCTGTGAGGGACCTTGTCCCTGGGCATCTCTGTTGACACACAGAAGTCAGCCTGGTTTTTGGTGGTCATGGCAGCACCCAGGCTATCTTGCAAGGAGGGTACAGGGATATTCAACGTTTTGTTGAATATTCAACAGGGAGGGTACAGGGATATTCAACGATTGTTCTTGTTATGCCAGAGTTGCTTGTTCAGGGCTAGAAAAAAGGGGCTCACTCTTTGAACTGCTGAGTTATGTCCCAGGAGGGGGAAATTAAAGCCTCTTTGAAACAGTATGGATGTTTATTTAACAGTATGGAATGGTGAACCACGGAGATCAGCACATCCCATGGCTCTGTTTGAGCTTACCAAAGGCAGAGGAGTCCTTACCAGTCCTGAGATGTGGCCAAGAGTGCCAAAAAGCCTTTTGTTTCCACAGCAGAGAGTGATGTTGGGAATATAGACAGGAGGAAATAAGGAATTTGGTGGACATGGTTCCCCTGGGGAGAAGCAGTTGGGACAGGTCCTGAGCAAAGTATGACATCCTGAAAAGGGACCTGTGAGATGAAGGAGAGCATGAGGGAAGCCAGGTGAAGGTGTCTGGAAGGAGAAACTCCTCCTCATGGACACTCAGTACCACTTGCTGACCCCCACCCTTCTGGAAAATCAAGTTTAAAATCCTTCTGACATATCACCATGGGACAAGGGGAAAGAAGCAGAGTCCAACTTGCACCAGGATGATGCAGACTGAAACATTTTGGTTCAGAAACTTCCAGATTAGAAGGGGAGCCAGTGTGCCCCCAGGTGAGTTTCATGGCTGATGCTGTGTGACTTGAGAATCACGGATAGTTAGAGTGAATTAAAAGAGCAGCCATGATCTGTTTGCCTGTCACAAGAGCTTATCGATTTACTGTGCTCGTAACTCAGGAAGTAGCATAGGAGAGACATGAAAAAACATCCCTCCTAAAAAAATAAAAGGGGAAAAATACTGAAGAGACAAGAGAAAGCCTATCTCCCAGTTGTAAACTTTAACTGCTCTTTGCTGTCACATGCCTGCTTAAGAAGTTATTAATCCCATTAAATACTGAATAAAGACGGTATCTGCCAGAGGAGATGAGCCGCTAATAAACTGTAATAACTAATTACAGTCATTCATTTATTTTCACTTCACTTTAAATTAAGTGTCTTGGCTACTTAATTGTGTGCAGCAACTCCCTCTCTGCAAGGAGGAGCCCAGTGTGGCAGAGAGAGCGCAGGTCAGATGCCAGGAGTAGGAACGTCCCAGGGTGCTGGGGGAGCCTCTAGCACCAATTGCCCAGAGATTCTTCACCACATTAACTGCAAATGGTTGTTTAAAGCCCTTGAAATTTCCTTCCTCTCAGTTCTGAGCAGCCATGGAAAACAAGATTTGGAAGTGTGAAGGAGGCTGGGGAACATCTCTGAGATGCATACGTGGGGGGAATGCGTGGCGCTCCTGGCATCAACAGATGGGTCTGAAGTGCTTCTGGTTTGTCAGGATGGTCCAAATCTCACAAAGGACTCCTGGGAATTATTCCCTCCCTCCCATTTGAAGCTGAGCTGGACAAACTGTGGGAAACAGCTGCTCAGGGTCTGGGGAACAGGACAGCCCCACTAAATGCTGTCCACCAGCCCTTCTAGAGTGGTTATTTAATCAGAAACTTCAGCAATTTCCCAAAAGAGGTGGAAAGAGAAGATCTACCCTGGCTTACAGGGTCTTCAGTGCACCAACAGACAGTAAGTGTCCTGACCACCTCCACAGAGGACCTTTCTCCATATGCCCATTGACCCAGGAGAGCCACTGAAGTTCAGCCCAAACTATGCTGGGAGCGGTTATATTGTCCTTTCTTGCTGACGGGGCTCCATGAATTCACCCTGGACCAGTTCTTGCCACTCCAAACCTATCTGATGATCACTGGAGAGCTGACTGAACCTGCTGCTGCTTGTGGTACCTGCTCTGCTCACCTTGCTTAGGTGCTGTGGGTCTCTATTCCCCCAGTTCAGGACACTGTTTCTCCCTACCCTGCTGCCATTCTTGACTCCCAGACTGTTGCCCTTTCTGGGTCAGCTGAATAAAGTCATGAGTTATGTCCCAGGAGGGGGAAATTAAAGCCTCTTTGAAACAGTATGGATGTTTATTTAACAGTATGGGCTGGTGAACCATTGCCCCACATTGGCACTTGCAGGTAGCTCTGGGCTACAAGACACTTCTGGAGTGGACTTGCTCTACTGCCTGAGCAGGCATCAGCCTCCAAAATTCCTCATGTAGCCTTTCTCTGTGGGATGTGACTGGTCACCTGAGTATCATTACCTTTCTGGTGCACCAGTGGGTCTGGCTGATGCACACTTTTCAGCTCAGGTGAAAATGCTTGGAGACACATAATCCTACAGAGTTCCTCTGACAAATGGGAACCAGTGCTTGGCCTACTGGTCACTTTTGCCTTCTGTAATGGAAAAAGTCACAGACCCATGAAACATGGAATTATAAAACTCCAGAAAATTCCAAAGCCACCACAATGAGAGCTGCTGCTGAGGTACTGGCTAATGCTTCTTGGTGTTCTTCCTCCTGTGAACCAACCCTTTCCTATCCTTATTTCCCACTAGCAAAATGAGAGGAAGCTGTTTTCTGGGCAGGGTTGTGTTAATATCCTGGACCAACTCCCAGTTCCCAGGTAAGTGAACATTTGTCTCATATGGCTTTTTCATTTACAGAGGATACAACTCCCAGCCAAACTGCAGTATCGTGTGAAATCGAGATGAGGTGTTCCTAAATACACCTGCCAGTGCAGTAAGGCTTTGCTGTTCCCTCAGGGCACTGACAGCACCTGCTGCAGCTTCTGCCCAGACTTGGCTTCTGATCAACCCAGTTTCAGGAATTTAAATTTCTTTCTGAAGAGGTTTTAGCTGGGAAATATCAGTTTGGTTTGTTTATCTTCCTGCAGACAGAAAGGTAAGATCCTCTTCTGGGCAAGGAAAGCTGCTCTGGTGGAGCATGAACTGCACCATCTGAAGCCGTTCATGGCAGAAGAAGTTCTTTGTGGGGTGGAAGGTCCTTTCCCTGTGTTTGTCCCCTGGGGGCAGCAGTCGTGGCTCATGACAGTGAACGAGAGGCTGCCAGTCAGCTGCAGGGTTTGTGGGCACCAGGACAAGGTGAGGGACTTAGACCAAGTCAGGTTCTCCACAGGACTAGAACTCACCACAGCCTAAGCTGTGAGGCAAGCAGTGGCCCAAGTGCTAGCAAAGCCAACATCATCTGTGGCCTTTACCCATGACTGACTGTGATGCCCTGATCTTCCTGACTCTCCAGCATCCTGCATAACCATAGAGTCCAGCAGCTCCAACAGCCCCTGCAGCCTGAGGAGAGCAGAGCTAAATCATATGGTCTGTTGGTGAGGATGAGGATCTCCTCAGCCCCTTGGATGGAGGCTAGATGGGTGATTTTCCTGTTACAACAGTTCTACAGGAGTGGGGAGGAAGGGTGCTGCTGACCCTGGTAGAGAGGGAGCATACAAGAACTCCACATCTGACCTTCCTGTGATGAAGGACACTTTGCCATACCTACAGTAAGGATTGGCATGATGGACAAAAAATACAGACCTGGCTGGTTACAGTCCCTTCAGCTCAGGTCCTGCAGTTGAGCCATGCCTCTCTGAAGACTGGGCTGATAGACATCAGCTGGAGGCAGTGAGCAGAGCTGAGAGGACATGGGAGTACCATCAAGGTGGCATGGAGTTGAGATACCTAGGACTGAACCTCCAGAGAGCAGTAGCCTGGCTGTGGAGCTCAAGGAAGGGTCTCCAGAGCTGGGGTCATATCAGCTGGGGACCAGCACATTCCTTCTGTTTTCAAGTTACTATGAAATCACCCTGAACTCATGGCAAAAAGGTAGGATAGAAATGATGTGTAATTAGAAAGTCCAAATATAGGTAACCTAGTTACAGTATGTTAGCAGAGCCCTGAGGAGTCTCTTCCTCTGCTAGGCAGCATTTAAACTGTCAGAACATTTGACCAATAACACTCTGGATCAGGCTTTCAAGCAAGATCTCTTCATCCTCAAATTTCCTCCACAAAAAAGACAGAGGCTTGGGAACATGCATTATCTTCGTACACACTCTCCCTTGAAGGTTCTATTTGAGTTAAGGCCCTGCTCCTGTCCTCCCCAAGGTTTTCTGATAATGTTCAAGCCTGAGGCACACTTCCTAGGTTTACTGAATATGGAATATGGAGCCATTCTTGGAATGAGGGTCAGGGGAGCATCTCCCATGGTGTAGGTGTCTCTGGTGCAGATATCTCTGAGAACATTGGCTTCATTTCCCTTTGGAGTTTCACAAGAGTCATGAGCATTTCTAGGGTGTGACTCATTTGACCTATAAAGGCAATCAATGGCTAATGGCTTGTACATCACGATCTACACTGTGGCTGAGTGAATTCCAGCCTTGCCTGTCATTGAAGGCTATAAACTTTGACAAGTGACTACTCAGCCACAGCACAACAGTGACATGGTGACAGCTGGTCTTTCAGGGGCGATGGCCAATTTGGCATGTATCACCTCTGATCCAGGTTTTGTGGGATTCCATGATGACATGATGACATTTCTGTTCAAGAACAGTTCTGCTCTTTTTTTTCCCCCCCAGTATAACGCATGTCACAGAGCGTTATCTTGCTGCAAGACCCAAACCACATGTTATGTCTAAATGGGGAAAAAAGGAATGAGCATAAGCAAGATCAATGCAAAATTGTAATAAAGCAGACCAAGAAATATTTCGAGGAACAACTTGCTAACAGTATAAAAAATACTAATAAATCCTTTTGAAACACATCAGCAGCAGGAATAGTGCCAGAGAATCTGCAAGGCCAGTGAGTGAGTGAGGCATGAAAGGAATGGCTCAAGGAAGATGAGCTCAGAGCAGAAAAGCTAGACAAATTCTTCAAATTGATGTTTGTTGTGGAGATGCTTAAGGAAACTAATAACAGAACTTCTCTTTATAGGGTAAGAATTGAAGGAACTGTCTCAAATTAGGGGAATGCATAGGTTCAAATCCCCACTGGTTTTAGGAAAAGGCAGGCTCCTGGATAAATATAGTAAAAAATTAAAGGCATCTGTATAGGATTTATCAGGGGAAGTGATGTTTTGCACTCCCATTACTACTCTCTGCAGGAGAAAAGGAGCATGTGTAAAAGGGTGACTTGGTTGGTTCAGTGCATGTGAATCATCCAAAAACTTTTAACAAGATCATGTAGAAGTAGGCATAGAGTAAGGAACTGCAAGACAGATCTTCAAATATAAACCACAGTTTCCAGAGGTGAAAGATAAAACTGAAGGGACTTCTTCCACCAGGAAAAGCAATGTCCTGGGATATGCATTATTAGTCTCTGATACTGGTTTTCTTTGGCACCATGATAAGGAAACCCAAAGTATTTCTCACCACTTCCAATGGCAGAGAAGGATCAGAAAGCTCCAGTGATATTTGAACTCCATGGATAGCAACAAAGTCGTGTAGATCTCAGATATTTGGAGATAGGCCCAGGCTATATGCCAAGGAAAATTAGGAGTTTCAGTTCAGCTCTTGGTTCTGAGGAAAGAAAATCATTATTCTAGTTGTGTGCATCAGTTTTATTATGACTGAAAAACCTCCAGTTCAAGCTCCTTTTTTTTTCATCAATCTTACAGTATAATCCACTGACAGGTGTCTTTGAAAATAAACAGCAGAATGATGAAAGCTAAAATTCAGCATGACTAGAGCCTTCTGGTGGATAGGTGCTCTAGTCATGCTGAATTTTAGCTTTTTTTTTATTAAAGGGAGTGCTTATATTCACTTTTACTCCGGGAGTGAACGGGAGCACTGCACTGCAGTGGTTGCAGGGCAGCTGTGTGCTTCCTTACTTCTCAAGAGACAGAAATTACTTTGTGCTCTTTTTTTTCTGTTACCTGTTCATTGATTTTCCACAGGGTCCTGAGCTTTGCTTTCCAGTGCATAAAGGATCCCCGCCTTAGGATTTTTCTGAGGTTGTCTCTTACCAACTTCATCGAACAACCCCTAGCTCCTGTACAGTAGACACACAGGTCAATTCTTTCACCTCCTCTACTGGCTTTTAGAGAAGCCTTCTGCAGAAGACCCTTTTACAGGCTGGTAAGTACCAGGCTACTTGGATGTTACCGAGATGGAAGCCTTTCTGCATCTTTCATCTTCTCTGTTGCTTTTTGAACTACTTCTAGTTCTGCTGTAATCGTTCTGACTTACAGGATTGTATGCTATGGTGTAAATCCATGAGCTCTTTCCCACGCCACACTGGCCAGCTCAGCATTCACCACTTTATGTGTGAAATTAGGAACACTTTTCTTCAAGCAGATAACTATAGAATTATTTACACAGAATTTCAGCAGTCGTTTTCACTGCCCAGTTACCGAGCCTGTCTGTAATTCTCCCTATTCAGCCCTTCTTCATTACCTTAAACAAGCCAATGTCTCCTAAAAAAGGAATATCATCAGCGAGTTTCACATCAGTATTTGACTGTTTTTCCAGGTTGTATAAATGGGTGTCTGAGGTACCAAACATGGTTTTCACAAGACGTACAGGGAAAGGAGGACTTGGCGCCTAGAGACAGGGCTATCTGGGAAAAAGTGGAGCCATTTATCACCCATGTCCTATTGCCAGTAAAGTCCTACAAAGGGAACAGGAGGCCAAATTCAGAGCTGGTATGATAATGTGTAGGTTCAGTGATATTAGGTGTAAACATGATCCTGGGCCAGATTTTAACCTTTTGCAAGGGGCAGCATGACCCCACTTCACTTCCCATTCCCCTGTCTGAGCTGGTATGACAGCCTTTATTTGGCAGTATTTGGTAACTGTTATTTCACATTCAAAAACTTGGTTTTGACATATTTAATGTGTGTGAAAGTGGAACATTTCATTAAAATCAGTCTCTGGTACAAAGAGTTTGAAACAAACAGTCATTGGGGTGTTACAGGAATCAATTACTCTCCTTTGTCAAGGAGGACGGAGCAGGGAGCGGTGGGTTTGGGCTGTGACGGTGACAATTCACAGTCAGGATTATGAAAGCCCCTCTAGCTGCTTTTTTTTTTTTTGCAATGAAACAAGTTGTCAGTGGAGGTTTTAGTGACATGGGTAGCTCAAAAACCAGAGCTGATTGAAAACCGGGAGGTTTTCCCAGGGGAAGTTTCTAAGTGAGACAAAATTGTGAATTGCTCTGCGTTTAAGTTTCCAGGCAACAGCTGGATTCGGTTAAATCCAGCATTTTTATTTTTGAATTGGATGGGTTTTAGCTCTCTTTCCAAAATGAAAAGTTTGGGGTTTTTTTTGCATTGCCTCCCCCATGTTTCCCTCAATGAGAAAGCCACAGAAACAAGAGGCAATTAGGGAAAGCAACTTGAAGAAATAACATTGTCACTCATAAGAATAAATGTTCCAAATAACTCCTCAGTCTTTCTGTACTTTTTAGAGCCTATAACTTTCTTTCTGCAAGAAGTTCATATTGTTACAGTCACAGAAATAGAGGCAAGTGTTCTCATTTTCCAGTTGAAAAAAGTAAAGTTGAAGATTTGGGGAAAATGAGAGAACTCACAAAGTATTTTGCTTGGTTTCTATCCACCAGCATTTTAAAATTAAAATACATAGAATGGAAATTTTAATTAGGCACAGTTTCTAGAGGGAAGCTGTTTTGAACAAATCCCCAAAACCTGAGCAACAACAATAAAACCCCGAGAAGTCATTTCACACAAATAAAATCTAGGCTGTACAAAGAGCTGGGTCTGTAAAAGCAGAGGAAGCACCACCAGAACTTGCTTTTGGGAAAAAAAAATATAATAACAATAACAAATAAATCTGCTGATTAATTGCTGCTGTTGTCAAACCCTTGGAAGGGTTGGCAGAGAGTGGGTCTAGGCTGGATCAGATGTGTTTGTGGGGCCAGTTAACCGGAATGGTCTGGAGACATCTGCTCAGCTTGCAGCCCCATGAAGGCTGTAAGGTGACATGGTTGACCTACCAAAGTGCTGTCAGCTCACTTTTCACAGTCCCGTTTTCTCTTTCTGACGCCTCCAGGGTCTTGCACTTATTTGGACACCTCCCCTCTTCCCCCTCCAGCTTTTCACGTCTCCCATTTTGGTCCATTCTAAGGCTTCGTGCATGCCTCAGTTTCCCTCACTGAGCTGCTCTGCCCCATCTGCCCCACTCTATCACATACAGCACACTCAGGTTGTCTTCTGTCCTGCCCTGGCACTCTCCCCTGCACTGCTCACCTCCTCTCTGAGTGCCTGCCCTCTCTCCTCCCCCTCACCCCCTCCCCATGAACCATGCATTTGTGAAATGGCAGATTTTCCCCCTGCCCTTCCCCAGGGTGTTGTGGGGGCTCTCTGGCCTTGCATGCTCTTCACTGGTGACGGCACAAGCCAGGAGCACGCTCATGCTTCAGTTGCTGGAGACATGTTGGCCACGGCATGACGCCTTGAGCCAGCAGCGAAATTCTAGGGACATTTAATCTTTGCAGGGAAGGATTTGATGTCTGGCTCAGAGAGGGCTCTGATGTTTTCTTTTTGGATTACACATTCAGCTCTAATAGCTGCAGAAAAATTACTAACTTGAAGCTTGACAGTATCACCCTGGGACTGTAATTATGATGTTCAGAAACAAAGCAGTAGGCAGCACAGACTGCTGTGATGCTGTGCTCTGCTTTTCCCTCTTCAGACATGCTGCTGCTGAAACTCAGCTACCGCTGAACTGGGCCATACTGGGGAGAATCTACCCTGTGCCAAGGGCCTACAGGAGGGAAGGCCCTTAGGAAGCCAAGTCAAGGATACCTCTTCTAAAACAGGTATGATGTGGCAGGAGGCCACAGCTGTCCTTTGCAGAGCCATGGAGGCAGTTGTCCAATCTTTCCTATGGCTGAAGGACAGTGATGGATTGGTTTTCTTCACAGCTTCAGAGTTCACCATGGTCCTGGGACTGTAAGCTCTTAAGGAAACTTCATTCTTGCAGCAGCTCTATGGAATTTAATGAAGTTTTTTCCTGAGAAACAGAGAATGACTCCGCAAAGCACTGATAGGTCAAGCTCCCCCTAGATTACACCAGTGAGATCCGGGATCCTAGTTGCCTCCTTTCAATGTGGCCCTTCATCATCACAAAATCAGTTCAACTGGAAGGCACCTCTCAGTCCAACCCCTCCCTGCTCCAACAGGGTCAGCCCCAACAGGTTGTGCATGACTGTGTCTAGTGGGGTTTTGAATATCTCCACAGGTGGAGACACCACAACCTCTCTTGGCAACCTGTGCCAATGTTCAACTGCCATGTGTGTTCAGTGGGAATTTTATGTTTAAAATTATATTAACTTGTACCCATGGCTTCTTGTCCTGCCAGTGGGGGCTCCTGAAAAGTCTGACTCTTACCTCTTCATTCTCTCCCACTGAGCATTTATGCACATTGAAAAGACGTCATTGAGCCTTCTCTTCTGTAGGATGTCCAGCTCTCCAGCTTCTCCTCATATGGAAGAAACTGTAATTCCTTTATCGTCATGACTAGTGTTCAGAAGTAACCCTTTCAGTAAAGCAGCCAGGCTCCTTTCTGAACCCAAAATAAAAAGGAAAAAGGGACAGAAGAAACTCCATGGTGCTTGAGGAAAACCAGATATCAACTCACATTTTAGTCCTCTTTCCTTGGTCTGTTCCCTAGTCTCTAATTCAGGACATTGTGCCGTGATTTTATCTCCAGGCTCTGGCTGAGGATCCCCTTGTTTGCCTGCAGGGAAACATAGAACTGGATGCTTCTCAGTCCTTTTCTTTTCAACAGCCTTTTCTATAAAGTGGTTGGAGACTCAGTATCCCACTGATCTGCAAATAAGCATTTGTTTTTATTCACCAAGCTCAGAAAAAGCCTTAGTGAAACATAAACATTATGATGAAGTCAGGGAGTCAGGGAAAAAGTCTGCTCACTTATGAAGTGTGAAAGGAATCCTCCTGTTCCTCAGCTCAGTCCTGGTGACCCCTGCTCTCTTCTTTACATGCTCACCTTCTGGAGCTTTTTGTCTGTGCAAGCCTGATGTCCCCTTTCCTATAACAGATCATTCCCTTCCTCTACTGTTTCTTCATTCAAGTTTTATTTTCTGTTGACAGATGTACATTCCTAGAGCAGATGATCCCCCTTTCTGTGGATTTGGAATGATTCACCCACCAAGTGAAACACAAAGTCATCTAGGGGATGGAATGGGAACCATGGGAATGATGAAAAGTCGTCTAGGGGATGGAATGGCTCCCATTCCTGTGTGAGGTCTCTAAAAAGTAAGCCAAACCCACCTGTCCTTTTCTCCTTTGGGACCTTGAAACCTTTTCTGCTGTCTTCCCTTCAGCTAGTCCTATGTACAGCACTCCATAGCTCTGTGCCCAACTGTGGGTCAAAAGAGGACATCTACCTTGGGTTTGCCACTTGCTTGGTGCTCCTGATGAGTGAGCAGTTGCACTGAAGGTGAGTGGCAATGGAAACCCCTCATGTTTACACTGGATTGAAGCAAGATTGCTCCTATCACAAGAGGACTCCAGAAGGCTGTTGGAATGCCTGGGGTTGAGGCTCAGATACAGTCCTCCCTGGAGCCTTTCCTAATGTCTTGGGTGGAGAATGCAGTATCAACAGTCAGTGCTGGGAGGATCTGGGCCAGCTTCTCCTCAGAAAGGTACATCCACCCTGCCTGTGGTGGTGCATAGCCTTATACCGGAGACAAATGGCCTGGTGCTACTTTGTGCCCTGCACATCCTCTCTTTCATTTGAAAAGAGGAATTGCACCAGCACCTCCCTGCTCAGTCCTGTGCACAATCATAGAATCACAGAATGGTTAGAGTTGGAAAGGACCTTAAAGATCATTGAGTTCCAACCCCCCAGTCATGTGCAAGGACAAGGACATGCAACACCCAGGTTGCTCAAAGCCCCATCCAGCCTAGTCTTGAAACATTGTCCCATTTGATGCCTGTGAAAACAGAAAGTCAGAAACCTGAAAGTCATTAATTTGATTCAGTTTTGAATGTCCCCTTGGGGCTGCAGTCAGCTGGTTCTCTCTCTTCTGCACTGATGCAGTGCCCCATTCAGACTCCTCTTCTGCTTAATGAAGACAAGTGGTATCCTGTAGCCTCCCAGGTATTTGCTGTGCACTGTTGGGGGTGTGAACCAGCATGAGCAGAAGTGGTTTGTGATGACACAGGAAAACAGAACAAGCAGATAAACAAACCAAATGATATTTACTCTGAGGGGAGTGCATTTCCTTCAGGCTCTTGAAGAGCCTTCCCGCAGGTCCTGGAGCCAAGGGGCAGAAGTTATCTTATTTTTAAATACTTATTTCCATAAAGAATTGTATGCCACACTGGTTTCAATAGAGGGGACTGGTCACGCTGTGAGGAGTCTCCCCTGGTCCCATGTTCCTTTGTCCTCACAGTGCATGATGCTCTGTGCAGTGGTAACGAGTCTTCATTTAACTGAATGATCTTTGCTTCTTAATTTGTGAGTGTTGTTACTCTCCTCTCTTCTACAGTCACTAAGAGACTGGGGGTTTTTGGTAAAACTGCATGTCCTATACTCAATGCAAATCACACAAGGTCTCTCAGTATACATGTTTCCATCTCACGTCCCGGGTTTGTTCATGAGATGGAAACAAATGTCCCAAATGACATATAACAGACTGCATTTCAAAAGCTCTGCTTCCCCGGCTGCTTCCCAGCTGCTCCATTTCCCTCTCCCACTTTAATCCATTCCCAGTCTTTCCCCAGACAACATGGTTTTGGCCCTGACCGCATCTTTCTCAGGAGCTAGCTCAGCCTTCTGGGTAGTGCTGCCACACCACATAAGGATGAACTTTGCCTTCAGACAAAAGGCAGAACCTTTCCTCTTCATTTTTGTATAAATTCTTGGTTAATTGCATCACTCGTGCACAGATGGAGTTGATTGCTCTCCCAAACAGTGTGAAACAAAATAAAACCAGTCATAAAAATAAGTGGCGTAATCTTGTTTCTGCCAACAGTGCTGGCGAAGAGATAATTTGGTTGTAGTTCCTTGTGACAGATGCTCCAGTCCTCTGGTGACTGCTGACTCCAGGATCTGTGTCTCGAGAAGTGTAAATTGGCAGCCCTGGTCCTCACCTCCCTCCTCTTGCTGTGTGCACTCCTGATTGGCATCACTGAGTTCCTTATTATCTTCAGGGAGATATGTGAGAGGAGATCTTCAGGGGGAATGTGAGAGGAAGCCACTCTGCCCTGCCTTGCCTGTGTCCAAGAGGCTTTGGGGGGGCAGTAGGGCTGTATGCAATGGCCAGGACATGGGGCAGGGACTGTATCTGCATATGGCATGGCATGGGGAGAGCAACAGTGGACCAGGGGGACCACAGAACCCCCTTCCTCGTCCATTAGACTCAGGCCTGTGGTATGCCAGACCCACACCTCATCCCTTCACCTGTCATCAGTGAGACATGGCCTTCAGTCCATACCCACAGACTATGCAAGGCTGCTCAGATTTGTACAATCCCTGCAGCTTTATCATCACATTCACCCCCACATTGAGTGGGCAACTAACGGATGCAAGTGATGGAAAAGGCTCTTGTGACCCAAGGTGGAGCGCTACTCCTCAGGCCTGGGGACAATCACGGGGCTGTGGGGAGCTGTGTTCAAAGGGAAAATCCAAACTAACACAAGCTAATGTTAGTGTGTCTGTCAGAGTGTTCGCCAGTAACCTGGGCTCATGAACCAGTGTCCCTGAAAAGGCCAGTGGCCAAGTGTGGGTGGGAGCAAACAGGCACATACCCACTGTCTGATTTATTTGTGTGAGAGGCAGCTTCAGCCTAGAAGATGAGAAGTGGTGGAAGCTGTGGGCTGAACCCAGTTTCTTTTCTCTGTTCCTCAGGGAGCTTCCTTACCATGGGCTGAGGCCCATTCTCAGGTGCATACACAGCTGCAGGACATGGCAAGCCCCAGATACTGACATCACAAGTGTCTTTGAAGCTGATAGCTGCTGTTCTTTATCAACTTTAGCTTTTTTGTCTCTCTGCTCCGTTTGCAACAAACCCTTTTATCATTTCTCCTCTGACTTCAGGCAAGACATTTAGGCAAGGACAGCAAGCTTCATGCTGGTTCTCCATGCTTGGGAACAGAGGCACAGGATGGCACACCAGGATTGAGAGACCTGTATCTTCCTCACATCAACACCAGGTAGACCTTCAGAATCCCACAATCCTTCTCAAGTGATTTCAGTTCTACAGCACTGAGGAGCTCGACTTCAGTCCCAGTGACCTGAAATGCTGCAGGGGCAGGGGAGGGCTTAGGTAAGACCAGGAAGCTGAAGGACATGTTGGTCCAATAGTTCATGATTCATCACACTAAACAGGGTAGTATTGAGTGTTAATTAAAGCAGGAACTATGCAAAGGCTTATTCTAGAAGGTCTGGCTTCCCCCAACTTATTGAGGGCTTTAGGAATCTGCCAAGAGAAAAAACTTCAATTCTGTCAAGTGGATGGTGGCTAAATCTTTGGACTCTGAAGGCTGCTTACAGCATCTATAGCTTCAGTGCATCACTTAGGTAAAGAAAACCCGGGCCCTGTGTAAAAAATACAGTTCCTAAGCCTATGCAATAAGGACAGTCTCTGAAACACGATGTCTCTCTCATTTCTCAGATCTTTAGGACACCGTCTGCTCTACTAACTGCCCAGGTCTTCTGAGGACATGCAACCGTGAAGAGGGAATTTTAACTACTGAGGTATAGGAAGACACCATCACCTGGGAGAAATGAACTGGCAATAATGGGATTGAGTCAAGAAGAGAAGGCGGGCAGCCACGTTTGGCATTTGAACCTCAGATCTCTGAAGGAGGGAGAGCGGAGCCGTAGATCTCCAGCAGCCCAAGAAAGGAAGGTCAAGTTCTGTCATCTGGTTTATAGTCAGATGTTTTTGCTTGCTCTTTTTAATTTTTGACTTCATGAAAAATTCAGAAGGGTTGTGGCTGCTGCCTACGCTTTCGAGGTGAAGCGAGAATTGGAATTACACAGGAGGAGCTGGAATTTCCTGGCTACCCCCTGCTAGAGGCACTCGGCAGCAGCTGCCAGGAGCATCTTTGCAGCAGACAGAGGACTGCAATTTCCTCACGGGCTCAGCTCTGCAGAAAATCCTCCCCCACCTTGCCCCTACCCCACCTTTCTCCAAATGATGCTGTAGGCTGTGAAAATGATGAGGACAATAAAATGTGCTGCTCACTTATCCTGTATAGGGGTTGATATAATTCCAGCCCACAAGCACAGAGTGCACAGCCTCCCGTGTCCCATGGATTAGCACACTGTGCATTGCACTTGCTACAGAGAAGATTAGAGAATCAAGGGAGATGGAGGGCCCAGCTTTTATTTAATCTAATGGTTGTTCTATCTGATTTCCTGCAGTCTCTTTTGATTTTCAGTAAGCAGGCAACAGAGATCAGCTGGGTTTTTAAAGGCTTGTTGACACAACTCCTGATAAATAAAGATGAGCTTCTACAAGCAAGTATTCTTTGTGAAACAAAGGAGATAGTACCCTGGGATCATTTGGCCAGAGGCACAGGAGCAGGGAGAGTATGACAGGGAAGAATTAAATGCAGAGCCTGGAATTTATTATTTCCAACTATAATCTGCAACGGGAAGAATGTGAAGAGCTGTAGAAAATCAGCTTAAAATGCAAACCCAGAAAGCTCAGATATGAGCACTCCTCTCTGGGGTAGGTGTGCTCAATGTATCTTAGGGGTATAGGGCTGCATCACCAGGGGAGCCCCCAGACGAGGGTCCTGCAGCAGAAGGACCAAAGTTCAGCTTGTGCCCGGGTGTGCCAGTGGCACTGGCTCCCTCGTGATGATCCTAACAGCAGAAGGAGAGGTGTCCAATTGCTCCTGAGACAGGATTTCATTTGAGATGACTGTAACTAAACTCAGGTATTGGTGTCTTAGGTATCTCATTGGCTTTACGACCCTTGGGTTGTGCCCCCAAACTGAGTCCTGACGCCAGTATGGAGGGCTGGTTTAGATGTCTAAATGCAGACTGCTACCAGTCCACTGATAAGTCCACAGTGTACTAACAGTGAACATAAGTCCATAGTGGATTACCAGGCTGCTATGGAGACAAACTGAGAGAGTTGGGGTTGTTCAGCCTGGAGAAGGGAAGGCTCTGTGGAGGTCTTATAGGAGCCTCCCAGGATCTCAAGGGAGCCTACAGGAGAGCTGGAGAGGGACTCTTTGTCATGGGGTGTAGTGATAGGACAAGGGGTAATGGTTTTAAATTGAAAGAGGGGAGATTTAGATTAGATACTAGAAAGAAGTTCTTTCCTGAGAGGGTGGTAAGACACCAGAACAGATTGTACAGAGAAGTTGTGGAAGCCCCATCCCTAGGAGTGTTCAAGGCTGGATGGGTCTTTGAGCACCCTGGTTTAGCGGGGAGGTGTCCCTGCCCTTGACAGGGGGGTTGGAACTCAGTGATCGTTAAGGTCCCTGCTAACTGTAATGATTCTATGATTCTGTGATTCTATAATTTGTCATCCCAGAGTGAGAACTGCTGGTGTCCGGTGGGGGAAACTCAATTGCAGTGTGGTAAACATCTTGCTGGTCCCCACCTAGGCCAGGAGCTGGAGGGAATGAACCAGTGGGATGATGGGACCAAATGCTGACTATAAGCATTCACCTGCTCTAGAAGGGTCCATGGCTGGGCTTTTTGCCTCTCCCTCTAGTCTCTATATACAGTGTGCACTTCTCCCATAACTGCCCTCTGTTTCTTCATTTCCCCTACAAGCGTGCAAGGTCCTGAAGGCTGTTGGCAGGCCTGTTTTCATATAAAGGGGTGGAAAGCTTAGAAAGCTATTGGGTCATGAAGGAAATATAGGGCTCCTCCTTATTGGTCTGATATCCATTAGACATCTGCCAGAAAAGGAGTTGTCCCTGTATTTCACCAGCTGTGCCTTTCCATGTCACACACATGTTCTTGCAGGCCACTTCTCAGTCCTGTTCTTTCCTGCTCTGCTGGCCTCTTGCACAACATTCACGGCTGATACAATAATCCTCTTTGGGTCCAGAAGATATGTCTTGCTTGGCTCCCATCTCCTGCTAATGAGGCTGCTTATCTTTGTCATTTTCTCTTGTCCTGTGACTCTCCATCACCAGCTGACTATGTCTCCCTTCCCCGCGTGTGTGTGGTAGACTCCTCAGTGACACCCGGTTGCTGAGGGAACTCACATCGTTCCCATGCTGGCAGGGCTCTGAAAACAATGTTCTATGTGATGACAGGCTGAAGAGAGTTGGCCTGATCACTGCTGTCTGTCCCACTGTTCTTGTTCCACATTATTATCTCCATCAACACTGAAGACCTGTAAAACCGCAGAGGGGACAGTGGAATATTTTCCACAAAAGAGTTGTTTTTTGAGTAAAGGACAGCATCAGACTTTTTCTTCTTCGAGGCTCCAGACACTTGTGTAAAAGCAGGTGTCAGAGAGTGCAGAATTACAGTCATGTTTAAAAAATAAGCAGCTCTTTATCCAACAGCTGGATTTAGTGCAGCAGTGGTATAGTGAATTCACATTCTCCTCCCTTGCCCTTCAGAGGAAGAAGAGAAAGCAAAGCCAGGATTTGGTGCTCCAGCCAAATATGTCAACTATACACAACCTAGATAACCCTCAGACTGTCCAGGCTTCTCCTGGTGTCTGCTGTATCCTCAATCAGCTGGTTTGGAGTCAGCATCCCATCCCATTTCCCTCCTCTGGGCCCAGTGCATCCAGTTAGGGAAGTGAAGTTAGCTAGATCTGCCAGAGTTGGTCAAAATGGTTTTGTGATGGTCAAAGTTTGCAGGGTTTACTAGTCTCTCTGAAGATACTCCATAAGTGACTGTCTTTGACAGAAGACTCTTCTCTCTCAAGTCGTCCTGACTCCCTTGCGTCCCTCCTGGCCCACTCTGATGAATGCAGTGTCTAGTCCACATACATGCATGGCTAACCAAGATTTTGGGGTGTTTCATCTAGTCCAGAACTTGATGTGGACTAGACTCAAGCTCTTCCCTCATTCTGGGCAGTGACTTACTGCCCCATCAACCATCTTGAGTGGTGGAGAACATCTAAATATCCACCTGCTGTTTTCTGGATGTGTGTGATTGTCTCCCATGAGTGAATTCTGGTCAGTGTGGCAAAGTCACTGTCTGCTCAAAAGCCATGTGCTGAAGTGGAACTGTCTGAGGAGAGGTTTGTAAGCAGCCTTATGTGGAGAATGGCTTCATTCCCCCTCAGTAAGCATTTGTGCATGCTAATGTTTATCTACTTGCTGTATTAAAGTCCCATCTTTATAAAAAACTCCAACTCAGTGACCTTCTTGGTGACCATCTGCAAGCATTGAAGTGCCTTCCAAGAGAGCACAATTACTGAATCTCTTTTTCTTTTTCTTTTTTTTTGTGTCACAGCATTGGTAAATCTGGACCCACTGATCCAAACAGGCCCTGATTTACCCCCAGAGATGCCTGTGCTTTAGAATTAATGGTGCCAGAGACAGCCCCAACTGTCCTTCCAGCTGTATCCCCACCCACCACATGGAGAAACACTTGGAAGAGCAGCGCTCTCCCAAACATCTGCCCCTACAGCATCAGTTCATGTTGCTGTTGCACTGACAGGCAGTCCAGGACCTTTCCCAGCTTCCTGAAGTGTCAAAGAGCTCTGACTTTTTTTTTGGTAAGAAGTCACGGAGCAGTACCTAGAAAAGTCTGGGGACAATGACAACTTCAGGATTTTGTCCCGGGAGCAGGTGTCGGGGTGCAGGATGGCTGCAGGAGGGCATAGGCTCCTCCATGGTTTCTGCCAGGTCCATGCAGCATGGTCATGTGAGGGTCACCCCAGTTGGCCCAACCATACTGGCAGTGTCATTCCTCACTGACGTCTTTGGCAGAAGAGCTCAGCAGATTTTGCCGCAGCTCTTGAAAATGTCACAGCCTCAGCTGCCTGCTCTGTCCCTCCACTGTCCCTGCAGCACAGGGTGGGCTGGACATCGGCTGCTGCAGACACTTCAGGCTGGCAATTTGTGCAAACTTGCTTTCATCAGCAGCTTAATCAAGTAGGCTGAGGTGAATCAGGGTGACCGCAGTGTGGATGCATTTCTTCTTCCCATCAGCTCTGATCCAGTGAGTTCTAACATGTGGCAGTGCAAGGGAGGGTAGATGCCTGGCCCAGAGCAGCTTTAATAACCAGGACTAAATCTGTGAGCTGTGAGTATAACAGCACCCTGTGTCCCACAGGTCTGTCAGCAGACTGCTCACCAAGGGAGAAGGGCTGGTGAGAAGGACTAACAGGCTCCTTAGACACTTTTTGTTTGCAGTCAGTGCAGTTACTTGCATTTTTCTTGGGCATTGACATGATCCTTTCTACTGATGGTCATCTCCCTGCTCAGGCACCCAGGAAAACCCTGAAGATTGTGAATGTCCTGATGCTTGAGTAGATCTATGTGGTAAGTCCATATGAACTGATGTGTGAGTCTTGGCAGGGTGGCAAACCCTCTCCTGACTTTAAATATGCTCAACAGATAGGACTCAGCTGATTCCAGGGCTCAGCCTTAGCAGGGCTTAAGCACAGCTCCAGAGTTTTTAACAAAAGGAATGGGAGATGCTAAGACAGGACTGAATGGTAGCCTGTGTCCCCACTTCAATGTGCAACACAACTTAACCAACCAGTCAAGCAGCATTCTAGGCACACAGTGTGGTGAGAGAACAACAGCTGGATCCCTTGGTCTCTCTGTTGGCTTTGATGTATCTCATTAAATAGCATAAAGTTGTCTCAATGGCCAATGAAACCAGAGACTGAGGAGGGCAACTCTGGAAGGGATTCTCCTCCTCCATTGTCCTCCATCCAATTAGGATGGGACAGCAATGAATGGCTCCATCATCCCCTTGCCTTAAAATTATTCCCCTGAATATTCAGGGAGAAGTGCAGAGAACCCTACAGCTAAAGCACTATGGCAGGGTAGGCAAATAAAGGATCATCTAGAGATATATGGGGAGCAAATGTGCAGGTCAGGAGGAAAAAGAGACTATTGAACTTCATTCAGGAGCATACAAAGCTATGTAATGGCAAGACAGATAAATAGTCTCACATTCTGAACACTGACACACAAGAAGGACTGTCCCAGCTCATTAAACACTGCTTCTGCACAACATCATTTCATTTCCCAAACAACTTTGACCTTTCCACTGAACACCTCTTCTCTGTCCACTGCAAGGCACAAGTGAGTGGCAACCAGAGGTTCCCAGCAATGGGACTCAGTCACTTTGTCGTAGGCAGCATGCTGAGGTGGGGATCCACAAGTGATGGGTCAGCCATGGATTCAATTGGTTTGGCCTGATACAGTGGATTTTGTAATTACCGAAGCTGCTTTTAAACTCCCTTTAAAGGCCAAGGGAACAATTTTTGATTTATGAAATAATATCTTTTCCTTTTCTAAAGTAAATATTGGGTGTCTGCTAAAGTTGACTCTAATTCATATCTTGCTGCAGGGTAAGTTCTGTAATAATGTCACTGCGTTTGCGATAACAGACAATAGCTTTGTTATAAGCTATGGGAATTCATATACCAGCCAGTGTTACAGCAGAGAATCCCAAAGGAGAGGGAACAAGGGGAATGGCTACTGTTTATTACTGCTGGAACATTAGCAGCAGCTAGGTGAGGTCACCTAAAGACTTCTCAACTAGATGCTTTCTAACTACTCGTAACTTTTCAAGGCTTTGCAATTTTCTGCTTGTCATAATTTTTTTTCTTTATGTGTGATCTTAGCTGATCCAACCAATTTTTTCTCACAGAGAGTATCTTATGAAAAAAACATGATTTTTGCAACTATTCTGATGCAACGTGGTTGATTGACCACCCCTGATCAGCAGAGCCCTGCTTGTACCACATTGATGGAAGGAGTAGTTTACCTACTTATAGGAGGGCCTTCCATTTTCAACACCTGCTCTAGTGGGCAAAACCAACAGAAGTGGAAATTTCTCCTCTTCTATTCTGCAGGAGGTTCATTTTACAAAGCTCATGCTTGCTAAAGCAGGCACACCATTGTGGGAGGCGTGCAGGAGCTGTGGGAAAACTACATGGTTGTGTCTTCTGTGTGGATTAGGAGCTACACTGTGAAGGTTTTCATCCCGAGGCAAGCAGCTACAGGCAGGGGAACAAATGTACAAGTTTACACCAGATCAAAAGAAAATGTTAGGAATTACCCTTGTGGAGTCTACCACTGCATCCTCTTGCTGAAGAAGATGAACAAGCTTGGATGAGGCAGTTAAAGAAGCCTTGCATGGGGACTGAAAAGACAGCCTGTGAAGACCAAGGTGGAGAGAAGGATGTTGAAAGCTGCAAGTGCAGAACACACTGTCAACTGGAAGCAGGGTGTCAGGATAAGCTGCATCAGCGACCTTAGTTTCAATAGCTAAGAGCCCCTAACTTCTGCTGTTCTTGGTTTGCCTGGTTATGCTGAACAAGCCTCTGGTTTGACAATTTATTCGCATATCCCAGTGCCTCCAGGTCCCCATGGAGCAGTTCAGCCAGACAGCAAAGTTCTGGCAAGCTTGAAGAGCAATAAGGGCTGAGGGACAGGAATGACCCCCTGGTCCTTGTAGGAATAATCGCTGACATCTGCCTGCAAATTCCACAGTGTTCATATTTCAGTCTTGGAGAGCTGCAGTATCTGGCAAGCTCAGATCGGTCTCTGTGGTTGTTCAGACAACCCTCCTTTTTATTTTTCTTTGAAAATTCCTACATCTTTTCCTCATTTGAAGTCTTTTCGTTTTGAGGTCTTGATAGGAAAAAAAAAACAACACCAAACCAAAGAAATAAATGGCTTAAGCAGAGTTTGATGTAAGGACTCAGGAAGCCAGTGGGCTGCTTTAACAGAGATGATTTCCTTCTGGCTTTTCCTGTAGTACAAGAGTGTCCAGTTCCTTAACAGTGTCTTTCATCAGGTGATCTCAAAGTACTTCACAGGCATTGCAGAGCCACTGCCGTGACTGCTGCCAAGGGTAGAAAAACCCACTGTAAGCTTAATTGTAAACACACTGACCTTCTAATTTCCTGATGACAGCTCCAACCTTCATCTTGGTTTTCCTGTTGAGGCTCATCCCAGGGGAGCGGGCTTTGCTGTATGAGCAAGTGCTGAATTGGACAGGCTATTTTTGAGTTATGCATATCTGAGAAAGCATTCTGGTTTTCAGTTTCTTGGAAGCTTGCTATAATGCTTTTATGTTGTTGTTGCTTATATATTAGGAAAATGCCTTGAAGCAGAGATTTACAACTTGTAGTCATTTGTCTTCAGGAAGAGCTCACAGATGAGATTATTTTGCTGTGTTGAAATTGATAAACTTTTTGCTGGCTTAGAGGATCTATGTACAAAGCTGGAAATTAAAATAGACCCAAGCTATACGAACATCTGGGCAAACTGTTTCTTGTGACTGAGATAATTAACATATTCTGTCCCTCTCTCCTAATTAGTATCCTAGGAAAGCTCCTGACTTGCTCAGATGTGCTTGGGAGTTGACGACAACTATTGCCTCTTGTGAAAAATAGAGAAGTCACTCACAGTATAGTTCTGGACAGAATTTTCCAGACAGAGTTTACAGTTTTGTTCATTTGAAGGGTCAGTGGTCTCTGCCAGAGAAACATCAGTATCAAGCGCTTTACTAGTTGCCACAGACCATCACTGGTGTTCACATAGCACAGCTGGGTACATGAAGTATCTTCAATAGACAGAGCTATGCAGCCTGAGGAGCCTGGGCTTGCTCTGAAGCATGTCTGTTATTTGGAGAGTGAATGTGCAGTGTTAGAAAGATGGTGTGATCAGAGGAAATCCAAAGAGGAGAAGACCTTTTGAAAACATCCCTCTGGCAGAAGATAGGGAAGGTGAGTGTGGAAGGAGCAAACACGGATGTTCAGGCTCCCAGCCCACTCCTTTCAGCAACACTTTGTTTTTGGGTTCACAGACCCCCCCCAAACAAGTTAAAAAAGATGTACCAGCAAAAGAGTACACACAGAACCATGTCCTTCTCTAATGTTGAGCCTGGATGAGCCTTCTCTAATGTTGAGTCCAACCAGGATTGGGCCTTTTAGCCCCTGTTTTTAGACCAGAGGTCTAGTGTACAAATCCTCCCTTGCCAGTACTGAAAAATGCCAGCAGGAGCAGGGGCATTTGTCAGGGCTCCTAATGCTTAAATTAAAAGACGTAGCAGGCAGCACTGTTTCTGGAATTGTTTATTTTGTTAAATCACTTTGCAATGGCCATACCATGCACGTAGTTACTAATAGTCTAATGACATCTTCACCTTCTGCTTCTCCCTGTTTGCAATAGCACAGGGTCAAATGCTAAATTCTTAACTTTCCCAGGAGGTAATTGCTTGCCTGCACATGCCTTTGGCAGTAATTATGTTACACGATCACAGTTTCTCCCTCCTGAGGGGTGAAAGGATGTGGTTTTGTATGCCAGGTTGCAGATAGATCATCCCCCATTCTCTCCCACAGCTCTCTGACTGGGTATTCTCCATGGTGTTAGCCATACCCCTCTGCATTTGGTAGTCCCCAGCAGCCCCTCCCTTGCCCCTTTGCTCCTGCTGCCTTGGACCAGAGAAACTATGGCAGGAAGCAAAGGGTGACAGAGGATGGGCAGAAGCATATGGGACCCCCTCAGCCTGATGCAGTGGGGTGTTCTGCAAAGACACCTCACACCTGGAGCTGGGTCTGTGTGCAGCAGAGATTCATGTTCATCTGTGCCCCAGTGTAAGAGAGAGAGGTCCTCTTCCATAAGCATGGCACTGGCCCTCTGGCACAGTGGTCCTGTGAGGCTCCGTGATGCTAGTTCAACCCTTTCCCATGACATGGCTCTGACAGAGTCTGCTGAGTGAGACAGTGAGAGGCTCCTCTCTCCAGCTTGCTGTGGGACTTGAGAACTTTCTCACAGCTACGGGGCTGTTACTCAGATCCAAGCCAGGCAGGTGCAGACACAGCCAGGGACAGTGGGGGGGTCCCAGAGATGCTGTAATGGCTGTAACCAGAGCAGACAGCCCCACCATCTGCACTGCAGCGAAATCACCGCACTATTCTACAGCATTCGCAAGACTTTTGGAAACAGTCTGTCATTGAGTACTTCCATCATACTTCCCACAGCAAGCAAAAGATGGTGTGGATGATGGATCTAGATGATGGATTGTGTCTGGGGACATACAGCCACATGCAAAACTTTCTATTTGGCCTCACCACAAAGTGTTTCTACACGCCAACACCTATCTGCTGCAGCACCTTCTGTGGTGCTGTCTGTAGGTCTAGAAGGGCCCAGTCACAAACAGGATTCATAGTTTTCCTCCTGTTGGGAAGGTTTCTTTTCTCTCTCCGTCAGGTGTGAGCTGGGTGCTGTTTGGAGGGGTCAGAGAGGGGAATTTAACTGTACATCTGACATGCCTTTGTGCACCTTGGAGAATCGGGTGGGGACCTCTCATCCTGTAAAAGTGATGAGTCCAATTGTGCATTGTTGTGTCCTGCCTGGATAAGGGACTATTATGATTTGCCTGCCACTTGTTTAATCCCCAGGTCTCGTGCTGACAAGGATGGGACAGCTGGGCCTTGTGGCTGTGTCTGGTCCTACACTGACTGTTAGAAGCAGCACTTCAGCCAAGCTGGTAGGGGGGCCCTCTGGTCCTTCTCCCCATTGCAGATGTGGGACTGCTCAGAGCAGGACAGGACAGGACAGGACAGGACAGGACAGGACAGGACAGGACAGGACAGGACAGGATGGCCTGCATCTCCCTCTGATGTCTGCCAAGTTTATTTCCATGGAAACTGTAGGAAATCCTGACCTTGAACAAAGGGGAAAAAGGGCTTATATGGACAGAAGCTTGGCCCCTGGAAGCAGGTGGGTCTGTCAGAGCCCACTGTTTGCAATGTCATGGTGAGGAGAGTGGCAAAGCACTGCCTGGTGCTGCTCAGAGAGACACTCTTGGAATGTGAACCGTTGCAGAGGAGCAGGAGGACAGGGCAGGGACACAGCGCTGCTGCTACTGATTCTGATAAGGTCCCTCCCAGCAAATAAATGTTTTTCAGCAAACAATCCATCTTCTTTCTTTAGGGGTTAATGCAGGATGAGGGTCACTGCTTCCTTAGTCATCTGAAAAGACTAACTCCACTGATTTGACTGTTTGATTCGGTCTCATGTGCTCAGGGCTGCTTGTTGGTGAAGGAGCCTAAAGCTGGGACTGCATTCACTTTTTGGGCAGGAAGCTGGGCACACCAGGAAGACCTGACTAGGTAATTAACAGGATGTCTCACAAGGAGTGTGGAGGGAACCACTGGATTTGTTCTGCAAGGAAAGTGTGTGACATCCCATTTCAAACAGCATGCTAGGTCTTAATTTCTTGTACCAGCACAGGGATGATGATTTGGACCCTGATTTGTTAGGCAAAGTCTGGAGAATTTTATTTTTGCTCACTATCCATCATGTGCTTTCAGATACTACATTAAGCTATGGATGTCATACAGGTGATCGTATCCTCTGTTCATCCAAGAGCTCTAAAAAGTGACTAGCAGCTTTGAAAGAGGGCAAAATATAGCCAAATGCCTTGCTGAAAACATTCATGTCCTGGTGGGTGGTGCTTAGTGTGCCTGTCCAGCTCTGCACAGCAGCCACAGCAGACTGCTTGCCCGTGACCCCGGAGACCCCCCTGCTCAGGTGAGAAGGCACTGTCTCTTTTGTCCTGGGTCCCCCAACCATAGGGATTTTATCCTGCAAACTTGAGCAGCCCTGGCATTTGGCCCCTATAGCTACAGAAAATGTCATCTGAATGAAAAAGGAAGAAAAAGGAAAAGCCAGATTCCTTCCCCTCTGCCCCCCCGCTTCCACCCCCCCGCCCTGCATAATTTGGCATCTTCTGCCTGGAAAGAGAAGGACATGGAAAATGCAGTATCCTTCATCGTCAAGGGGGGAGAAAATTCCCCATGCTGGATCTCCTTTCTGACTTTATTTTTTAAAATCCATTAGCAAATCCTGATTTGCTTGCCACCTATTTAATACATCCCAATGAATTTGTGAAAAGCGATTTGTAAATAATGGAGTCTCCTGCTAGGGTGGGTTGGGGAAGAGGTCCTTGGCCACCACACACCATGTCAGGTTCAGCACCACCTAACCCCTGCTGAAATGTGCCCCTGGGGTTGGAAAAGAGGGTATCTCCAATCTTCTTTGTGTTTACACCAGGCTGAAGCAGCGGTTTCAAGCACCTTTGTCAAGTTTACCACAGGGGGTCAGGGTCCTCCAGAAGATCATCCATGTGGCATTGACAGACTGAGGCCTGAAGCAGTCACGGGAGGACAATTAGACGTGGGTAAGACACTGCAACTGTTATTTCTTTGTGTCACAAATGACTGTACCCCATCCTGCTTCCCTTGCAGAGCTGTGGGAGAAGTCTGAACCCACTCAACCTGGAATTAATGCGAACCACGTCCAAGACATGGTGGCTCCAGACCCTGACAAGGATATATACCCCCATGCTGGCTCGCATGGCTAGCCCCTCCCTGCCCCATCCCTGCTGCAGCTCATTGGATCAATTTGTACTTTATACCTGGGTCCGATCCCCAGAGACTATTTTGCTCAAAACATTTCAAGCCTCAGCGCTTGCAAATGTCTCTGTGTCACCTTTTGATGTCATCCCTTCAGCCACCAAAGCAGCTGTGGCCAGAGGGCTGAGACTGACCTGGATCCATCCAGAGGAGAATCTGCTGAGCAAGCCCCACTTGGAAATGATTGGAAACCTTCTGAGCCTTTCCTTCCTCTCTGATTCCAGCCTCCCTCATGCCAGAGGCACTCACAGCATGGCATTTTCCCCTTGCTGTTGGTCTTCCCTTTCTTCTTTCTCCCGTGGAAGCACCAGCCTTTCCCACTGATTTCCCTTGTTTGCTGTAACAACCAAGACCAGCTCACTTCCTTGTGTTTCCTCTTGGAAGGTCAGAAGCAGAAAACTGTAGAGGGGTCACACCTGCAGGGAGGAGTAGACAGGACAGGTGACCCAAAACTGGCCAGTGGAGTATTCCATCCCATCTGCATCACACTCAGTATAAAAGTTGAGGGATCAAAGGGTCAGCCTCTTTCTTCAATGGCCGGAGTCCAAAGAGGAGTCTGGTCATATGCCTTTGATCCTGATCTGAGCATTCCTGAATCCAGATCTGAAATGCAGCTCCCATCCATCACTGAGTTCAGTCTGGGACATTCCCAGTGCCTGCTGATGATGCGATTGTTGTCCTGGGAGTTTGATATTATTTGCTATATCTTGCATATATTTCATTATTTTTGTATTAGAACCATAGAATGGTCAGAGTTGGAAGGGACCTTAAAGATCATCAAGTTCCAACCTCCCTGCCCTGGGCAGGGACACCTCCCACCAGAGCAGGTTGCTCAAAGCCACATTCAGCCTGGCCTTAAACACTCCCAGGGATGGGGCAGCCAATAATTAGTATTATTATAGTTTCTTTTTAATTATTTTATTATCAATATTTCATTAGTTTGGTTTCTTTTCAACTCATAAGTCTCTCACTTTCTGTTCTCTCCTCTGAAGGGGAGAGAGGACAAGGAGAGCACCTCTCCTTCATTCAGTGACTGGTCCAGCCCAACCCACAGCAGAGGGGGTGGCAGTGTGACAAGCAGCAGCAGTTCATCTGGATGGCTTCTGTCACCCAAGGGTCCATCTGCGCTTGGCTTCAGCAGCGCTATTTGCACTAAGGCAAAGCTGACTAAGGTGTGAAGGACACACTGCCTTGACCTGTATTTCCTTGAGCACCTCCCTCTGGAATTATTACTGTGACTAAAGTGATTTTCTGAGCAGTTCAGCCATGACCCTGCGCCCAGGGCTGGGAGCTGGAGGAAGCCTGGTGATCCAGGCTGTGGTAGCATTTGGATATCGAGGCAAGGAAGGTGGCAAACAGTACCTGTAACCAGCAAAGAGAAGTTCCCAGTGTTGCCACAAGGAGGGGAGGTGCTGGGGCTCTGGACAGGGGGTGAAGAGGGACAAAGCGTGGAGATGGATAGACCTTGCCAGAAAAGTCATAAAATTGTTTTTAAAAATGAAATTGTTACTGAGGTTTATTTTCCTCCTCTCTTCACCGCTCTTGGTGCATACAAAGCTGAGCTTCAAACTGGCCCTGCTGCTGTGAGAGCCAGAAATACCTGGTTTCTTCCCCTGGGGACTGCTGTGATTCTCAGCCAGTTCTTCCTCCCAGAAGTTGCAAGCTGTAAGGATTGTCCTAAAAACCACAGGGCTCATGATAAAAGCCTTGCTTCAGATTGTATCATGTACCAGCAAGAGCTCCGGTTCCAGGCCACTGTCACGGTGACAGTCACGAGGGTTTATCAGCAGAAAGTGCCAGCGTTCACTTCCTCAGAGAGGGACATTACAATAATGAGAAAATAAGAGATTTCATCTGCCTTGCCCAGCTGAGCTCTCAGCCTGTATTACCTCGGGCACGGAGAAGAATGTCTTTAATATCATCAGAAGAATATGAGTCATCAGGGCTAGTTTTTTAATCCTTTTCTTTTAAGAAAAAAAAAATAAATATCAAAAATTCTGTTTTGTATTTTATCAGGAGGAGAGAAATGAGTTGAAAGGTAATTGGATCCTGTTGCTTCCTAAACAGCTAAATATTTACATATAGGCTGGGCTATTAATCATGGCCCCATATGGCAGGAAAGCTTGCCATAGCACTCTGGGGAAAACTGCTGTGCGCAAGTGTGTTTGTTTCACGAATGTCTCCCTGACAGCTCCACTTTCATCACAATCAGCTGTGACACCGTAATTACAGATTTGGGGAGGTTTTCAGCCTCCAAGTGATTGATTGTTTGATACACACTATTTAGAAGATAGATGTTCTTATTTAAATCAACTACTTAGCGAGGGAACTGGCGACGCAGGAAAGAAAGTGGAAAGAGACTGTGACTGTGCCAATGTCCAGGAGAAACCCCACGCTTGTCCCCTGGCACAAAGCATTCAAACTCTTCCTCCAAACCATTTTTGCAGCCCTGGCAATACCTATATGATCATGGAAGTAGACAAGTGAGCAATTAGCTGAGATCCCAGCTTTGCAGAGCTTTGTGTGGCTCGGTGGCAGGACCACCTCAGGCTGGTAAAATCTTTTGTTCTACAAGTCACATTTATCTGTGGGGATAAATTGTGACTGAATATGACATGTCAATTGTTATACCCACAAATTCACAAAGTTTTGACTTCTTGGACATTAAGAAAGACATCAAAGCAAAGGTCATGCCTCTGTTTTCAATCCCAGGACTTCTCCAGGCACCACTTGCACTGATATCTATCCTTCATTTCACATGTGTGATACCTGTTGTCTCAGGTTGTGTCTGGCTCTTCCTTTCTGTTCTGTTTCTTCTGTGTGGTCTCACTTGCATCTCTGTCCCTCTCACACTTGATGATAGAGTGCCCAAGAAATACCTCCTTCTTCACCCACTCAAAGTCCTGACCCACCTTGAAACTTCTTCTCTTTTGGGGCCTGTAAGTGCTCCCACACTTCCCTGGGAACACCTTCTTCTACCCACAAACCCAGTGCAACCTAAATGAGTGGCAGAGCTCCAACAATCTGTCTCTCACTAAATTTTAACCCAGTCCATGATGCTTGAATTAATATAATTGTGGACAGGGAAATGCTGACATGAGGTAAAGGCTCTATACTTCAGCATGTTCTTTTCAGGATTAATTAGAGACAGGCAATTTTAGCATCTTCCATCAGCAAATCCCTTCCTTAACTGCCTTAATTTTGTTGATGAAGTGCAAAGACTTGTGAAATTTACTTTGCAGGACATTTAATATGAAATAAAATTGGTCGCTTGTATTTATATTCTAAATGGGCCATTCAGGGATCCTTTCCAAAAAATGCCAGGAAAAGGTAAAGAGAGAGGAGGCTTTCCACCTTCTTTGCATGTAACGCTTGCCTGAGAGTTGAATGGTAAATTTTAATTAAGCTGGATGGGCAGAAATTATTGGCAGACACTAATGAAAATTTATTTTTTACAGAGATCCTTGATTCTTCATGGGGACAGACAGGTGCAGCCAGGAGGTTTGGCTGGGGATACAAGTCCTCTTCTCCCTGAAATTACTAATCTGCCTCTTCTCCCAAGGAACAGGTGATGGGGCAAGAGGAAACCACCTCAAGTTGCACCAGGGGAGGTTTAGGATGGACAGTAGGAAGAATTTCTTTACTGAAATGGTTATCAAACACCAGAACAGGCTGCCCAGGAAAGTGGTGGAATCACTATTCCTGGAGGTATTTAAAAGCTGGGCAGACAAGGTGCTGAGGGACATGGGTTAGTGCTGGAATTGGCAGTGTTGGGTTGAGGATGGGACTCAATGATCTTAAAGGTCCCTTCCATCCTGGACAATTCTATGTTCTGGTCTCCACCTTGCACTACTAGCCCTGTATCAGGGCCCAGTTTCATCCCTGGACCTATCATGCTGAGCTTTGTCTGCTTTTAGCAGTGAGGTGACCTTCTTACAGAGCCTGCTCGTATCAGGAAGGTGCTTTTCTGTTTCTGTAGCAGAAGATTGCACTTTATGGCAATATCTTTGAAGAATATGGGCACAACTTTCACTTTGTCCTGGTACCATATGCCTCCTTCAGTCCTTCATTTCTATATTACGAATTCCAGGAGCTTCAGTGAAGCTACTTTGGTTTTACACCATCTTAGAGGAGAGGAAAATAATGAAAGTGAAGCCCAAACTCAATTAACAATTGCTTCATAGCTCTTACAGAATTGCATTCGGAATTAGATGTGGAAGTATCTCCTGGTTGTGAACAAACATGGAGATTGAGTTTCTAAAGTTATCTGGAGGCCTCAAAATGTAGTCAGGGATTAGCAGGATTTTCAAAGTGTTGCACCCTCTGTAAATGCCAGACATACTAAGGGGTAACTTCTCGGTGTCCTAAGACTGTCATTTTGCCATTGTGGGGATCAATTTAAAAATGTGAATACATATTATCTGCAAGAAAAAAAATTAACCACATGGGTGCATGTGGATGTGTGTTAAACAGTATTTTTACCTTTATGCATTAATCTAATGTAAGAAGAAATACTAACCATTTCTACTAAGAGACAGAATTTGTAAGGCAAATAGACCCTCTGAGGTTGAAATTTGCAATAGGCTTTCAGCTCAATTTGTCTTCTGGCTAGCAGAATTCAGCTTGTTTTTCTGTAAAATTTCCAGGTGAGACAGCAAAAGTAAGTGTGCTTTTTTTCTAGAAACCTCAAGGCAAGTATGATTTAGTGCTGGTGATATTTGTTCTTGACAGAGCTAATGCTTTGGTAGCCTTTCCCTCAACCCTTTTGGATGGCATAGCCAAAAATACTTAAAAATATGATTTATTATTTGTTCTGTGCTACTTTCCTCGGTGTATCTCAGAGATGGATTTGGAGTGAAGAAGGCCTTGTCTGCAGCCCCTCCACTCCCTGTCCCCACTCTTCATCCTGAGCAGATGCAGGGCTTGCTGCTGTGCTTAGTTTGGTACAGGCAGTATTGAAGGGGATGGGCTTATTTCCCAAGTGGGATATCTTTGTGGCAGTGAAACTACTTCCATCATCTTTTAGGCTTGACATTAGGAAAAAAATTTCACAGAAAGAGGTGTCAGTCAGTGGAATGGGCTGCCCAGGGAGGTGGTGGAGTCCCCATCCCTGACTGTGTTTAAGAGCAGATTGGATGTGGTGTTGAGGGATCTGGCGTAGGGGAGAACTTGTAGAGTAGGGCTGATGGTTGGACTGGATGATCCCAAGGGTCTCTTCCAACCTGAATGATTCTATGATCAAATTAAAGATCAAATTAAATGCTGTTGGGTGGCTATGTGTTACCAGTGGAAAATGCCATGAACAGGACACCAGGAGAGAGCTAGGATTTGAGGTTGTATTGAGGGCCTAACAAAGAAATCTTTCTGTTCCTGGTTTTGGCTCCTGGCACCTGGCTCCCATGTGTCCTTGAACTCTCCCTGCCTTAGGTTTCTGTCTATAAAATGGAGATGATATTAATCCCTGAACAGAGCAGTGTACTGGGAGAATACATCTATTGATGATTACCAAGTGTTCAGGTAACCATGGCAACACCGTGCCAGAGTTATGTCGGGTGTATGTTCTGCCTTTTCACATCTTGCCAGAGGAGAAGTCAGACAAAGTGCTTGAATGTGCCCTGAAACCTCTCTGTGCTCCCTGTGCTGACTCAGCAGAAGCTGCTTCCCCGGAATTATTTCAGGAAGGCTGCTTGCTCCAGGATTGAAGCAATGGAGGAAATTTTTTAAAAGCACCTTGTGTTATTGCTTGCTCAACAGATTATTCCCAGCACCATGGCTTTAACTTGGAAAAAGTCCGTTATGTTTTATGGCAATAAAAAAGCAAGACTCAATGTAAAATTGATTGCTGTGAGGTAATGAACTGCAGGCATGAACGTTCAGTGAAACACCTCTCCCTACAACGCACAGAGGCTCTGCTTCTGGGGAGGATGATCTTGGTGATCATCCTCCCCACCTCCTTGCCGTATGTTTATAAGATAAAGAAGCTCTGAGCCTCCCTGGTAATACACCAGCATTTTCATTTAATCAAAACAATTTAACCCACTAGAAAAAGAAGCCAAGGCAATCAGGGTAGAAATTGATCCATGGAGAAAACTGTAATGTAATGAAGGGGGAAAGCTTACCCAAACTCCGGGGAAATATGGGTGGTTACTTTTTATTATATTGTTAGATAAAAGGCACTGCAGAGATCTGCTAGGATGGGCTGTGCCTGAGCAGCCACTGCTCTGTGTGCCCACCCCTGGAAAGTGCCTGCAGCCCCCGCCACAGCTGTGGGAGCCGTGTAGGGGTGCATGGAGTCATAGAGTGGGTTGGGTTGGAAGGGACTTTAAAGATCATCCAGTCCTGCACCAGAGAGCCCTGAGCCAGGACACCTCTCACCACATCAGGTTGCTCAAAGCCCCATCCAGCCTGGCCTTGAACCCCTCCAGGGATGGGGCAGCCAACAGCTTCTCTGGGGACCCTGGGCCAGGGTCTTTGAGCTGTATTTATTTGTATAATATAGTATTGTATTATGTTCTACTAATTTTTGTGCCTGATACCTTGGAGCTGCAAGCAGAGCAGTTAAAAACTATTCAGGTGAACCTGTCCTTTCTTTACCCTGATCCCAGTGCTCCTGACTGTTGTTTCTGGTGGATTCCCCCTGGCATGGCAAATGCTCTGCAAGCCAAGCACGCTTCCCCACGTGCCAATAACACTTGCCCAGTAGCATCATGTAGGGAAACTCTGCTGGCACCCGGCCAGGGATGCAGTAAAGGTGATAATTGAGTGACCTCAGCCTCTTATTTGCCTTTCTCTTGGAGGGAAGGTCTTGCATCAGAACAGTTTGTGTCTCATTGTAGTTGTTGGGAGCTGAGCTAAGATTTTCCAACATGATTTAGAAACCTCCGTTCTACCTTCAAAACCCAATGAGGTAAGACCACGAACTGATGTGACTTGATCACCTTTTCCTCTGTAAGCACACTCCAAAAAGCTAAAAGGCCCCAAAATGTTTTACAAAGATGGATTGCCTTATCTTTGAATGAAAGCTTTCACTGACTTAACAGAGAGCCTGGAGATTCTAGACACTGTTTTCATTCAAACTCACATTAAGCCATAAATTGTCCTGGACCTAACTCCAGATTAGACTCAGTCCAGGGATAGCCCCAAACTATTGTGTTTGATTTTAAATGAAGTGCAGGTGAGGGTAACTAATGCCAAGCTCCTGGAAACCACGTCTCCCATGGCCACTTCCAGCTTTCTGCAGAAAAAAGATTGGTGATATTTAATTATTTTTGTCTAGCCAAACTGGTTTGGATGTTTCCTGTGTTGTCCAGAGCCACAAAGGGCTAGAAAGAAACCTGCCATATCACACTATTGGCTTCTGCATTGGAGTTTGAAACTGCCCCAAAAGGACTTGCAATAAAAAATCACTGCAGGCCTGATGCATTTTCTGTGGGAACCTTTTGTTCCCTCATCTCAGAGCAGCTTTTGCAACCAGGATCCCCTTCACTCCACAGTCGTACCAGGGGTAACTACCCTTCTGCAAAACACCCCAAATTCTGTGGCAAAAGGTTCTCTGTTCCTCTCACTAAATGCTAATCTCTTGGTAGTCTCACCAGAAACCACACTTTTCTTCCTGAAATGACTGGAGTAGACAAGACCCCAAATCAATATTGTTAGAGAGTATGTGCTGCCCAGGTGTGTGTTTGAAGACATATATGAATATACCTTCCCAGCACCTCTATTTGACCCCACTTATTTCACCAATAATCGTTGACTGCATGGTGCAAAAACAGTCCAGTGACCCTCTATTCCCAGGTAAATGATGTGACCACCCTGTTGCAGTGTCATGTATGCCTTCACTTTGATGTCCCTGACTCATGTTGTGCCAGACCACACTTCTGTGGGTATAAAAGGTGACCACAACAATTAGGACTGGCAAGAGCTTCTTCATGGGGGAAAGAAGTAAGAGGAACCTATTAAAGTGGAACCTTTCTAAGGAAAAGGTGCCTCTACGGAGGTGTACACATTGCTCATTAGTGGCAAAGCAAGAGGGACAGGATCAGGGTAGATCTGCCTCCTGCCAGCTGGGGACTGGAAGCCACCAAATGAAACCATTCAGCTGATGAGCCAGCTCTGAATGCAAATTGGACAGTTCAGGTCTTGCTTGAGGAGGCAGCTCTGTGGTGAGGGGCAGCATCACTGAGGTCTTCATTGTGTGCATCGCTAGGCTTCAGCTGAGAGGGGGATACTTCTCCAAGGGAAAGAGCTCCTGCAGCAGCTAGTCTTACCCCTCCTTTCTTTATTTAGTTGTTTTCAAAGATTGGCACTGGCCCAGGAAAAGTTTGGAGATAAGTCTGGTGACAAAACATCCCTCCGGAAACAAACACACTTCGTCTGTTTCCAAGGGAGCAGGTTTGCTCTTTGATCTGGTGGCTCCAAGGAGAAGGGAAGGACCTCTTACATCTTGTTAAATGCTTTATTCACACACATGTAATTAAGATATCCTATATCTACAACTCGGCATGACTTTAATTAGAGGCATTTCAGCACTAGGAGCACTGGCAGGAACAGATAATAGTGCTGCCTTTGCGCACTGCCAGGAGACAAAACCAACCACAAGAAAGACAATTTCCCTGTAAATTAACTGTGCACTCTGCCTCGCCATTTGCTGCTTAGTCCCCCACAGGGCTGATGCAAGGAGATGAAATGCAATCCCCACCATGCAGAAGTACTTGCCAAGTTCACAGAAGGAGAGAACAGCCGCGGCACAGAGACAGCCACAGAGGCGTCCTCTCTAACGCTACTAATGGTAGAATGGGCCACAGACCCCAGCTGAGGAGCTTCAGGGACCTACCAAGCCTCTGAGAAGGCTTAGCATAGTGTAGCATTCAGAAAGGCTTTACATCAAGCCACCGTACAATGCCAACCATGTGTCCAAACCTGGTCTAAACACTGCAGGAGGAGAACAAAACAGTTTTAAAGCTGGCTCTTGAGGTGAGGCTGAGTCTACTGGGACCAAGATGATCCTTGTATATAGAAATCCAAAGAGATCAAGTGGTAGTAGGATAGAGTTGTTGTTACCTCTTTATTTGGGGCCCTCAAAAAAGGATACTCTGTCCAGATGCGATGTCCAAGCCCAGCGATGCACACAATGAAGACAGAGGTGCCTCCTCAAGCAAGACCTGAACTGTCCAATTTGCAGTCAGAGCTGGCTCATCAGCTGAATGGTTTCATTTGGTAGCTTCCAGTCCCCAGCTGGCAGGAGGCCACAAGGAAAGCAACTATCTTATAGGAAAGCCAGAAAGGTTTCAGAAGAGAGTCACAGGAAAGACCGAGATCTGGAAAACCCTGCTCAAGGAGAAATGGGAAGACACCATTTCTTGATTACAGGAGTTCACTGGTCTGAGTCTAATAGTGAGTACAGGAAGGGATTTCCAATAGCTGAGGGCACGAACTCGGGAAGGCAAAGGCCAGCTGAGAAGAGTGGCAAGCTAAAGCCAAGAAAACTCAGACTAGAAACCAGGTGTCCCTATTTAACATTTGCAACTCCATGTCTGAGGATATGAGGCTTTCCTCAAAATCTGCTCATTTCTCAACCATCTTTCAACGTCTTTCTGATAACTCTTCTATCCCTCCAACACAAGCTGTAACTAGTGAAGAAATCTCTGGATTAAGTTCCCTGGTCTGAGTTATCAAATTTAAGTCAGGATAGAAATATGCTACAATGCTCCTTTCTTAACCATCACATCTGAGATTATTCTTGACCCTCCATCTCATTTCAGAACCATTTCTTTGGTGTGGCAGGACTGTGACCCCAGAGGATTACAAAGGTGATTCATGAAATGAGGACACTGATGTTGTCCGTGAGCTACATACATTTTGATTTAAGTGCAGCTTTGTGAATTTCTCAGACTCATGGACTGATTTGGGGTGAAGATACTAATCCAAGCAATACAGGAAGCTGCCACTTGAGAACTCTTACCATTTTTCTGTTATCTTATCTGTGAGTGAGAATTGTTTTCAAAACAGCCACCATCCCCCTCAGCAGCTGGGAAAATGGTGTTTTGCCTTCAGGGGCCTGAGCTGTTTAGCTGTTTGTAAGAGCAACAAAGAAGATTGTTTTCTCCAGTGGACAATATCTGACTACCAGCTCATTTTTCCCATTTTCTGTGTGTGCAGAAGGAGCTGTGCAGTTTGGCTAGCTGCTGTCTGATGTGTCTGGAGGAACACTTAGCGCACTGGAAGAGCTTATGCCCTGAAGCTCAGGTCAGAAAGGGAGGAGGAGGGGGCAAGGGGCAGGAGGCCGTCAGCAACACCAGCAGATGTGGGGAGGATCAGAGAACAGGCAAATAACATGTGAAAATGATGGCTTGAGCTGTGCAGAATTTCTCAGTGCAAACTGGGAAGGCATTACAGAGTTTTGAACTGTGTACAAGTCTGAGAAAGGCTCCCCTCTTCCTCTCCCTCCCTGCCCCAGAAGGGCTGAGCTGGTGGAATGTCATGCCAATTGCAAGTAGTTGGTTTTTGCCATTGAGCAGATCTTCACTAATTAAAGTTTTTTTTATTCTAATTTACACTCAGGCAAGACATCTTTCAAAGCTCAAGGACCATTTTGTTGTTTTTTGTGATTTGTGAAGAAAAATGTGTGGACAGATCCATCTCAAGTCTGTTGTCTAACTGGAGGGCTACTCCACCGTCTCAAGAATGGGGCTCATCTCACCAGCCTTCATATCAGCTCAGCTGGTATCTTCATTTCTTGTGGTTATCCAGACTCCCTTTTAATCAGAATAGAAAAGAGCTTTACCCCTCCTGAACTCCTTCAGAAGTCTGCCAAAGGGTGAGATAAACTGCCTCCCCAGAGCACTTCTTGCTCTTGAAGGACTCCAGGAGGGGCTCAAAGACACCAATTTACATGGGAACCCATGGCTGAAACCCTACCTGGGATGGAAGGAGGTGAAAGATTTGCCAAGACAAAGGAATTCCTCATGGGTTGATAATAGCACAAATACATCATTGTTTTTGTTGACAAAGACACTAAACAGTTGAACACTCAAGGAAAAAAGTAAAACTATGGATAAGTTGAAAGTAGAGAAAAAATAAAGTTTAATGACTTTTAATTCAACAGGAAGTTGGAGAAGCATGGGATAGTTTGGTTTTGGATTCATTACAGGCAATAAAGTGTTTTGGCAAAAGATGCTAAATCTCCCAAAAGACCATACTTTAAATAATTTAAAATCATAAACCAATTAACATATTTAACACTAAACACTCATACAATTAATTTTGTACTCAGAGATGATTTATGGTATTTAGGGAAATGAAAAGAAAAGCTGGATTTCTCATAGGTAAATGCAAAGTTAATTCACATAGGCATAAAACTCATATGATGGAGACTCCAAAGGGTGCAACTAAGTGAGGGAGCAAGGCTGGTTTCTACCTGGAGATCCAAGTCATACCAGCTCAAAGTGCTGTGCAGCACTGCTGCAGGGGCTGACTAGAGCATATTGTTGCCAGAGAGTTTTTTACCTAGGATTCATGCTCAAACATCTCAGAGCATTAAGTTATTTGGGTACAGATAAACTCTCTCTGGGAGAAGAAAAAGACAGGTAGAAGGACTTGTCAGACTGGGTTTCACTTCATGGGAGGCTTTGGGTGACTCTCCCAGGAACCCCCATGGATAATTCGTGTGCATCTTCCTCTTTCTTCCTTTGATGGACAAGTGTGTATTTTCCTGTTTTTCAGCCTCAGTGGGTAGAAATGGGAGATGCCTGAAACAACAGTTCATGTTTGCTAGGTCCCATCAGGGAGGAGATGAAACTTTGGGTGATGTTTTTCACTGACATCAGAGAAGGAGGTGATGGCCTGCCTTATTCAAGCAGTTCAAAGAATTATTCATATGGAGGAAGAGAGGCCTGAACTTAAGGTTTGGCAGGGAAAAAATAAAAATAATAAAAAAAGATCAAATAGGCTTCAAAAACCTGGTTGTGTGTGATCTCACTTGCTATCTGGCAATAACATGTTATTGCTCATCACTATTTCAAGACAGAATTAAAACTTCTTTAGCACTTCAGCTGTACATTTCTGGACCGTGGCAGTCCAGCATTTCTTCCATGTGTAGCATGAAACTGTGACTATCTGGGTTTGTAATAATGGTGTGGAAGGCAATGAAAAGATCCCTAAGTTGCAGTGTGCCTGCAGTTCCTGCTGTGAGCTATCATAAACATATCCCCATCTAAGCACAGCTTCCATTTGTGAGCACATCAGTTTGTGTTGGGCTCTGGACTTCGCACTGAAATTGCTGCAAAGAGGTATTTTAATGGCACTTCTTGGCTGTATTTAGAATGCTACTGGACAGTGAGCACTAAAGGGACAGTAAGGAGAATGGCAGCTTTTTAAGCCCTCCTGATCACAGAGGCTGTGTCTGAAGTGTTTGTGGAGCACAGGAGAGCTTTGGGTCACAAAGAGGAAGCTCTCGTTGTCCAGAAGCCTTGAACTTCAGCTGGGCCAGCACTTTCCAAGGCTCTGGGTGGTGCTTCTGCATGGGGAGAGGAATGTACCACCAGAAGGAAGGTGACCATCTTCAGTCTACCCTGCAATAAGTAACAGGCAATAGGACAAGGGGAAATGACCTCAATTTGCACCAGGAAATGTTTAGATTGGATATTAGGAAAAATTTATTCACTGAAAGGATTATTGACGAACACTGTAAAGAGGCTTTCCAGGGAAGTGGTGGAGTCACCATCCCTGGAGGTATTGAAAAGCTAGGCAGCCGTGGTGCTGAGGGATATGGGTTAGTGGTGGGTTTGTTAGTGTCAGGTTAATGGTTGGACTCGATGATCTCAAAGGGCCCTTCCGACATTGATGATTCTATGATTCTAAGACCTGTGGAGATGGTTCAGCTGGTGGCAGGTGGTTTTGTACAGCCAGGACCTCTCTCTCCCTCTGCCCAGGCTCCTCTCCCAGAGCCTCAGCCCATCACCTTGCTGTGAACCAGCATGGGAAGGGCCTTTAGTCTTTTTTCTCCAGGTGAAAGGACTGGGCTGTTTGCAGGACAACACCCATGTGTGCAGACCCACCTCCTCCAAGGATGTGCATCAAAGACAGGCATCCTTCATAGGGACTCATTTGACCTGTGCCTCTACTCTGACTGCAGCGAGGGCCCAGGGCAACCAGTTCCCAGTGGTAGATACCAAGAGAGAGTGAGACTGGAGCCTGACTCTGCCGCTACAGTCATTTACTTGTGACTGTTACTGTTTGTTTCCTTGGAATTGCCTCACGTATTCTAAATAATTTAAAACTTTGTACACAAAACCTAATCAAGAACCCAAATTATATCCTTTTTAAGCATGGGAAGATATGCAGAATCAGCCTGAAATAATTTCAAAAATAATAAAGGCAGATTCAGTGACAGACCAAAAAGCATAACAGCTGTGAGCTGGTCTAGGTTTATCTCAGCTACTGAAAAGCAGACAAAAGGTACTGGTATATCTCATATTTAATTTTTTTAACTAACAACTTGGTTGCATGCAGATTTGGGAAAATAATGAATATTCTGCTTCAGCTGCTGAACCAAAAAAAAAAAAAAAAAGTCAGAAGAAAAAGGGCACATGTCACACCAAAACAAAATTGGGGCTGTTTCTTTTCAGTTGAGATGAACACCACCTTTAAAACCTCTGGGTTTAGTCAACCAAATCTTACCCATCAACATGAAATGGAATGTTTGCCTCCTTTTTCAGAACTTAGTCCTCCTGCTTGACCTTTTCCTCCAGAGGGGGGCCAAATTTCAGAGTATTTCTCATCACTTTAAAAGGTACTTTGCCCCTGCAAATTTTTGGTTTCTGGTACTTTCCCTAATTGTTAAAAAAACAACAACAACAAAAGTTTGAACATGTTTTTAAGACAACTTGAATCACGGTGACCCCAGTCCTCCAGTGCCAGCATTCGGATGGGCTCACCAGACCAGCACAGACCAAGTCTTTCCCAGTTTGGCTTTCATTTAAAATCAAGAGCTGTGAAGTGACAGTTGGCTTCAAGAATCCCCTGGAAGGCACATGCTGCTCCGTCACACAGGGACACCTTCCCAGTTGGACACTGTGCCACCCCAGTGTGCAAACAAGTTAAGGAAGGAGCTAGTGACAAATCAAATTATCCCTGACATGCCAATTGTCTGAATTACGTGTTCCTTCCCCAGAATGCAGCCCATAATCACAGCAATTATACATGACAATCATTAATAATTGCATTTCACTTCAATCAATTTTTACTAAAATATAGCCTTTGTGCCAGGTTTCAGTTAATTTTTCCAATATATGTGTCTCAGGCATTTGCAATACTCTAGTGTGAAGATCAATCAGGACAAATGACAGGATGACATGCTACATTTCTTGGGGGAACCAATTTTTAAGTAATTGTTATTCATAAACTAATTATTGGATTTACAAATGAGTTCTCAGAAAATTCATTAGCCCTTGGAAGCTGCGTGTCAGCCATTTGCAGAAGAAAATGAGTCTGCTTTTCTTCGTAAGGTTGTAAATCTACGACTTGAAATGCAAAAAGGTTTTTTTCCTGGAGCTCTGGGCCCTGGCCAACGTCATCTACCATCCTCTGCGAAGTACTGGCATTTCTCCTGCCTCAAACTCAGTTTAAAAGCAGTTTTGTGAGACAATTTCCTTACAGAATTGAATGAGGAGGAAAATGGATATCTACAAGCACATGCTTGGGAGAAACTCCAGGAGAAAGCTGCCCTTCGACACTTGTCAGGAGCCAAGGAAAATCTATATTGGTTTGAGCTTTGACAGCTTCTCCTGGTGAGTGCCACACCTATGAACAGCCCCAGCTGCCCACTGAGCTGGCACAGGGCATCCAACTGGGTGGGCTGGGTCTTCTCTATCTAAGCAGCAGAACTTCCTTACAGAATGGCTGGAGAGCAGCCCACAGGAGAAGGACTTGGGGATGTTGGTGGATAAGAATCTCCACAGGTCCCAGCAATGTGCACTGCCAGACCAGAAAGCCCCTTGCAACCTGTGCTGCCTGCCCAGCAGTGTGACCAGCAAAGTGGAGGTGGGTGGGTGGATTTTGCCCCCCTGTTCTGCTCTGGGGAGAGCCCTCCCCAGTGCTGAGTCCAGCTGTGGGGCCACCAACATCAGAAGGAAATGGATCTGTTGGAGAGGGGCCAGAGGAAGCCAAGGAGATGCTGTGAGGACTGGACCCCCTCTGCCATGAAGACAGGCTGAGAGAGTTGGGGGGGTTCAGCCTGGAGAAGAGAAGGGTCCAGGGAGAACTTCGAGCCCCTTCCAGTCCCTAAAGGGCCTCCAGAAAAGCTGGGGAGGGACTCTTGATCAGAGAGGAGATCCACAGGATGAGGGGGAATGATTTTACATGGGGTTTTACAGGGGAGATGAGATCTGAGGAAGAAATTCTTTGCTGTGAGGGTGGTGAGACCCTGGCCCAGGTTGCCCAGAGAAGCTGTGGCTGCCTCGTCCCTGGAGGGGAAGCCCCCAAAGTCCCATTGGATGGGGCTTTGAGCAACCTGGTCTGGTGAGAGGCACCCTGCCCAGGGCTGTCCTGGGTGGGATTGGGTGGTCTTTAAAGTCCCTTCCAACACAAACCATTCTGTGGCTCTATGATAAGTGGCCCATCAGGCTCCTCTGCCAGGAATTGCAGGGAGGATCGCCTGCAAGAGCAGCTGCTGGTGCCTGCTGTCCCTGAGACTGGGAAAGCATTGCCAAGTTCCCATTCCTGCCTGCTGGAGTGGCTTTAAAGCCTGGTCCATCTTTATCAATTCTGCCACTACTGATGCCCCTGTTTTCTGCAGAAGTAAAACGGGGTGGCAGCTCTCCCCATGAGCTGATAGCAGTCACTGGCTTAGCACACAGAGCAGAGATGGGGCTGTCTTGATAATTCATCTGCCCTGCAAAATTCTCTTTTCCTATGCCTCAGCACAAGTAAACTTGCTCCAGATGTTGCTGCAGGTCAAGTTGCCCTTTGCTGCATCCCTCAGCCTGGCTGTAGTGGAAGGAAGCGCAAAAACTCCTGTCTTCTCTGCAGGGTATTGCGAAGAGCTGATGGCTGGGGGAGGAACAGAGGAGACAGATGTCTGGCTCTGGAGAGAAGGGCAGTACAGAGGGCCTGGGGCAAGGTGGAGCAGCTTGGCTTTTCCTCTTGCTCAGAGAAATGCTGCTGACCATCTGCAGTAGCTCCTATCACCAGCTTGTCCCCAGAAGGAGGAAGGGTGGTGGTCAAGGGCAACCCATTTTGTTCAGGTGGGACCACAACTCTGTAAATCCCAGAATATCCATTGTTGGATCCACTCAGTGGATCAGATCCACTGAGATAGGCCACATGGCCCTCTGAGAGAGCACAGTCCCTACAGTCTGTGGTGATGAGGGATACTTGTGGCAGCAGCAGTGCTGGGATAACACAAGTTGTGAGTAGCAGGAGCACATTGAACAAAATGCTGCTCTAAATAAATAAAAAGCTGGTCTTCTGTCATAGAATCATCGAATGGTTAGAGTTGGAAGAAACCTTAAATATCATTCAGTTCCAACACCCTTGCTCTGGGCAGGGACACCTCCCACTAGACCAGGATACCTAAAGCCCCATCCAGACTGCCTTTGACAAGGCATTGCTGTTTCTGTGGAGAGAGAGCTCTGAGCCAAATCTTGTGTCTGTAATATGGGGACTCAGGGAGGGCTTTCTTTGAGGGAGAGAATCAGCCAAAATGAGCTGAAGTTTGGCTCCAAGGGAAGAAGGTAAAATAGAGTTTCCTTGGAAAGGTAGTATTGATGTTCTGACTGCTAGCAAGAATAGTCAAGCAGGAGCTGTGGTCACACACTTAGATCTGCTCTTGGCATATGAGTGCTGCTTCATTGCAATAAATCCTGCTGCTCCCCTTTTGAGAGCTGTGTTACAGCAGCCACCAGTGAACCTGAAGTCCAGGATGCTGCTTCCGTGGCAGAAAATGTTATGGGCTGCAGGCAAGTCAATGGTACGTTTGTAAACAAGAGCACATGGGGGATCTCAGCTGGATCTCTCATAGAGTGCAAGAGGAAATTTGGGAACATCAAATGGGCAGGGGAGGAAGAGTGTGGTTTTCAGGGGACAGATTGTGTTGATCATTTACCTGCTGTGTTCACCCAGCAGTCAGGCACCCTGCCAGGGCCAGGACTCAGCTCTGAGCCTGCTCCTCGTAGCCCCAGTTCTTGCTCTGTCCTGGGTGTGTTCATCCTGTCTTCTCTGACTTAAACCCTCTGTTGCTCTACTGGTAACTATGAGGGTAAGAAAAATACAGAAGGGAGCTGGGAATAGAGGGTCAGAGCCCACTTCCTCTAAAGAAGACTCTGAATTTTGGGGTGGTTTTGAATGACTTCGTTAGAATCATGGAATGGTTGGGAATTGGAAGGGACCTTAAAGTTCATTGAATTCCAACCCATGGGCAGGGACACCCCCCACCAGAGCAGGTTGCTCAAAGCCCCATCCAGCCTGGCCTCGAACACTTCCAGGGATGGGGCAACCACAACTTCTCTGGGCAACCTGTTCCAGTGGCTCACCACCCTCACAGGAAAGAAATTCTATCTGGTATCGAATATAAATCTTTCCTCTTTCAATTTAGAACCATTACCCCTTGTCCTGTCACTACACTTCCTGACAAAGAGTACCTCTCCAGCTCTCCTGCAGGAGATGTTTATCCAGCTCTTGCTCTGTCTCTCCAGCTTCCAAGACTTTGCCTCACCACAAGAACACCCTACCCCACTCTCCAGGGTTTAGCCAACCCTTTCAGCACGGGCTGGTTTCTGCACAGGGGCCAGTACAATCTGAGCAACCTGGTCTGGTGGGAGGTATCCCTTTAAGGTCCCTTCCAACCCAAATCATTCTATGATTCTATGGTTATAATGGCAGCTGAGAAGCTGTTGGTAGAACGCATCCTGATATATGTTTCTAGTCAGAAGGTACTCAGGTGCATTTCAATCCCTGAGCCACTTTCCACTGCAAGAACATCGCAGTTCACTCTCCAGGGTTTGGAAAACCTTTCCAGTATTGCACACCTTCCTTTTTGGTGTCTGCACAGGGACTGGTGCAATCTGAGCTACTTCTGTGAGAATAACTGGGGTGAGTCTCCCCTGTATCAGTCTTAGTTAAGAAAATCACAAAAGCACTTGGCCCTTTAGAGGGTGAAACAAAGAATTTGCCTCCCTGGAGGTTCTTTTTATTTTGCACATGCTGAAAACAATTTTTTCCAGCCCTGAGCAATCCCTGAAGTGTCACCACTTGTGTTGTTAGCAGTGGCAGTGAACATGGGGAAACGCCTGTTCTGCTTTGCCAGCCTCAATTCCTTGAACTTCAATCTCAGCTTCCTTCCCTAAGGATCTTGGCTGTGATTTGCCACTGGCCTGCAGTTAGAGAGTCACCAAAAAGGCTCCTGACAGGTATCTACCTCCAGCTCCACCTCCTCACAGTCACCTGCTTTAGTTGTACTTCTGGGACAATCTGTGTGTTTGCTTTGATATGAGTCATCTGACTTTCCCTGTCTGAATTCTCCTCTCAGGCCAAAGTTTGCTTTATGTGTTGGTCCTTTAAAAAAGGCCTCAGAGTGTTTGTAAAGGCACTGGTATGAGTTGTACCCACTCTTCCCCTAGCCCTCCTGCCAGCTCGTCTCCCAAAGAAGATGCAACACCACAGAGTTTGCTGTAGGTTGACTTGACATGATGAGCCTCCAGGTCACCCAGCTGGTCCTTGTCCCCTCCAGCCTGGCTTCCAGACAGGCAAAAGGGTGAATACTGACTCCTTCTTTCCAGGGGGAATAAAGCCCAGAGTTATCACAAGTGTCTATTACAAAGCCAAGAATTAATCCCAGAGACCCCAAATCCTCAGAAACCTACTGAGAAGTCTTTTAAAAATACCCAGTACCCCCCCAAAAAATGCAGATTGTGCAAGTAATTAAAGCATTTCAAAGAAATCTGGTGGCACAGAGACAAGATTCAGCTCAGCTAACTTTACCTTCTACAAGTTTGGAGTGTAGGTGAATAGGCCAATGGGCTTACACCGTGACAACTATGGGTACAGGGAGACAAAGGCACTGCCAGGGCAAGGTTCATCCCTTCTTGTGTATCTTGTGTATCTTTCTTGTGTATCTTTGTTAGGACAGGATTAGCCATCCCTGCACATCATATATGTCTTTCCTTAGACTGTAGACAGATGCTGTTCAATGAATTTGGGGTTCTTGCTTATGGGTAAAGCTGCAAAACCAAACCCATCGAGCACTAGATTTACAAATCTTTTCACTGCAAATGCCCCAAAGTGGTGTTGAGTGAGTATCAGTATCGGTGAGTACCAGTATCAGCAATTATCAGCCCCAGGCTTCCAACTGCCCCATCTCTGCTGCTGCCCACTGACCAGAGTGCCTGGCAGCTCCATCATCCTGGTGTGGAAAGAGCACAGATGGCTCCAACCAAGGTAACTGGAAACAAAGGGTTCCTGGGCAGGATGAAGACACGAAAGTGGTAACACTGGCCTCATTTCAGTTTTATTCACTGCAGTTTGGGACTCTAGACTTGGTCAAAATCTCATCAGTTGCAGAAGCTCTGTCCTGCCAGGCCTTGACCTTATTAATCCTGGGTGCAGCAGTGGACATCCTTGTTCTAGAGCTGCAGCTCCACACCTGAGCTGCTCCTTAGCCTGGGCTAAATCAATACTCCCATGGCAATGGCAATATTATGAACATCTCCACCCATGCTCCTTCTGGCCTGGGCTCTTGTGTCTGTGGTAATCCCTGAATACTTTATATTTGTACTGATCTGCAAAAATAATGGATGTCATGTGGGACAGTGTCAAATCCTTTGCACAATTTTCCCTACCTGAACTTGTCCAATCTGCAATTGGTTTTTTTTCATACAAAGGAAAAAGTGGTTAGTATCGCACAGGGCTTCTGTGGCCAAGTCCCTAAACCACCTAAAGGCTAGATTTTACCTTATAGGCCATGCAGCTCACTTCTCAGGTGATGGGGACTGTTTTTAATCCTGCTTAGGCACCATTTGAAGAGCAAGGGCGTTGTTCACCCTGAAGAAGAGAGGGCTCTGGGGAGACCTTAGAGCCCCTTCCAATGGGCCTAATGGGGCTACAGGAGAGATAAGGAGGGACCGTTTGCAAGAGCATGTAGCAATCGGATGAGGGACAATGGTTTTAAACTAGAGAGGGTGGTTTACATTAGACATTAGGAAGAGGTTCTTCACAATGAGGCACTGAATGATACACTGGAACAGGTTTCTCAGATTGGTGGTGGAAGCTCCATTCCTGGATACATTCAAGTCCAGGCTTGATGAGGCTCTGAGCAATGTGATCTAGTTAAAGATGTCCCTGCTTCCTGCAGAAGGATTGGTCTAGATGACCCTTAAGGTCCCTTCAAACCCAATACATTCTACAATTCTGTGATTCTATGGTGACCCACACTGGGATCTCCAGCCATTTCCCATCACTCTGAGCCTGATGCTGGGTTGAAACTCATCCTCAGAGGAAGACACAAAGGATGCTCATGCCTGATGGTCCTTCTAGAGACTGTCCCGTGCCTCCCCCTCCCTTCCATGAGAAATGCTGCTACTGACTCATAGGCCTGTTGAGTTCAATGGGCAAACAAGGGTGGGCAGGATGTCCATGCACTGCGGGGGACAAACAGCCACAGAGAGAAGAGTATGATTGCCCTTCTGATGGCAAAGTCTCACTAAAGAGAGGGGATAAACCTCTTCTTCCCTTTAGAGGAGAAAAACAGCCTTTAAAACAGGAGCATGAGGTAGAACAATCCCGCTGGGCAGTATTCCTTTGACTCAAGTTTGTGGAGCTTCGTTAAATGGGAGCTGCAATTGATTCTTACACTTCCCTCCTACACCTGATTCTAAACCTGCCTGCAAAAACTAGGTTTTGTCTCAACAAAGGGCTTTGAGGAGCCTTGTGATGAAAGTTGAAATACTGCAGCCCATCATTAGCCACTGCCGCTCTTGCAATAGAGAAATAGAGAAATAATTGATAAGCAGAAAGAGAGCCAGGAGGGAAGCAATCTTGCACTGTCTGCTGGTGTCTTTAACTCCTTCAGAATTGCCATGAAACAGAATCAATCTTCCCTGCTGCACGAGCCCACAGGGAGGAAGAACAACAAGCTGCTAAAATGGCTATTTTTTTACAGACCTGATCTAAACATTAGCGGTGTCCAGGGGATGAGTCCCCTGGTCCTGCCCTGCTTTAGTGTCCTACGAAGCCCAGAGAACCCTGCTCTGTCTGAGCAGCAGGGTCTGGGGTGCAGTGCTTGCTGTTTTCAGCAGCTCCACTTTGAAAGGCATCGAGGACCCATCCCAGAACTAGAATTTTGCAGTGGCATTTTTTCATAAGCACCTGCCTTAGGAGGCATTGCTGCAGCATTTAGGAGGAAATGCATAGAAACATAAAGAGTCAGGCCACATTGCAGATGAAAGTGAGCAGAATTAGAAAAGAAGTATGAAAATACTTATGTAAATGAAGCTTTCAGCCCTTGTCAAGAAACTCACCATGGCACCCATTTATTACTTTATTAAGATGGCAGATGGCAAACTGCTAATGAATGTGAAAGACGTAAAGACTTTTTATAAACAAACAGAAAGATGCTGGAGGAAGCTAGAAGGGAAGAACAGCTGAGTTTGGCAACAAAGCTGTGTGGACCAATGGGCCTAATGGCCATGGCCAGGAGGAATAGCTCAACAGCTCAAACAAGGAAGACACCTGAAGGCTTGGTTTCCAAAAAAGTCTGGCAGGGTTCACTGATTGCCCAGTTTCTCTCTCCTGGGTGTGAAGGAGAGCAGGACTCAGGAAGCGGCTGAGACCATGCTTAGGCCTGCCAGGGAGAGAGAGGGAGGGAAACCAGAGAGCTGAGACAAAAGAGGGCTTGCACCAACCCTTGCAACCACACAAAGTGTTTTAAAGGTCACAAACCATTAAAAGAGTGTGACTGCAGCTGAAATCCAGGCCCTAGGTAACTCTAGTCTGTGCTTTACGTGCTGCAGCCTGCCTGGGCAGAGAGTGACCAGTGAAGCAGGCGCAGATGTCAGGAGAACTGTCCCCAGAGCAACCCTGCAGGGCAGTGGCAGAGCCAGAGCTGGACACCCTCTCCTAGCTCCCAGCCCTGGGGTTTTTCTCCAGTCTGGTCCCTCCTGTGGCATCTCCAGTCCAGGATTATTCCTCAGGTTGACTGCTCAGTGCAGTTTTTCAGATGCCTAAAATAAGAGGCATATTAAGTGTCACTTCTAGATAAAGAAAATGCTAAAAACCTCTGAGAATCCTCAAGCCCTAGTCTACAGTGCAGATTTCCCATGTCTGACCAGTTGGTTTATTAGTTTAATACCAGCTTTCATGACAAGTTTGCGCAGAGGAGTGTTATGGATGTCCTGCAGACCAAGGGGTACTATAACTCTGCAGGGAAACCTTCCATAGAGAAGACGGTCTGCAAAGCTTCAGAAAAAGGAGTACTCTCCCTTTCAACTGTTGCCAAAATGGGAAGTGCAGACAGGTCATTGTAGCCAAATGAAACTTCCCCATTCAGATGATAACCTCAGGAGACGCTGGATGGCTTTATAGCCGATCCAGTTTGGTCTCCCCAATAAGTATAACGGGTCTCAAAATACTTATCTGAAGGAAAGAAGCATTTCATACATGTCAATGAAAATGTATGCCCTTTTCCTGTGACAGTGCATCTTTGAGCTGCCTGTGGCAGCTGCAATGCTTAGGAAAGCCAAGGGAGAATTTATCTGATTTTTCTCTAGTTCTTCTAAGACACCACATGGTGTTAATGAGGCAGATGAAGACGGTGTACCTTTTATTATAGTACCAGCAACACTGTATGACATGAGAGGCAAATGAGAAAAAAATCAGAATTAACAAGATTTCAGACCAAAAGCCACATTTACAGAAGCTTCAAGGCTAAATGAAGATTATGTTGAGAATAACTGAATGCTTAATTTAAGAGAAAAAACACTGCAGAGAGTTGGTAATTATAAACCACCTCGGAACCTCCTTAGGAGTAGCTCCAAAGCAGAGACCTGCAGCAGATCAGCCATCTTCTCCATGTCCTGTGGGAATGCTACTACAGCATGCAGAAAAAGAATGCTGGAGAAGAGTGAGTCATCATGGTGAGAAACTTCTGAAACAACCGAGGAGCTCACCACCACCAGATATTTTTCAATCTAAGCCTGTAAAGGGCATAGAGCTTAGATAATAAAGGGATTGAAATGAATATTTTGGTGTGTTGCTGCAAGTTTTCACTGCAAGTTATGCCCCTACATCTGCAGTGCCTGGCCATGGCCATGGCAGAGGAAAGCTGTCGGATAGGAGAGACATCACAGTGGCTGTAACTGATTGAGAATATGTGTATGTAACACATCACATCAGCAATGGAGCTGATTGCCAAGGCTTTCTCCGCAGTACTTGAAGACACAGAAGAACATTCAGAGCATAAGAAGAGCCTGCTCTCACAGGAGGTTGAAAAGGAGCCTGTGCAAATGCTAATGCTCAAGGAGGAATCTTAAGCCAGGAGTGTCCATCTACAGCAGCTCAGGAGCTGGCAGAGCAAAGCTGTGAGAGAATTGCAGGGAGCTGGCTCAAGAACCTGCACATGCTTTCTGGTTCCCCATGGAAATTAGAAAATAAAAAGCAATTCCATAACCAGCCATTGAGTAACTAAGAAATAGAGGAAGGCAAGCACGTTGAGAAGCAGGCCTTTCATGCACCATAATAAGCTGATCTAACATCTCATTTCTTGACCTGACACTTATTACTGGAAATCTCAGCTTGTGTTTTTTACCATCATTGAGTCCTCTCTTATAATTTCCTCATATTTCCTCCTGTCAGGTCACTTGAGTATTTCTTTGAAATAAAGACAGCTTCATAAGTGAACGATAGCCAAGACTCTTCCCAGTGAGATAAGACAAACCCCATCAGGAGAAAAAATGAGGATTTGGTGCAGTCAACACAAAGCACATCTTTTGTTGCAATTGCTAACTAAGTGTAATTAACTTCCTGATGAGGTGCAGGATCTTAAGAACTGATTGGAGTTATAGACTAATAATTATTCATGAGAAATTAAAAGATACTACTTACAGGGAACTGAATGCATCAAAAAAATAATCCTAAGAGCTCACTGAAGCGAACACATCCATGATCCAGGGATTGTCAGATTGATTGCTTCTGGGCAGGGCACTTGTGGGAAGTGGAGGTAGACCACTTCCCCGAGTTCTGCATCTCGAGGTGAGGTACCTGGCCTCAGAGAGCTGCCAGGCTCCACAGCAGGAGTGGTGCACTCTACCCCATGTCAGAATTGTGCTATGAAACTTCTGCTTACCAAGAGGGATATTACGGAGGTTAGAAGGTGAATCCCATGGTTGTTTTGGGGGAGGAAAATGGTCTTTGGTGGGGTAATTGTTTCCCCTCCCTGAGATACTCCATTGTGTCCCAGGATGCCACTGTGTACAGAGGCTGGGGTGAAGGTGCAGAGGTAACAGCCAACACATCTGGACTGTGATCAATGGCCACATGCTCCACTGACACAAATAATAAGATAAATAGGATATAACAAAATAAAACCTTTTAGGAGAGTTCTTACATTGAAGCAGATTTTGAGACTTCACAGTTTCTTCTTGACTCTTCAGCTTATGAAAAATGATGTTGTCTTTATATTTCTTTTTTCCTGGAAATGGGCTCTGGAGGACTTGTGGTATCATATCCTCAGCCAGTTTAGTAGAAAAATGAAAGCACAAACCCATGGCTTAGAGACTGATGGGAAATTCCTGCAAGCAGGAGGAATAGCTCAAATCCTGAGTTGATTGAGACATCCTGAGCCTGTAACATCTGCCTGATGCCATGTCAGAGTGGGTCTGGCTGCAGTGCACTCCCCAGGCTGCACAGTCACTGCAACAGCTGAGATTTTCCTCTTCATTCCATTGCAGGATGCAGTTTCCTATGTTCAGAGGCTGCCTGTAACCATCTTCTTCCAGCAGCAGTTCTGGGACACTTCATATTTTAAACACAGCCCTCCCAGAATGAGCTGGCAGGGCAGAAATGTCCATGGCACATGTGTGGGGTTTTTTTTGGTGGTACTGGCACACTGCAGCAGCAAGAGAACCTGGAGAAGAACCCCTGTATATTGACTCCCATATATTGACTCTTCCCAATTCTCTCTCCCTCCTTGCCTAATCTCTCTGTGAATCCTCGTGTCTCCTTGCAGGGCCTCTCTCTGCAGAATGCAGATGACTCTACCTTCCACACAAGCAGCCTCAAGCCTACTCATACTGGATGTGCTCCATCAGTGACCCTTTTTATCTGAACAATGCAAATCATGTGCCTGCTCAGGAAGCCTGTGATGCCCGGGTGGTTCCATTCAAGAGAATAGATAATTCATGGCTCAAAGCTCATAATGTGCTCACTCATCAAAGTGCAGGACTCACATGGGACAGCAGAAGCTCTGCTCTGTTCAGTGCTGGAAAATAACTAAAGCTTATTTTTTTTTTCCTGCAGCACCAGCACCAATAGCTCCCCTTTTCCTCCAGAATGAATAAGTCGAGAGTACCGCTAAGCTGGGCTACTACTGCCCTGGCACTGGGAGGAGATTTTTCATTTTCTCACTGTCAGGATTCTCCCATCTCATGGCTGTAAAGGACTGCAGCATCATTGGGAATTCCCCACATTTGGCCTTCATTACAACATCGTAAATTAAAGGCTAATCAGCAGCAACATGCCAACGTCTCCAGGCTTCCTGCAGCTCTGAACAGATCCAGACGCGTCTGAACTCTTTGTACTCTTTCCTTGAAGAAGGGTCTCCCTGATTATTATTTAGCTATTGCCAGTGGAAGGCAGGCCAAAGACAGCCTTTTAGGCAGGACTCTGGTGGGGCAGGGATACCAAGACNCTCTGGGTGTTCCTGCTCCAGCAGGGGGATTGGACTGGAGGAGCTTTCAAGGTCCCTTCCAATCCCTGATATTCTGTGATTCTGTGATTCTGTAAGTGTGGTGGCTGAGTTCCCTGGCAGCACTGTGGCACATGCTGTGGGCTGCTCAGCACCTCTGCCAGTTTGACAGGCCCTCTGGCAGCTCTAGGTGTTCACATAAAGTGTCAGATGTGAAAAAAAAACCCTCATTAGTTTAGAGGGTACTGACCTAACAATGTAATCGGGGCATTTCTGGTGCTTATGCTGCTCGTCCAGGGAAATGAGTCAGCAGAGGAGAAGAAATTGCTTATATGCAACAGAGCAAAACTCGGTCTCCTAAAGAGGAGACAGTCAGATCAATACCCAGCTCCCTAGATGCATCCCTGCACCTCTCTGACACATTGCATCCTTATTTTATAAATGGGCACCTAGCAGTGAGAGAGAAGGTTTGTTTGTCTGGCTTTTCCAGTCCTGGAATCCCAGCTCACTGGGAATACTTGGTTTAAACAGGCTCTTATCCGTGTCAAGAAGAAGTTGTATCAGTCCAGATCAATACATTTTAGGATATATGAGCAGCCTCTGGTCTGTACTAGAGGGCTCCATTCATGCTTCAACACGCTAATACACAAGGAAACACACCAGAGGTGTGATGAAGGAATTGTGTAAACCATTGTAAAGATCTTCTGCTCTGTTTTTTCAGGGATGTCTGTTTAAGGCTCTCTACCCCAGATACCAACAAAGAGAAAGCAGCTAAGGAAGAAAGAATAATCAAAAGAAACTGGCAGCACTTTTCATCCTGTTTGCTCTTTCCTTCCTAGAACAGCAGCCCTCAGAGTTGGCAGGAGCTGGGGCTTTTTGCTTGAAGCCATGGGCAATCAAAGAACCCCAGTGCTGCAAGACACACCTGGAAGGGTCAGCCATATCTCCAGAGACACTCACTCCTGTGATGTAAAAAGCGGGGACAGCCTGAAGAACCAATGGTTTTGTACATCCTTCCTTGTCCTCTCCTTGACAGCCTTTCAGTTTGCCCAGAGAAACTGTGTCTTCCCCACCCCTGGAGAAGTCCAAGGCCAGGTTGGAGGGGGCTTTGAGCAACCTGGTCTGGTGGGAGATGTCCCTCCCAGGGCAGGTGGTAGGACTGGATGGTCTTTACAGTATGTTCCAACCCAAACAATTCTATGATTCTATGATTTATTGTAAGGGCTGGCAGCTGGAGTTGTTGCAAAGTGCCCAGCACTCCTCAGCACCAGTCCCTCTGCTCTACATCCACCTCTTACGAGTGACAATGGATCTTCAGAGCTGCCCCTGTGCAGTGAGCTGTGATAGTCCTGCTCCAGTCAGTGCAGGCACCAGGTGTGTTATGGCAGGGACAACCACACACACACAGAGGTGAGAATAAGCCTGCCCTCCCTGGGGTGCCTTACCTGCTGTTTCTGCTGGTGTCCCCAGATGCCAGTCTGTTTCGCTTGCTGGCATCATGTAAATCATAGAAAGGCTGGGATTGGAAGGGACCTTAAAGATCATCCCGTCCCAATCCCAGTGCCCTGGGTAGGGACACCTCCCACCAGACCAGGTTGCTCATGGCCCTGTCCAGCCTGGCCTTGAACCCCTCCAGGGGTTTCAGAGACACCTTCTCCAGACAACCTGGGACAGGGTCTCACCACTTTCACAGTAAAACACATCTGCTGGTCAGCAGAGCACAGTGCTGCTTTTCACATCATCTTCTTTTACAATTATCTCTAACAATGCAAATTAAGTTGTTTGAAAAGTGCACTGTGCTTAGTGCTGTCAGAACTCCCCTCTGGTTCCTACAGGACAGCTCTTTGCTGCAGCACCTCCTGTCCTGCCAACAATAACGCTCCTGTTGGCAGGGCTTACTCCTGCCCGCTGTGCTGCAGGCTGTGTCCCCCCTGCTCTTCTCTGAGTGCAGCTGAAAATGTTGAATTCCTGCCCCAGCACCCATCTGCCCACCTGAAGTCCAGGTAAGTGTGCCCACAAGGGCAAGGCCCACCTGGGAAATAAGAAATAGTATTACTGGAAGGAGGAAGGTGAGTGGAGATATGGTGACACTAAACATATACAGTAAATATGGTAAGATTTGACATATTGCTAGATAGCAAAATGTTAATAAAACCCTAAACAATTACAAAATTCAAATCCAGTCCCATCATACCCTGCAGAGATGTATGGAACTGACATTTTTCATAAACTGAAAGATATCTCTCTTACTAGAAAACTATATATACGTATAACTAAAATGAAATTCTGGAAATGTGGAATTCATGAAAACCAGAAAGGAAAAAATCAGGAAACTAGTGTGCACGTGTGGCTATCCTGAACTATTTCAAGGAGCGTGGTGGGCAGGTCCCTTGGAGTTGGACAGCAATCTCAGCGAGATCAGCTACGAGCGAGGAATGGGAGTACTGTGCAGGTTGGCAGTGCTAAGGTAAAACCTACTTGGAACAATTTATTCATGACCCAGTTTATTTGTGGGCCCTGACAGGAGTATCAGCTTGTTACTTCTTTGGAGGACACAAGATCAAAGGCCCTAAGGCAGAAACATGCACATTCTTGACATTCTTCCCCATCTTGCTCCTCAAAACAAGCATTCGCTGTCTCCTTGCAGGTCCAGGCTCAGACCCCACAGGCAGAGTGAAATCCCCTCAGCAAGGGGACACATCTTGGTCAGCGGGAGATGGCTTTGAGGCCAGCATCTCTCAGGCTTCTTTCAGGGGCAGACAGATGTGACTCCGGAGGTTAGAGAAGCCCCACATTCCTCTGGTGCAGCTGCTGGAGCCATGCAGCCCTGGGAGCTCTTTGGAGGCACCTCAATTCTGGGCTTGTCTTTCCCTGCTTCTGGGTGAGATTGTGTTGAGCTGACCCACTTGGCTGTGCATGAAGGGACTGCAAAGTTAGTGAAAAATGCTCTTCTGAAGGACATTCATTCTCTATGATCTTTGTCATCCATGGGTGCCATTTCTGTACCCAAGCAGTCTTTGTGCCAGACAGTTCCTCTGAGAATTTGGTTTCCATTTTCTTCACATCTATCCGCCTCTGTGTGTAGAAATCTCAGACCTGTCTGGGAACCAGAGAGAGATCTGCCTTCCTCCAGCTGTCCAGGTGTGTTGCAGCTAAGCATTACACATACCACCAATTCATCTATGGGCATGGTGTTTGTCCAAACCTTTCCTCTCCCTTTCACTCCCCTCCCTGCACACTAGCCCTTGCCATTTCTTCAGCTTCTTCTTTATGGATGACTTGGACTCCCTGTCAAAAAGTTCAAAAAGAAAGACAGATTCTCACCTATAACTCATTTTCTCTCATTCTCATGCCTTCCCTAGCATGTCTTTGTTCTTTGGGAGGTACTTCTTAGGGCATCTGTCCTCCCTTTGACCACTCCCTGTGTTTTATTCTCCCATTTGCAGCTCTTACTTCTTCCTTTCCATGTTTGATTCATGGATTATGCTCTAAAAAAAGCTCACACAAATCTACATGTGGCAAACCCCCAAGGACATGTGACTACATGAAGGACTGTGTCCAGCAATGTAGTTGCTATTAGGTTAAAGCTTTCACCCTCCTCCAGGCCCCTGGGCTTTTCACTGTGAGGTCTATGGCAGCCTGCACACCATATCCATGTGCAGACCTGATAATATATTGATTATCACTGTGAGGGGTGACAATGCTGCTAAGCTCTGATAGCACACCTCAAGTTATCGACCAGCTGGGAGGTGGGGAGTGAAAGGTCCCATGGGTTTGTGGGGTAAGGAAAATGCTCTGCAACAGGCGCAGTGTGCTGCAGGACCATCACAGAAAAATTAAGGTTCTTCAAGCTCACCTCTGAAGTTCTAAACCTTTCCTGAGGGCACTGGCCACATTCCACTAGAGAAGGCAGATAAAGAGGTGTGTTGCAGATAAAGTTTCACTTGTCCTCCTTTTTTTTTTGGCTCGTTGGTTCTAAAAAGGCCCAAATCTGTTTCTTCTCATGCTCCGCTGAAAGGGAAAGTTACTTGGGAACTTCAAGTATAGTTGGAATGTCAGCAAACATACCTTGCATCATGACTGACACTGAAGGACAGAAAGGTGTAGACAATAATGTTTAAAAAAGACACTGTCTGTGCAACCCAAGCAGAGGAAGGGCTCTGGGAACTCAGGAACTTCTCAGCACTTTGGTATATCAGACTCCCAGAACTGCTTCCACCACATAGCTAAGAAGGGTGGTGAATTCAACAATAGATTTCCTTCAGCCAGTTCAACCTGGCTTAGTCTTGACCTTGAAGATCAACAGTGGCTGTTGACTTTTGACAATTAGTGACTGAGGCACAATGAAGTTTCAGGGGTCTTAGACTAGGTTTCCTCTTTGTATTCTGTTTCCATTTCCTTCTGCTTAATTTTGACACGCCACCTGAAACAACTGTGCAAACTCCTTGGCACTGGGGAAAGATTTCATGTCCTGCCCAGTCATTAAGGTAAGGCTGGAGATGAAACTTAACCACTCAATTAAATCTGATCTCGGTGATAGAAACAAACAGCATCTAACGAGTAACTCAGCAGTCCCGTCACACAGTCCTGTCCCTTGGATTTGCATTGACAAAGGCTGAGGATGCCAGTGGCAGAAACCTGAGAAAAATCATTCAGACATGAGTTCAGTGCACAAACAGAATTGTCTTTCCTTCACAAACTAATTCCTTTAGAGCTTATGCATATGAGTATAAATTTGAATTTGAATTAACAGAGCATTGTGGGAATAGTGACAAGAAGTCTGGTCCTCTGCAAGGAATGCATAAACCAGGTCCATCACACATTGAATTTTGCCTTGGGGGTCTCCACATATTCTTTTCATTTCTGTCCAAATCCATTCTTTTGGAGAGAAGAAATGTCTTCCCAAAATACACTAATTTTTCCAAAATTAGCTGATAAATCCCAAAGCACCTGCACTGTTCATCATGGGTCTTTAGGCAATAGATAAAAGGAGCATAAAGGAGCATCTATTTTTCCAGCTCTTGTAGATATCTGGGTCGGTTAATGGCATGGTCTGGCAATGCTTTTACTGTTGTTTTTTAAGCATCATGATTTTTTTCTCCTGTGTTGCAGTGGTGCCAGTAGGCCTAATTGGTGTCATTTTGGGTGACTGTCCTCAGAAAAGACTGTGGGTGCTGGTAAGAGAGCTATATGGTGCCTTGCACAGGAAGAACTTAGGTGTGTCATACATTTTTGGCCAGCTCTCGTTTTCCTGTATTTGGGATATGGGTTTTGAATTCTCCTCCAGAGAGCCCTAATTCACCCTCTAAGTGGTTAACCTTGAGCTCTGAATCACCCTGCTGTGCCAAGGGCCTCAATTTTCAAATATCTCAAAACTTAAAACAGGGTTGCCTGACTCAACTCACATTATTTTGCCTACACCTCCTACTTTAATCTCCATTTGAACATTAACTTTGGTAGCATTCTCCCAGTGCTGACACACACCCTCCTCTAAAAATATTCCATTCCATTGCATTCAGCCAATCTGGCCAAGGGCATGGGAAAGGATGCATTTCTTCTTATGCTACCTGAGAGCAGCTCCAGGTAGTTCTGATGTGGGGCCTGGGGGGGGGTTCAGGGTTTTTTTGTTGTTTTTTTGGTTGGGTTTCTTAATTTTGGTTTTTCTGTTTTGGTTTTTCTAGAAGAAACACTAGGAATGTCAATTTCAGGGCTGATGGTGCCATGGTGCCTTTAGCTATTTCTACAAGGCAGCTTCTTCAGACCACCTCATTCCTCCTCTGCTGAATGCTTCCACTGTTGGGGCTGGAGCAACATCTCAGTAAATGCCATTCAGCAGAAGTCACTCTTGGAAAACTGGATATAGGACAAGTCTTAGATGAGCCATTCTCAACCTATGCAACCACATTGCAAGGAATACTTTAAACTCCAACTTGGCTCTCCTGTGCTAACCTCCTTGCAATGTCCTTGTGCAGAGCAGTGCTGATACTGATGTCCCCAGTGGTCTTATCTAGTGTCAAGCCCCTGTGTCAGTCGCTTCTCCTGGTGTTCCACTGGTATCTCTTGCTGCAGGGTTCTTTCAACACTGTGTCCACACTAGTTTTCTCCCAGTCTGGGTGTTGACGTGCATTGTGGGCATGGAAAATGATGGGCAAGCACGATCTTCACCTGCTTTATCTTTTGAGTGCTCTCAAGTGACTGCAGGAGTAAAACAGGGCCTTGTTTCAGCCAGAGTGGCTCCAGGACAGCTCTCTTCCAACAGCCCCAGTGCAGCAGAACAGGGTGAAGATATTAAACCAGCTCCTGGAAGGCTGCTGGTGTCATGCAGCAGTGAAGAGAGGGGAAACAACAATTTTCAACATGAAAACATGAATTTGTGCTTATTTCTGGACCTTCTGCTGATGGCAGCTGAACTCCAAGTCAACAGTCCCTCAGCCTGACAGCAGTTTGTCTCCACTCTGATGGGCCATCCCACAGACTGGCCAATGAAGAAGTTAAAGTGTACACCTTTTCTCCAAAACACCTGGGGAGGTGGACTCTGTCGATCTGCTTCCATCCCCTGTAAGGAGCTTCCTGCAGGGACAGAAGGAACTTTTGATCACTTCCCCTCATGTCCTGCAAGGCACATCCTGTTAAGAGGAAAGGCACTGCTGGTGACTGTCCTTTGTGCTCTTGAAAACTGCCTAAATCCCAGTCTGATGCTGGAGGTGTGGGTGTTTCCCAGGGCATAACTGGAAGGCAGAAGCAGACCTTCATAGGAGTCCAACAGTGTGTTCAAGAAGAGAAGAGAAACAGTAGGAGTCCAGAAGAGCTCTCCAGCCTCAATGCCTGTAGGTGAGATCTATTCTATTTGAAAACTGAGCCCCCTTTGAAGCCGGCACAGAACAACTTGTAGCCCATGATGCTATGGTTGCAATCTCATACCTTCAAGTGGTCAGACAGCTCCAAGACAGCTCTGTCACATCTGCTCAGGGAAACGCCATCCCAGAGAGAGTCCACTGCAACAGCTGAAAATCTAGGGAAGTCACCCATGCAGGCAAGTACAGCATGATTTCTGCTGGGAAAAGTGTGGGACATCCTCTGTTTCATACCCGGATGAACTCAGCATTCACACTGCTCTGCCTGGAGGGGAAAGAAAACAGTTAGTGGATAAAATAACGGAAAGAAATATGAACAACTCGCTATAGGCAAGATGAGCTGAAGACCTAATATTTCTGGAAAAAAATGGTAGACCAGATCTCAGTGAAAAACATAAAAAATTGGCTCAGCTACAGAGAAGTACATTCATTTCAGGAGAGGACGGGAACATGAACAAAACCTGCTTTGCTTTTGCACACGCCAGAGCTGTGTTTATATTGGTATCCAGTGTCTCTTTTATGTGGACCACCAACCATCTGCCTTCAGTTCATTGGAGGTGCATAAGGTGGGTGGTAGGACTGTTGAAGCTTATCTGAGCGAGGGACATCTTTGGAAGAGCCACCCTGTTGCAGAGATGGGTAGGAAAGAAAAAAACAACTTGGACCACATTTTGTCACTGGTTTTCTTTCACAATGTGCTCTAATCTATATAACAACAAACATGGTATTTGACTGGTACTGCTCATTTTTCACCCAAACTGGCTACAATCCCTGGTGCGCCCCAGATAATTCAGGAAGCCAATGAAGAGCTTTACTTTGTTTAGAAACCTCATTGAGGTCTGTCCCCTGTATGTCTAACATGGAGCACTTATTCTGCTCAAACATCTATTCCCACTCTCATCCAACAGGTCAAGTGTTACTCATTAAGTAATTACCCATAGGAGTGAACAGCACTGCTGACAGACATCCCTTTGCAGCCCTGCCTGGATCTCCTGCAACTGCAGAACAGTGCTGGAACCTTGACTGTCTGTCCTGGATCCTATGGGACAAGCGATCATGCTGACCAACAGATCTGACACATGGTTCCATTGGCTGTTTCATCAGTGGGGTCTGGTGCTTGCAAAATCACAGCATCACGGACTGTCAAGGGTTGGAAGGGACCTCTGGAGATTATCGAGTCCAGCCCCCTGCCAAAGCAGGTCCACCCAGAGCAGGCTGGACAGGAACACACATCTGTGTGTCCTTTGAATACCTCCAGAGTAGGAGACTCCATACCCTCTCCAGGCAGCCTGTTCCAGGGCTCTGCCACCCTCAAAGGAAATCTTTCCACATGTTCAAATGGAGCTTCCTCTGTCCCAGTTTATGCCCATTTCCCCTTGTCCTGTCACCAGGCACCACTGAGAAGAGCCTGACCCCGTCCTCTTGACAACTGCCCCTTAGATATTGATCATCATTGATGAGATCCCCTCTCATTCGGCTCTTCTCCAGGCTGAACAGCCCCAGGTCTCTCAGCTTTTACTCATCAGAGAGATGCTCCAGTCCCTTGATCATTTTCATACCCTCCACTGGACTCTCTCCAGTGTTTTCCTGTCCTTTTTGAACTGGGGAGCAGGACACAGGACTCCAGACTCCCTTACCAGGCAGGACAGAGCAGAGGAGGAGGATGGAATGACCTCCCTTGACCTGCTGTCTTTTTAATGAGTCTTTTTAATGACACCCCCAGGAGACCATTTGCCTTCTTGGCTGCAAGGGCAACACTGCAAAGAAGCCCTGTTGCACAGCACCCCCCATAACAGAGCTCTCCAAGCTGGGATTTAAGCTCTACTACAGCCTCTTTTTTCCTGTAGGGCGGATGCAAGCTCCCTGTTTACCCTTGCAGAGATCACCTTCTTCTTGTACTTAAAGACCCTTTTGGCTTTAATAACTTGCTACTAGTGGTGACAGCCTATTCCACTTTGGGGGACTGGATAAAACCACCCTTAAAGCAGGGTATAAATCAATGAGATGGGATAGGGCAAAGGCAGGAATAGAAGTAATTGGACGATCATAAGGATGGAAGTGAGACAGGCAGATTTCCCAGAGGAGCTGGCCAAGAGTAATACACGTGTAGGTTTACAAAAGAGCTCCTGTAAATGGAGATAACAGATGTGGTGGTGAATATAGCCTTTGTCAGCACAGCATAATTGGAATGTTCAATGGCTTCATGAAAATACGTGGACTCCTAATTGCTATAGCACCTGCATTTCTCAACTAGCACAAAGCTCCAAAACCTTCAAGGAGATCAAAAAAAGATTGAAAGTTTTCTGGCTTGCAGGCAGCTGCTTTTTTCAGCTCCCTTGGGAAATTGTGCAGTAACAGCTTGGACCAGTCCCAGAAAGTCCACTTGGCAACTGCTCACCACTTTGCTCTGGGAAAGAAGCAGGAGCTCATACTTGGTGCTGCAAACTGAGCAGAACAGTTGAATTTTTCTACTTCCATTGGTCAAGGTGGCAATTCTCTGTGCTGATAATGGAGTGAAATGGTCTCGCTCAGCCTGGTTTGCCATGGGCTTCTTGGTGCAGTAGGGACTGACTGCTGCCTTTCTGCATCATCTCCTTGGTTGCTGCAGCGGTTCCAAACCTCATTCTGCCTGGGAGAGGTGTTGTTCAGAGAGAGCTCCTAGCCTATCAAAGTTGGTCCCATCTGCCCTGTGTTCAGTCAGGCCATGGTCCTGGTGATTCCAAAACAGAGCAAAGTTGTGTTCCAACACATAAGGTTTCACAGTGAGTCCCACTCATGGTTCCAACCAAGTGTCAGTTTGGGGTTAGGAGACCCTATTAACCTCATTGTCTATCAATCATCTGTGCTCAGGCTGACACACTGATGATATACACAATTAAGATACTGATGTCCCCCTCACACTCTCTGCCAGCCCCACTGGCGTCCCATGGTGGGTGTGTGCTTTAGGTTTTCCCTGCCCAGCCCTTGTTCCCCAGGGCTGAGGGCTTTGGTACCTTTCTCAAGGTCTCAAGCTCTTGAAGTATTAAGCCCATTCCTCCCATTTTCTCCCATGTGACAGAGGAGACCCTTTCTGGGCTGTGATCCCTGTTTTCTTTATGTGTTTCTCCCTTGGCCTTCCCTTATTTCCAGTAAAGTCTTAATGACACTTATGGCAGAGAACTTTTCAGGGAGAGTTTCACTGGAAGTTTCACTTCCCAATATCTGTGGATCTCTATCCCTCAGCCATGTGTTGGTTTTTTTTTTTATTCCTTTGCAGACTGTCCTCTGCTGACCTTCCCACATGCTCAATTCTCCAGCCACGAGTGGCACTCATTATTACTGGATGGAAAAATATGAAAGAAGAAAAGGCTCTTTCAAGTTACACAGGCTGGTCTATCTTGTCACAAATCTGAGGGAGAAAAAAAACCCATCAGCCACTAAAGCTTCCCCCAACACGTCTCTGAGCGGTTTGAAAGGGACAGGACTCCTTTGACACTGGCCATGTCATGCAGCACCACGGGGGAAACACAGCTACCTGTGGTATAGGTTTTAGAATACAAGCTGCAAATAAAAACGATACTGCTCTAATGAGTTACCTTCATTTCCTTCAACTTTATTTGCTATAATCCCCCATGAGTCCTCTGACTTCTCCTCAACAGAATGGGGGTTATAGATAGTGTTTCAGCTCTTGGTTCATCCCATAAGTGCAGTTCATGAACTTAAATGCATGATACTTGTATTGAACATAAAATAGATGAACTAAAGGTATGTACAGTGTGGGTCTGCTTATACAAAACAGTCTTTCTGGCTTACTAGAGCTGCCCCCACTGTGAGTATCAACCCCACCAGCTCACGGCTGTGCCCACCGCTGAGATCCCATGCGGAAGAATGTCCCAGAGCTCTGCCAATGCTGTTCATTCTGCTACACTCATACTAGCTCAGGGCCGTTTGATGGGGATGTGGCAGAGGATATTGCTGCAGATACGGCTGTGAAGCACAGTGGTGGAGACACCAGCGAGTGTGTGTCACCCAGACCTCCTGAGCTGACAGTGGGATGCCTCTGTAGGGAAGGGATTGCACTGGCACCACTGTGCCCGAGGCCAGCTGGGCTACCAGCCTCAGAGATTTAACCCTACAGAAGTGTGCCTCCGGGTTAAAGCGGTAGCTAAGCTAAAATCTTGCTTTCAGCCTTCAAAGCATACAACTATATTAGATGGAACCAGAATTCAATATCCCTTGCATGCCCAACTGGAAGATATTTAGTTATTCTTTAAGGCTCTCCATAAGCCTTAACTGCTTTCAGAATCCACAGTATTTGCCAAGCACAACCCCCTCGCCACACCCACACCTAGCATTTCATTTCAAGCTATGCTAATCCATAGCTCTTCCTGCAGTCATGAAGTGTTCAGGAATATTTTATTTATTACAGGATTTAACTTAAATATTTAACGTTTTTGTAGCTTGAAAGGTGTCTTTTTGAGAAGGTGATGCTTCTTTATTGCCACTAAGCTCTACAGAAACCTGCTTCCAATTCTCAAGCTTTTTCCATTTCTATCGGCTTCCCTTTCTTGCTGTTTCCTGTGTCTGACCATTAAGTTAGACCTGGTGTTTCTTTTTCGTGTTTTAACTAGTTGAAGCCTATGGAGGACATTTCTTAGATTTACATGCTAGCTCTGATAGGCTTTTGTCAGAACTTCTCATTTTAGGAGACCTCCACAGCTCTGTGGATGCAATGATCAACCCAGAGGTCAGATGAGCCCTAGGCTATCCCAGATTTGTATGGCAAATGCCTGCCAGCTGAAACCACTCTCATCACAGAGTGTGGGTGTTGCAGTGGTCAGTCACTCAGCATGGGCAGCAGAACCTAAGGAACACATTTTTGGAGCTAACAGAAAACAGAATGGAAATAACTCATCAGCAGGGCCAAGGAACAGGGCACCAGGGGTTCAGAAATGAACCCAGTTTGGGGCTGACTGTTCTTGCTCCTGACACACCAGTGCTGTCTGAGAGCACAAGAGAAACCAAAGCTGGCTCCTGCCTGGTAAGCTCAGTGGGATGAGGCAGTACCAGAGAGTAGTCCCCAGCTTCACAGCTCTTTGGAGCTCTGCTTGTGAGAGAAGGGAAATAGGAACTGCTTGAAACAGCCTGAAGGGGTGACAGCTCTCCATGAGAAGCCAGATGCTAGCCCTCAGGCTTCTCACCTTGGCATCCCTGGGAAATCAGACTTGCAGATCGGATGTTCAAAGGCACGGGGCACGGGCTTTCACCCATCAGGCAGAATTTTGTACCTACTGCCCTGCTGCTGCTCATAGAGCAGTGGATCCTCCACACAGGAGCTGGGCATCCCTAGCATTGCTGCTTTCCTTAGCAGAGTCACACCACCTCCACCTCCAGAAGGTCCTTTGTCTACAGTGGAAGAGCCAGTCTGCCTAAGGGCTTGACCCTAATTATAGAATCATAGAATCATTCAGGTTGGAAGAGACCCTTGGGATCATCAAGTCTGACCATCAGCCCCACTCTACAAAGTTCTCCCTACACCAAATCCCCCAACACCACATCTCAACCACTCTTGAATACAGTCAGGGATGGTGACTCCACCACCTCCCTGGGCAGCCCATTCCAAGGTATGACCACTCCTTCTGGGAAGAATTCTTTCCTCATGTCCGGCCTAACCCTACCCTGCTGCAGCTTGAAGCCACTCCTTGTTCTATCGCTAATTCCCTGTGAGAAGAGACCAGCGCCAACCTCTCTCCAATGTCCTTTCAAGCAGTTGTAGAGAAGGAGAGATGAATACCTGGAGAAATTGCAGAGTTGAAACTGAAGCATGGGACACCCCAGGAACTTCCAATGGTTCAGAGTAATGGCCATGATACTAAACCTGCTTCCTGGGTGTAGAGCAGCAATGGACTGCTTAGTCCTCTGAGACTTCATGGCAGATTCCCAAGCTCTCTTTATAGAGGGAAAGGGGACAAGGGGCTTCTTTAAGGGGTACTGTAGTCCCAGGGAGATAGTCAAATAAAGTTGGCACCCCATTGTCTTATATTTGTCCTTCTCATCTTAGGCTCAAGCCTCAGAGGGGTTAATGCCCCCCTTCAGTCCAGAAAGACACTTTCAGCTTGGTTTTTCAATTGGTTTCATTCCTCTGAGAGTATCAGGTGTCCACAGCACCTGCATAATTTATAAAACTCCTCCCTGTCTGCCAGTGGAGAGAGGGGAAGGAATTACTGAGGGTCTGAAAGGTTATGCTACCCTTCCTCTCTCAGCCCCTGTGAAAGAAGGCAGGAGACCTTGATATACAGCTTTTTGTTCTGCTCTTGAATGACACTCCAGTGTCAAGACAGCATATGTGCTTCCAGAAACAGCTTTTCTCTGCTCTCACTGCTCCCTTGCCCTTTGCAGAGCTCTCTGGGCTGGGGTAGAGTTGTAGGAGGTTCCTGCAGGTACTGTTTTACTTTTCAAACATTTTAAAGTGGGTTTTTTTTTTGTTTGTTTCTTTCAGTCCTTTTATGAAGGACAATACTTTGTCCAAGTAACAAAGCTGAGGGCTGTCTTGCTGCAAGGAGTCTCCCCACATCCCTCTGGCATGCGTTCCTCCTCTGCTTTGGTGAGGCAGAAGGAAGGAGGGAGACTGGAGGACCCTCTCGCCCTGTGCTGCTGGCTCTCTGAGCTTCAGTGGGGTGAAACCCAGTAAGAACAGCTCATATTAGGGAGCTTGAACCTGTATCTAGACTAAGAAGCTCAGTACACCCAGGAAATGGCTAAGCACTGTCTGGCAGTTGCCCACACCATCTGATCGGTAGCACAGCTTGTGGCAGAGTTTTGGGCTGTGCCAGCAGGACTCTCCAAGGGATGGATCAGGGGTAGCTTGGACCAGGGACAATTCCCACAGGGCTTTTTGGATTCAACTACCTCTTTCTGTGTAGTTCAGTGGTTCAGCTATGTCACACCAAAATCAGTGATGTTCAAGGTCCCTTCCAACTCCAAGCATTCCATTTTTCTATGAAAGTCAGGCCTTGAAACAATGCTGAGCATGTTAAATTTCCCACATTCACATCATGGCTATCTATTAAGGTTGCAGTTCTGAAAAGTGCAATGGTTAGTCATTAAATCATCCCCTGCACCCGAGTATGCATAGAAATGGGGGCCTAAGAAAACCACCCATTGTAAGTAGACAGGGACAGCCTATTTCAACATCAGATCTCTCTCATTCCTAACCTAATTACTCTGCCAAAACCAACAACAACAACAAAAAAGGCAAGACATCAACAGTACAATGCAGAACAAAGCCAAGGGAGGTGTCATTTCATAGCTGCATGCAACACACTCCATGTATTTTCACTGCTGTTGATATGGTATATAAATAATGTAAATTAAGTCTTTTCCAAAATTGAACTGTGGAGTAGCATTTCTCCATTCTCAACACTTGTTATAAACAAGTCCTGTACTAGACACACCACACACCCAGGGTACACACAGTCACCAAAATGCAAACACATGGATGTTCATGTGTCAGCTGCGACATACTGTAGTTTGGTGATATTAATTAGCACTCTCCAGGCATATTTCAGTCCACCTGGGCAGCTTGGGGACGTTTCCAGCGGAAGGTGGAAGGACATACAAAACCTGAGTAATGATGACGGCGAGCAGAAGACATGGAGATGACCTCAGAAAGGCTGTGATGAGCAGCAGGGTGTGCTGGAGCATGTGAACCTGCCCCAAAACACAGAACAAGCAGGGACCAGGGGGTTTCCCTTGGGTTCCTTCAGATTTGGCTGCTGGGAATGCTTTTATTTAAAATGTAGTTAGTCATATAAAGATGCAAGTAAGCACCCAGTAGGATTCTTAAGAGCACATAATCCCTGGTAAATTTGTGGGAGGAAGATGCCTGAATACAGATAAGAATCTGGATTTAGATTCCTAAGCATTTACAGAGTAAATCCCAATAGATGCCTACCTATTCTGTTAGACACCTACACAGATTTTTCTTCCCTGGAACCAGTTTAAACATGAGCCTCTGCTGGTCCACAGAGATGCTGTTTCAGTTTCCCCAGGACTTCTGGCAGCGACAGCATCACTGGGAGGGAAACCTTGAAGTTTCCATAAAGCTGCACTCCCAGTGATCACTGTGAGGAGTATGTCTCTGCTGAAGGTATAATAACTGACTGGTACAGCAGCAGCTGACAGCTCTGGCATTGTAACAGTCAAATTATCTGCAACATGCATGCATAGTCATTACTCATTAATTAATCTAAATAACTGACTGCTTATGAAGTATGTCTGTTCTGCCTCTTCTGCTGCTGCCTCGTTTGCTGAGCTGTTGTTCTGTGGACACATCATAAAAATATTTGTGAAATGCAGAAAATGTTCAGTGTTTGAGTATTGCATGAGTAAGTATGCTTTTTATCCAAATGCTCCAGAGGCAATTAATTAACACCTTAGCCTCAAAGAATAAAGCTGTTCTTAAATCATTGTCACTAGACCAACCTGTTCTGCTTGCTGAAACAGAATAGTTAGTAGTCGTATTTGTACAGCCATAGATGAGTCTTCCAGCCCCCTTGATGTTCAAAGAAGGAGCTTAATAAATATCTTCCTTAAGAAAAAAGAAAAAAAAAATTCTTCCAGGCAGTTTGCACTCCAACAAGACTTGGAGTGCATGTTTTTCATGCTAACAGAGCAAAAATCTTCATTCCCAGTGAGCTCCAGGCTATAACATATGATTTGTGAGTTTCCCCCTCTCTCTAAGAGCAAAGGGCTGGCTCTATTGGTACACGTATGAGATTTAATCCTGCCAAAAGTCTCATTAGGTGCATTCCATTGCAGCATGTTTGCTCTCTGATTTATAGGACATATCTCCCATCTTCCAAATCTCTGAGAAGACATTAAACAGTAACAAAGAATTAACAGCAATTAGTCAAATTAGATCATAGAATCATAGAATAATATAGGTTGGAAGAGACCCTTGGGATCATCAAGTCCAACCATCAGCCCTACTCTACAAGTTCTCCCCTACACCAGAGCCCTCAACACCACATCCAATCTACTCTGAAACACAGTCAGGAATGGGGACTCCACCACCTCCCTGGGCAGCTGATTCCACTGACTGACCACTCTTTCTGTGAAATTTTTTTTCTTAATGTCCAGCCTAACCCTCCCCTGCTGCAGCTTGCAGCCATTCCCTCTCCTTCTATCGCTCATTGCCCGTGAGAAGAGACCAGCACCAGCCTCTCTACAATGCCCTTTCAAGCAGTTGTAGAGAGGGATGAGGTCTCCCCTCAGCCTCCTCTTCCTCAAACTAAACAATCCCAACTCCCTCAATGGATCCTTATAAGATTTATTCTCGATGCCTTTCCCCAGCTCCGTGTCCCTCCTCTGCACTCGCTCCAGCCCCTCCAGATCTCTCTTGTGTTGAGGTGCCCAGAACTGGACACAAGACTCAAGGTGTGGCCTCCCCAGTGCTGAGTACAGGGGGACAATCACCTCCCTACTGCTGCTGGTCACACTATTTGTTATGCAAGCCAGGATGCCCTTGGCCTTCTTGACCACCTGGGCACACTGCTGTCTCATGTTCAGCCGCTTGTCTCCCAGTACCCCCAGGTCCTTTTCTGCCAGGCGCACAACTTAGCTGGGTGAGGAGCCCCCACTGCCTGGTCTGGTTTGCGTTGAAGTAGGTCAAGGGGTTGACCAACCCAGCCAAGTTCCTATGGCAGAGCAAGGGGCAGACCTGAGCCTTCCACCACCTCTGCGCTGCTCTGGTCCCCTGGACCATGCTGCAGTGCTGTGAGAAAAGACAAATGCCTGGCAGAACTCCATAGCAGTAGAAACACTCTGGGCTGGTGGATGAGGCAAGATTTGTTAGAAGTGTTCATTAGAAGGCAGCAGTGATGATGGCCTGATGACTCCTTGCTGATAATGTCATGGGGAATGTATGTTACCATGCCATTGAGCCCTTGGACTAACATGGTGCAGCTCACTTCACTTGGGGCTTCAACATCCCCCACAAGGGGAAACAAGGGCTTTCTACCCTCTGATATCTCCTGCAGGCAAGGACCACCCAGTGGCATCTTCCTTCCAGACAGAGCTAGGGAAGAGCTTTGCTACTGAAATAACACCTGTAGTCTAAAAAGTTGATTTTTTCTTTTCTTTTTGTTGTCCTTTGTCTGGTGGGAGGGACAAGGAATGCCAACAGCCTTCCAGGTGACAATCCATCATAGGTTCTCCAGGGCTCCTTGCTGGCAAATCCCACTAGGGGTACGGCATCACCTCCCTTTGACACAGCACTTTGAGCCAACCCTTCTTTGTGACAAGAAAACTGCAGGTAACTTCTTACCTTCCCAGAGATCCTCTCCCTTTCTTCTGTCATCTGTGCTTTTGCAGATGCTTTACTGTTGTCCAAGCATTAGGGAAACTTTAGCACCCACGTTTCCTTCCTACACTAGTCAGAAAGAGTTTTAGCACAGAAGTGTCTCCTATGCAGTAAGTTCAAGGAGAAGCAAAGAAGGAAATGTGTGCATCAAACACTAGAACTCAGCAACCATCTGAGGAGTCACAAGCTCTTTCCAGGTTCAGCTTTGTCATCTGGACCTTTCCTAAACCCTGTAATGAAAGGGGAGTGCAGGATTGAGAGACAGGACACAGCTTGATGCCAGCAGAATGTCTGAATGTCAGACTGTGGGTTTATTGTGCACAGTCAGTCATTTATACAGCTTCTCATAANTCAGCAACCATCTGAGGAGTCACAAGTTCTTTCCAGGTTCAGCTTTGTCATCATCTGGACCTTTCCTAAACCCAGTAATGAAAGGGGAGTGCAGGATTGAGAGACAGGACACAGCTTGATGCCAGCAGAATGTCTGAATGTCAGACTGTGGGTTTATTGTGCACAGTCAGTCATTTATACAGCTTCTCATAACAACTTAAGCAGGTTGGCTCTTACATTGTTCATGTAGCTGTTTAAACTATCTGACTGGTCAGTGATATACTGTCATGTTTCCAGACATGTCCGGACATCTGTTAACATGCAACTCTTTAGACTTTGTGTGGAGGAGGGACATCTTGGTGCCTGGAGCTTTCTTATCTCAACTCCTCATCTCTCCACTTCAATGTCAGAACTTGATTTCCATGGGTCTCCATGGGTTTCCATGGGTCTACTTGTCCTAATCTCTCAGCACTTTTTTTCCATGGTTATTTACGACCTTGAAGTTCCAACATCAAGTCCTTGCCCATCAACCGTGCAGCACTGGGAGCTCTGCTTTCCAGACCTGGTCCCAAAGGGGAGGGGTGGTGGTACCTGAGCCAGGGAGACAGGGCTTCAAACAGCACCTTTCTGTACTTTACTTCCTCTGCCTTATCTTAGAACTAAAAACTAGAGTCATAAATTTCCTTCTCCTTTTTGTTTGGAGTGACTAAAAGACTTTAGGATGTTGGGAACTTCACTGACCTTCCCAGATTTTGGGAATCCTGACTTCTGTCCTGCCTCACTCTGTGCTCTCAGCCAGGCCACTGTTGGCATCTTATGCCTTGTTTAGAAGAGGGTCTCAGCAAGGGTACTGCAGGGCCTGGATCATGGGGATCATTTTCAGAAGAATGTCACTGACTTGGAGGAAAGTTAAATGGTTATGATTAAGCTTATCATATTATAATTTTGTTTTTCTAACATCCCTTTTATCATTCCAATCACTATGTGATTACATGATTTTCACCCTGGCTCTGCAGATGCGGGGAAGTGGAGTGATCCGATCTAGGTGTTCCTGCTCCGGCAGGGGGATTGGACTAGGTGATCTTTCAAGGTCCCTTCCAATCCCTGATATTCTGTGATTCTGTGATTCTGTGTGATTTATTGAAAAATTGACTTATTATAGTTCATTACCTGGCAATACTAGAGCCCTTCTTGAGTGCAGAGGAAAATATCTATTGTAAATGCAATGAATCCTAGCCCAGCTCTTCCAAATATCATGGGGAGGGGCATGAGCAAGGTGATCACAGGTCCCACATAGTCTGCAGGAGGAAGAGGTTACCAATTCTGGTCATTAAACAACAGAAAAGGGAGAATATCTTTGTCCAAGCAAATAACTGCATGCAGAGAAGGATAGTGTAATTTATGAAGAGTTCCAATGTATATTTTAAAATCAAATTTGGGAATCCAGCCATCTGTCCAAATATTGAAATTCATCAGCTGTTTCAAGTGGGAGTTTGTCAAGCAAAAACATTCAAGGGAGCTCCCAACTGTGCTTGAGTTCGAGCCAAACCTCATTGACAGTTTTCTTGCTCCTTGTGTCTTAAACATATTTTTTGGCTGCAAATCATCTTTGAGTGTGAACAAAATATGGATGCCAGTTTTGGACAATTATGTGTCATGTGAAACTACCACAGGTGGTAACACAATTCTTTGTGTATGAATAAAGACAGAAGGGAGAATATTCCCAGGTCACACGAGGCTCATTGCTCCCTTCCATATCCCTCAATGAAGGGCTGAAGAACTTCAGAAGTACAGTGGGTCCTGCACAGCACACAGAAGTGGCCTGTTCTGCACCACTTTATTGTGCTTTCTTTCATACCTTCACTAGCAAAACTTTTCCTTTTGTTTTATTTTTTTTCTTCTTTGACAAGTATTGCTGTTATTTCAAGGTAAGGAAAAGAATTAAACGGGGCTAGGGAGAAAAGTCAGCAGAGACACCTGTGTGAGAGCGCTCAGCGGTGCAGAGGAAAAAAAGGTGCTCTCAAGTAGCGATGCCATACCATCAGCTTTTAGAAACACAGTTTTGCTCTGGAAAGGTCACTGCACTGGCACAGCTAAGGAGAAGGTGGGCAGACCCATGTTGATTTCACTCTAGACTTTTGATCTCCAAGATCTGGGATTTCAGGAGGTGCCCTTGGTCAAAGCCAATGGTTTGGTAGGATATAGTAGATAACTAACAGATAAAGAAATCAAGCCTGGGATCCACAATGATTCTGTCCTTTGTCAAAATCAGTTTCTGTGGCATCCATCCCATCATCCATCAAGCTTTCCTGATATTTCTGACCAAAAGATCTCACAAAAAGACCAAAAGATTAATGGGAAGAAGCAAAGCAGCCTGTGATAGGCGCAGGAAGTTTCCTTCCCCGAGAGCTCTGGTAGAGCATCAGGCCGGGAGCTTCTCATAGCGAATTGGGCAGGGTGTGAAATCCATACATCATCCAATAGGAATAATGTACATCTTTGCTATGTAGAAAGAGCTGCCACCTCAAGAAGCCACCACCTGGGGCTTTCCAAGTGCTTGCTTCCAAGAGAGATTACTCCATGGCTGGGTTTAATTCCAGCAATTTGACTTGCAATGATAAACTCAATCTCTCTGAGAAAACCAGGTGCTGAAGCCATGAGCCAGAGGTGTTCTGCTGTACCTCACTGAACCCCCAGCTGCATGGCTGGAACTGGTGAGGGAAGAATTGAGTCCACTTGAGTATGTTCTCTCCATGGTGGGGCCTCCCAGGATAAAACCATGTAACAGGGTCCCCTGGCAGGTCATGGCTTGGGTGGAACTGCTCTTGTTGGACACAGGAGGTCACAGTGCTAAAGAGGGAACAAGCACCTCCACCACCCACCACAATGTGCAAAAAAAGGCAGTAGCCAGCAGTGGCCAAAGATTGATCAATGGAGCTACCAGTGGTACTGAGTTATGCAGAGAAATCCAAACGGCAGTCCTGTAGGCCCAGAACCTCTTTGAATGGTCAGAACCAGTTTCTGGAGAACTACTACGATCTTACTGGCATCACAAACATGGTGAGATGGCTCTTGTTGCTGTAGCTTTTCCTTTTGTTTTAACAGACCCTTCAGGAAGGACAGGATGGGCAGATGGGGAGGGGATGTTGCCCTCTATGTCAATGACCAGCTGGAGTGTGTGGGGCTCTGAGAAAGAAGAACTGATCACAGTAGGAGATGAGGTTCGAGCCTCTATAAGGAACCTGAAGGTGCATAAGTCCATGGGACCTGATGAAATCCATCCAGGCTGGATGGGGCTTTGAGCAAGCTGCTGTAGAGGGAGGTGTCCCTGCCCAGGGCAGGAGTTGGAACTTGATGATCTTCAAGATCCCTTCCAACTCTAACCATTCTATGATTCTATGATTCTACAAGCTCCCTACAGCCTTTCCCCATACTGCAGGTGGGTGAAGCTTACTGAAATGTACTCCCAGACTGCAGCTAAGATTGTCTTCTTTTGCTTTTCCACTTTGCCCAACAGGAATAATTTCTCTTACCTGCAACCTCTAGATTTGGCTTTGTTTGTTTTGTTCATAAACTCAAAGTAAAAACCTCTCTTTCTTGTTCTTTTTTTTTTTCTTTTTTTTTTTTTTCCTGAGGATTTGGGAAATTTATAACATTTTAAATCTCTCTATAATCTCATAAATATAAATGACAATATTGTGAAGAGTCAAAGAGGTGCAGACAAAGCAGCATCATTAAATCTGGGACTTTTGATGTATAATGTGTTCCTTCCTCTGAGACTCTGATGAGGAAGCCATCATTTTCGGCATTTTTCTTTTCTGATGGAGACGAGGGGATGAGAAAAATAATATGCCCTCAAAGATAGTTTTGTGTGGTACCAAACACTAAACAGATGTACTGCATATTCTTAGGGAACTGCATATTCTTAAGGTTGGGACAAGGTTTGACTGGGGCATGACAGTTTCATAGTTACGGGGAGCAGAGTCACGGTAACATGTAACCAAAAAAGAGAATCCAGCAATTGATTTCATCCACTGATTTAACCGGTGCTCTGGCAGGATGAGATGACCTCCAGAGGTGCCTTCCAAGACAATATCATTCTGTGACTCTGTAACGTGCCATGAAGAGAGCAAGATCAGGAGGAGACACATTTCCAGCTTTTGATGGCTTTGCTTGTCGAGCAGCAAAGACCCCAAACTAACCCCAGAAAGCCAGAGGCAGAGAGTGCATCTCCAAGAGCAGCGTTGCAGAAATACACTCTCCTGTGCTGGATTCTCCCATTGCCTCCTCCTGAGGCTTCATGGGGATGTGACCCCTGCCTGGTCAGGGAAGGTAAACCATGAAGGTCAGCTTGGCCTCCACAATGCCCCCAGAGATGCTCTGGATAAAGGAGGATTTGACACCAGTCAGGCTCCACAAATCCTTATGAGCTTTGCTTTTGCTGCGTGCTTTTAGATCACCCCAAACACTTTGTTCCCTGCTCCTGGCTGTATTTGGCAGCACAAATATTAAACAGGGGGGAGGTAGGGCTGAGGTGCTCACCAGCCCTGAACAGATCAAGTGAGCAAATATGTTAATTTAAAAAAATAATGCAAGCAGTGTGTGGTAGAGATCTGTGGAGCTCATTAATGTTTGAAAACAGCTTTGACATCTCTGTGTTGTTCAGCTAGGACTTGACCATTTGGTGCCTGGGAAGGTAAAAGCAGTAAGGGAAAGTCTTTCAGAAGTTCACAGAGATCCCACGCATGGGTGCAGGATCATTCTTAAAAACCCTAGAACTTTCCTCTGCAACTTTTACAAACACCTCTGGTTAATAACATATCCTTGCAGAGTAGTGTGAGATTGTATTTTATGTCACTGACTCACTCCAAGAGTAATTACCTTCAACACAAAACTACTCACATTTAGCATCTTCTGACTGACATCACCAACACTAGCTGTGTTATGACAATGCTAGAGGCACAGATTTCTTCCCTTTTCCCAAAAAACTGTGTTTCATACAGCATACTTCTTGCAAAAAGACTAAATTCTTGTAAGTATGTGAGTAGGTTTTGTTAAGAGTGTGTAGTGCTTTCTGTGTGGAGGAGACGTTATTGCAGGCTTATACTTATCCAGCTAAAAGCAGGTCTTCATTAGGCTACAGACAACACAACATCCCTTTTCGGTACAGTCCGTGTAGCTTAATTAAACAAGTACTGAAATGGAAATCAGAATGCCAAGGGAAAGTGCCTGAGTCAATAGATTTCACCTTGAGGACAGGCTGGAAATCCTGCCATAGCACCGGTCTGTAGACATTTCACAGCAATGCGGCATTTCAGACAGAGGTTGGCATTTGCCAGAGAATGCAGGACCAAAGCCAGGAGCTCCCAGAAGTGTGGAAGGAGAGCCCCACAAATGGTGGTGGTGGTGCTCTCCTGCCAGGTTACAGCCCAGCTCGGTGGAGTCCATCCCAGGAGAGAGCCAGAAAACCCATCAGACCTGGGGCTTTCAACCACTACACAGTGTCCCAGGGGCTGGTCTCTGTTTCGCTATAGCCATGTATTAGAAATGTGAGATAATCACACTGATGAGAGTCCTTCCCTTGTGAAGCAATACTGAATAGCTTTTCCCATGCACTTTGCTTTTTGAGTCTCTGCTGTGCTCGTGCACCAGATGTTAATGATGGGACTTCCCATGTTAGTGGATGGCATGGAAAGGCTGTGAGGATGAGAAAGTGCCAAGCACCAGCAGGGAAAACCTGTTACTGTGGATGGAAACGAGCATGGGGTGAAACTGAGTGATACCCCTAATTTGTCAAAGCTTTATTTTGAGGGTTTCACCAGCGGGGGCTGTCACACTGCTCCACACTATTTCAAATAAAGTTCATGTTTATGGAATATTTCTGCTGGAGGAGACGGGGCCCTCCCATGTATCTTCATTCCCAGCGCTGCATGAAGGAGAACCTCAGAGAGCAAGAGGAAAGCAGAGCAAATGATACGTGAGAAAATGTATTTTCAAACAGGAGATTTCCCTGGAAATAGAATCTTGCTGAGTAACATGGCCCCCGCAGAACACTCCACCTCATGAGTTGGGAGGTGGAGTGTGTATTTTCTGTTGTAGCAGGGAGAGGTTTTGACTTCTGCTGTTGAGGAACCTAGTCAACTTCTCAAAGGCTGGTTTTCCTTGGCTGTGGGGCCCCTACAGAGAGGGAATTGACAGACTTAAAGTTATAGTACTATAAAGAGCAGAAAGATTATAGGTAGCTTATGCAGCAGTGTTGTATTATGGGAATCCCTCATCCCACATCCATAAAAAAACCCCACAAAAAACTAAAGCCTAAGCCCAGGATAAACTCCACTGTCTGGGGCTCTGGCTTTGGCCCCAGGGTTTTGAGGCAACTTCTGTTATGTATCAGATATTTTATTTCCCACCGATGATTGTTGCCACATTTGGAATCTGGGGTTACACTTCTGGAGTCCTTAAGCACTCACTTCTGCTCCTCTGACAACCACAACTCTCACCATCCTCACGTTGGCTTGCTCATTTTGTCCAAGATACAAACACGTAGTGAAGGAGGCCTCCGTTTCCACAAAGCATCATCATATTCTCTCACACTGGATTAGGTTTTGCCAAAGAGCACCTCAGCTGGGCTGACTCCTGCTGTCATCTTAGTCACCATCCTCTAATCCAACATGGGAACCAGAGGAAATTATCTTTTCCTGATGATGGCTAATTTAGTCTGCAGCTTTAGCTTGGATTTTCGGGCCAAACCTGGCAAAAGTGTGAGTGGTAGCATTGGGAGAGTTAAATTTGCCCTTTATGCTTCCCTCTACTGCTGAATTCTTTTCAGATATTCTTTGTGGTTCAGTGATCACTTCTGGAAATTATTCATCTCAAAATGAGGCAGGTTCCTAAAGCTGGATGAAGGATTCTTGCCTGGCAGAAAATGACCTGGGAGTGTTGGTTGACAGCAGCTGAGTATGAGCCAGCAGTGTGTACAGGTTGCCAAGAAGGCCAGGAGCATCCTGACCTGTATCAGGAACAGTGTGACCAGCAGGACTGGGGCAGTGACCGTCCCCCTGTACTGGACACTGGTGAGACCCCATCTTGAGGGCTAGGTCCAGTTTTGGGACAGTCATGACAGGAAAGACATAGAGGGGCTGGAGCATATTCAGAGAAGGGCAACAGAGCTGGTGAGGGGTCTGGAGCACAAGTCTTGTGAGGAGCAGCTGAGGGATCTGGGGGTGTTCAGCCTGGAGAAAAGAAAGCTGAGAGGAGACCTTCTCACCCTCTACAACTCCGTGATAGCAGGATATAGCCAGGTGAGGTCAGTCACTTCTCCCAAGGAACAGGAGATGGGACAAGAAGAAATGGCCTTCAGTTGCACCAGGGGACGTTTAGGGTGGATACTGGGAAAAACTTCTTTACTGAAAGGGTTATCAAACACTGGAACAAGCTGCCCAGGCAGGTGGTGGAATCACCATCCCTGGAGGTGTTTAAAAGCTGGGCGGACATGGTGCTGAGGGATATGGGTTAGTGGTGGTTTTGTCAGTATTGGCTTAATGGTTGGAATCGATGATCTGAAAGGTCCCTTCCAAACCAGGCAATTCTATGATTCTTCCAACTGACTAGAGAAAAAATTAATTAATTTAGAAGAAAAGCATCTCAGTACGTTTGTATAAGCAAGGAAGCCGTGTTCACTTTGTGGGATGAAGATAAAGGTGTTGCCTGCCCAAGGAGCTCTTGAGGCAGCAGAGCTGAGTGTCCTGTTGCTAGAAGGTGGTTAGAGCTGGTCAATGTGACTGCTGTGTCCAGTCACACTGGAGTGAGACACTGACTCTTCCCCTCTACTCTTTGACGGACTCATTGAACAGTCCATGGTGCCAACAACAACTTGGTCTTGGTTGTTTCAGTATTGCCTCCTGCCAGCATGTTGGCTTCAGCTTGCTGTCTGGGGTAACTGACACTGCCAAAGTAGGTGAGAAGGAAGGGGTGTATCACCCAGCAGCAGACTTCTCAGAGAAGCCTTTCGTTGGGTTCTGGAGGCCCTTTTGCAGGCAACCGAGAGAGACACAGCCTCCCAAGGAGCAATCCATCTGCCTCAAAGCAAGCATGTCTCTTGGAATATCCTTTGTCTCTACTGAATTTAAGGCCATTTAAGGAGGATTTGAGACTGAATTCTTTTTCTGCTGAGAAACAATGTGAATTCTCAGTAGAAACTGCCTCAGCTCCAAAGCATCCCAAGGAGTTCCTCTACCATCTGTAATTGTTTGCAGCTCCTCTCATTCCTGCAATGGTCGTATTCCTCTTTCCAAGCAGGGTTTTGACTGTTTCTTTTGTGATTTCCAAGGATTATAAACAAGGACATTTATTTCACACCACAGACAAGCTTCTGTTTTGACTAGTAACAATCATAAGGATAGGCAGTCACTACTAAACCCATTTCATTTTCTTTCTGAATAGCAAAAGGTTCTCATTCACCAGTTTTGACACTCGGGAAATATGCTGCTCCTCAGAATGAAACTCACATTACCAGCAAGGAATCAGAGGGCTAAAGGAGGGATTTCTAACTGCTGGTTACAAATACATTTCCAAATACATTTCACTGCTTTGTTTAGAAAATACCAGATGCAATTCTTTCTGTAGCACAGGAATTGGTTTTGCCCATAGTCAGTCACCATTGGCTCTCCCCAAACATGAAGGATTTGATCCCTTAACCTTCCCAGAGACTGAGCTGAGGCTGAATGACCTTCAGGTCCTCTTTTTGGCCATTCCTGAAGATAGGTATGTTATTTGCCTTTCCCCAGTTATAAGGAACCTCTCCCACATGCAACTCCCCTTCCAGGATGAAAAGCTTCTCAGTGCCAACAGCCTGACCCATCAACACCTTTGGATGCATCCTATGTGGCTCAAAGGACTTAGGTCTGTCTTAAACACTCTAACCCTACAATCCTTAGTGGTGGGTAACACTTCACTCCCAGACTCTGGTGACAACTGGGGAATGGAGCAGAGCTATACTGAGCAAGGGAGCACTCAGGGAAGGTGGCCTTTACCTTACAGCTTGATTGGGATATGTCTGTGCATCCTGATGTTCTCTCAAATGCCAAAGCCTATCTCTAGCCATGAGAAAACCCCACCTGACCTTTGTAAGGGTCAGGTAAACCTGACCCCTTTTTTTCTGGAAGCTGCCAAATATCACCAGACTTCTGAAAGATGAATCCCTCCTGCCATGTCTGAAAGGGAAATGTGGTTGTTCAGCAGAGCATAGGGAAGGCTGTGGGAGTGACCAGGTCAAACCAAGCATTGGAGCCTGGAGCAATAACGTGGCTCTTGTTTAGCCTTAGCACACAACTCTGCATGTGCTGACACCAACTTGAACCAGGGCAAAGATGTAGAACATTTTAAAATCAGTCTGCATCCAGGTCCAATATGTGAAACCACCTTGGGTCTACTTGATTAATAAAAAATACTTTAGAAATATGTTTTCCACTATCTGCATTTTTCTTTTTCCTCCTCTATTTTGGCTCATTATAAAACCTGGAAATAATTTCTTGCCAATATTTTGGCCACTGCTGCCTAGTACTGCTGTGTCCTTAGTGAACCTGAAACGCTGGTTGGGCTGAATGCTCCCTCTGGTTTAAATCAGAGTTGCAACCCAGACTATCTCCCCTTAGGCTGGAATCTGGTGTCACTCTGAAACATGTCATACTTAATGTCCTGCACAACATTGCATCCATATCTGCCAGTCTAGTGCCTCCATGAATTCTCTCGAACCCTCTGGAAGGGAAAACTGAGAAGGGTCATTAGTAAAAGACCTGGAACAGCTGTGTGTTGCTGAATCTTGCTAATTCTGAATCAGACTCATCTAACTGAGTCTTGAAAACCTCCAGAGACAAATCCCACAGCCTCTTCAGGTGACCTCTTCTGCTCAACACTCGTGAGCAAATGGTTTTCCTAATGTCCATCCTGAGTCTCCACAGCCATCGCTTATGTGTACTGTACCTTCTCACACAGTCCACCAATCAAGAAGTTTGAGTCCACTGCCTTTGTAACAACCCTTCAAGCAGTTGAAACCTCCAGGCTGTTGTTAGATCACCCCTCCCAATCACAGAGACTGAAGACCCCATCTTCAAAAGCAATCTGCCTTTGAGCACTACCTGAGTCTGTTCCTGGACTCCAGCCTCCAAAGCAAAGACATTTGTCCCTGAGGTGCCTGGGAGAGAATGGCTTTGTGCAGGCACCCTCTGTGTGCACATGGTGATAGAGCAGAAAGCACATTCATTGCCTACCACCTTACCTGGCCAAGCCTCTGGTGCACTGGAGAAGAGGATTTTTATCTAACTTCTGCTCAGACTTTTTTTCTGGTGTTATATTGACTTCAAGCGAAGGGTGTCACTCATGAAATCAAGATATAAACCTGTAAATCCCCCTCCACACACATGCACACATCCCATTTGTCTGGTCTTGACACCTCCTGTATTTCCAGCCCTTTGGCAGGACAGATCAATGTGCCTGGCTCTGCCAGGACAGAAGCACAGATAGATGCTCAGAGTCATCCAGAGGATCCACAGCAAAGCAAATCCTTGAAGCCCAGTCACCCTGCTCACGAATAGACACCTTAAAGTTCTGATAAAACCAAGGTGAGCTACCTTCCAGCAGGCTGCACTCACACTTCAGATTCCCATTACAGCTGCCAGCCCTTTGCTCACACTGGAAAGACTTAATGCTGGGGTCTTAACTCACCCCTGTCATTGGAAACTTCCATTCTCTCTCTGCCTTTCATCTTTAGGCTCATTGAACTCATTAACACTTTGCCCACTTCACCTGGCAGGCAGCAAACTGAAGACTATTCCCAGGGCAAGACCTGCCCACTCAGCAGTTTTATTCTGAAAAGAATCTGACTTCAAAGAGCCTCCTGGGTAGGATTCCTTCACCGTCTGCAGGAATCACACTGTTACAGTCAAAATGTTATTTATGAGCAAAAGGAAACATATCTTATATATGGAAGAAAGAATCTATTGTTAATTAAAGTAATGTTTGAGTAGTCTACTAGTCCAAATTATCTAATACAGGCAAAGCCTTTAAAATGAAATGGTTATGCAAAACCTCCCTAGTACCAATGTCTGCTTTCTGGGGCTATGTTCACACTTTCTGTGACTCTCAGGGCCCTTAGAGAAGCCCTGGAGTGAGTTACAATTATTTGCTCTCATTCAGAATCCTCCACATAGAGGAGTACAGTGCTCATGGTGAGGATTTCTTTCTCCTTGGTTTTGGTCTTAGGTCATACACTGCTTACTTTTCATTAACCCCTGGCTAAAGCCTCACTAACGTCCCCAGGTCCCCTAAATAAAAGAACTATTGTATATTGTGCAAAAAATAAAGGGTGTGTTAGGGCTGTACCATAGAGTGGAGCTCACCCAGCGTAGATAACACTCACAGCACTGTTTTGACAGATAAAATAACCTAAGACTCACTCAGACCAGGGCAAGTCCTGACCAGTCTTGAGATCCTCTAGTGCCAAGTCAATATGTAATGGACTGCGGCAGCTGAAAGAAAATGCACTAAAATGAGGGCTTTTTGAGTGAAGCCAGGAGGTTTTCAAGGCTGTCTTGAGAATGCCATGCAGCACTGAATACCTTTCATCACCTAAATACAGACATTGCCAAGGTTCTCCTGCCATTGGCAAGGAGAACTACCAGGAAGTGATAGTGAAGGAGTGACATCTCTGGTTTCACAGAAAGCTGATGCCACCACAACACATCCAGTGAAATTCATCTCGAGATTTAGCAGGTTAAAATTTGGCATTTCCTAAGACCGAATTAAGATTTGCTCCATGGGATTTGGAGAACACTGCAGTCAGACAGTGCTCAACAAACCTTTTAGACTTCTCCGAGGAATGTCACAGCTCTGGAAGTAGCTCCAAATAGAATCTGCTTCCTCAAAAGTATAATGAGATGGAGCTGAAAGCAGTCAGAGAGACTGCAAAGAACATCTGATGGTACTCAGTGCCGTCCATACCCCATTCACTGAAGCTGTGGGTACACCTGGGAGAGGAGGTCCACGCCAAGTACACTCCAGGGTGTAGTGACCTGTTCTTTGTGTCTGGAGTGAACGTATTCTGCCAACATTCCCAAGTGCATGTCTCTTCTGCCAGTGCAGGGGATTAGTCACATCAGCAAGCATTACTCAGGTCACCTCTGGAGAGGCAATTCAGAGCCTCTTGGGTCTCTGCAAAATATCATCTGCCAGCTTTTCTTGTGCAAAGCAGGTTCTGCATGCACAGAGCAGGTCAAACAGCCCTTGTCTGCTTGTCCTTCTCAGTGTAAGAGAAATACGGCTATTAGCAGATCAAAACAAATGCGGGGTGTCCTCCCCACCCACCCCCAACCCTTTCTAGCTCCTGCATCCAGAAAAGACTGTCAGCAGGTGTTCTCTGCTTCTTCCAAACCAGGCATTTCTTCCACATTTTCTGTCTCGCTTTTGCAACCTGCTAATATTGTAGGCGATGGAACAAAATTTCTGAGAGGCGCGGGAAGAAGGAGGATTTGCACACAGCTTTTTTTCTTGGTGTGTATCTCCTGTTCTGCTCACACGTTGCTCATGGGCAGATCAGTATTTTCTCACATTTATGAAATCACCCAGCGCAGTCTTTCTGTGAATAATTTCCCAGCTGCAGTTGCAATTGCTCAGCAGTCTGTTAGAGGAGAACATCCCCTTTTGAAAACCCAAGTTGTTCTGCCTGGGTACTGTTCATGTGGTGTGGTTTTATGCCTTGAAAGTATAGGTTAAATAGGATAGGTTAATAGCACATGGACTGCTTCCTGGTTGCACATGCAGTAGTGAATGATGACTGTCCCTGGAAGACATCTTTTAAAAATGTTGTGATGAATGTTCCTATCAGGAATGCTTTCCTCCTGTCTGTTCCTGGAAAGAAGTAGGGATCATGTCTGACGGTGTCTTCATCTGCGAGGACCCAGCTTCTACCACTGAGGGTCATGACTTGGGCTCCTTGCAGGCATAGAAATGAATTATAATTAGAGGCAACAAACATGTCAGTGACAACATGTGGGAGCTCACATCAGGAAAACGGGGGCCTCAGAGGTGCAGAATTTGCACCCTGGCAGGGATGCAGCTCTGCAGCTCCAGTGTGAGCTGTGCAGGAGCTTCTGCTGGGTCTCATATGAAGACTGGGTTCAGGGAGATGATGGTGCATGCAACAGGGGCCTGTTTTCACAAGTGAAGTCTCTACTTACAATTCATGAATGGAAATTACAGGCTGTTGTATCTGTGGGACTTGAGAACACTGTTTGCTTGTTTAGTGCTATGTCAAGTGCAGAAAAAGACTGAAAGAAGAAGGGAATAATCCATTTGAAAAGAGCTATAAAGCTATTAAACACTTTTAAGCTCTTGTTCTTGTATGACTAGTTCTCTTGTAGCCTTTGTGCCCATAAGATGTGTTATTAACCACAACTGCAGAAGAGAGCAGGAGTTAATAACATAAACACACAAAGGGCATGTCTCTGAGTGTTGCTCTGTGGGTGGTAACGAGACAAGGGTTTCCTTGAGTCATTGGAAAGCTTTTCCTAATGAAACTCAAAACCAGCCAGAGGAGGGAGGGTCACAGTCATTTATCTGAAATTATTCCTGGTGAAAACCCATGTCCCTGCATCAGCAGTGAAGCAGTGAGAGCTGCAGCACCACAGCCTGCTTGGCTCTGGCAAGACTTAGCCACGAGCAGAAGTTGGCTGTGTAATTTCTTTTTATCTGGTGCCACATTCTAGGTGTTTCCATTTTGAAGAGGATGCTCCCAGCGATGCATGCTGCTCCCTGGAACATCTCATCCTGTGCTCCATCTGGTTGAGCACAGTGAAGGAGAAAGGGTGAATGCTGGGGCTGCATCGGCTGCAAATCCCAGGGACTCTTCCCAGAAATAAGAAGATTGGATCCATGGGGCAGGTTCTGTGTTTTGGGGGTGTCCTCAGGTACGTCAGCCTCAATAAGCAAAGAAATATTGGTCTTTTCCCAGCGTTATTTGTCACCCAATGTGACAGTAGGTAGTGAGTGGTGTCTAATTAGACATGACCTTAAATTCCAGTTCCATTTCTTGGGCTTCTTGGAGGCTGTAAAGTCTGCTATCACCTGAACCACTTGGTGACAATGGGCTTTGAGGAAGGCTCCAGCCATTAGATTTTCCTAATGTCTCAATCCACTGTTCACTCTTGTCTTATGCTGCAACACTACTGTTCCCAGCAGGTCTACAAATGCCTTGTCCTTGGCATGTGGTTGAGACATGATCCATATTAATAAATCCTGCAAAGCCATGCTGGTCACTGAAAATTAGATCAGTTATTGCCTGGTTTCAGCTCAAGGCCCATCAAGCAGTTGTGCTGGCCCTGACAAGGGACAGCGATGGCACAGACAGAGAAGTCCCTGCTGCCAGTGTCCCAGATGTCAGACCATGACTACAGTAAATGAGGAATGAGAATAAACACCAAGTGTGCCTGTCTGCTAGCTGTTTCCAACAGATGCCTTCAATTTCTCTTGGCATGATAGACCAGGAAAAATGGATATTTGCACACAAGGGGCACAAGGAGAGAGAATCGGCAGCTGGAGCCTGCCTTTCTAGGCAGTATGATGGTGTAGCATGCTCTGCTGGTGCTGATGTGTAGCAGACTCCTCTGTCCTCCTCCAGACCTTCATCTGGAGCTATACTACAGTTTGTAGCCCTGTTTCAAAGGCTGTGAGAAGCCCTGCACAGGACTTGGGAATACTAGTGGACAAAAAAGTGGACATGACCTAGCCCTACATACTCTTGTTCTTTTTTTTCAATCGTATCTTGGGCTGCATCAAAAGCAGCATGGCCAGCAGGTCAAGGGAGGTGACTCTCCAACTCTATTGTGCTCTCATGGGACAGCACCTCGAGTACTAACTCTGGAGTCCCCAGCAAAATAAAGACATGGGCCTATTAGACTGGGTTCAGCAGAGGGCCATGAAAATGCTCAGAGGTCTGGAACAACTCTCTTACGATCAAAGAGATTGAGCCAAAGTCCTCTGAGCCACATAGGATCCAAAGGTGTTGATGGGTCAGGCTGTTGGCATTGCGAAGCCAATTGGAAAGGGAACTGGAAAGGGAATTGCAATTGAGATTGTTGGGTTGTGCAGCTGGGAGAAGAGCAGGTTTTGAGGAGACCTTATTGTGGCCTTTCAATATATAGAGGGATTTTATAAGAAAGAGAAAGACTTTTCACCAGAGCCTGCAGTGACAAGATAAGGGGTAACAGTTTTAAACTGAAAGAGGGTAGGTTAACTTGGGCAGGCATAAGGAAGAATTTTTTTAAGATGAGGGTGGTGGGACACTGGAACAGGTTGCCCAGAGAAGTTGCAGATGTCCCATCGTTAGAAGTGCTCCAAGTCAGATTGAATGGGGCTTTGGAAAACTTGAAAAATATCCATGTCCACAGCAAGTAGTGGATTAGATACTCCCTTCCCACCCAAACTATTCTATGATTCCATGATGTGACAGTTTTCCAAAACACAGGGCAAGAAGCCAATAGCTTCAAAAAAGGAGAGCATAAAAGGCTGGGGGCTCTGCAAGCAGGGTCAGGGTAGTTCCGTAACGTGGACATTCCTAGAGATATGGCAGATGGGAGTTCCTTTGTGTGACACTACTATTATCTGCAGCACTTTTCCTCTCAGCCCCAGTGCTCCAGCCCTCATCATGCGAGCAGATGGCTGCAAACTGTGTTCAGGAAAAGGCCTTTGGTGGAGGGTAACAGTAGGGACTTGGGGAATCTCTGTCCTGTAGGACAAAGCCTCTGAAGTCTCAGTGGATAATAGGCTGTAATTCATTGTGCAGACCTCTGACTACTGGTGACTGAAGGTGTTTTGCATCCAACAAACCTTTCAGTGACCATCAGGAAGTGATTTGGTTTCTCTGCTCAAGGCTGTCCATGTGTGCAGGGAACTTTCATTGCCATCTGCTTGCAGATGTACCTTTCTGCTCGCAGCTCCTAAAGTCTTCTGTCTGTCTGAAGTTTTTGGACCTCTGTGCCTGCTCCAGAATTCCCTTCCATTAAGTGCAATTGGCTTCTACTGTTGGAGGACAGATAAAGTCCTCTTTGGAAGCTGTTGGCCTTCTGGCATTTGGCTTTTCCAGACTTAATCCTCAAATAACTATGATATGCTTGCAATTGGTCTGAAGACAATTAATAAACAGGTGAAAGATGAAATTCATCAAATAAAACCAGCATTATGTATAAATAAATAAATAACCCCAGAAAAAATTAAATAAAAAGCCAGCAGTTGGTGCAAGTAATTACTGTGAAAAGTCAGTACTAATTCAGCTGGGTGTATTTTTGGAGATGTGCTGGCCTGTCTTCACACAGCCTCTGTGTGTGTCTTGGAAGACCCTGCACAGAATCCAAAGAAGAGGAGTAAGCTGCCCTGAATTATTCCAGAGCTGCAACGTGCCACAGAGCTTCATCCATTATCTGGGAGAGAAGTAGTGGAAGCCCTGAATGACATCTCTAATGGGTCCTGTTGTTAGTGTCTCATTTCTGCATTCAGGAAAGGCAATTGGATTCTGGAGTCTCTTGGACTGATGGACAAATGACAAGCAGTTTCATGTGGTAGAACTGAATTGATGTGAAAGCAAGAAGCTAATTGGATTATATGCTTGTCAAGAGTCTTTTTTCCTGCACTGTCAGGATTGTTCAGAAATAGGGGCTGCTTTGCACAGAGGCAAGTCAGAGCTGCAGAGAAACCAGCTTTTCTCTTTCTCTCCTGGTGACAAGAGGACAAACAGTGACAGTATCTCCTATTGCCTCAGGTGTCTACCGCCCAACTTCAGCTTGGCACCTCCAGACCACCACTAGGAAAGGTGTTGAGGTCCTGAGTCCTCAGATCAATGTTTATGAAATGTGGCCTCATGTCCATTAAACACCTTAGCTCCCTCACAGATCTGAGGGATGCTGTTTGGAGCAGTGGATCAAGAAGTCAGAGGAAGGCTTTTCACAGCAGCACATGGTGGGAGAAAGAGAAACTGCAAATATAAATTGAGATGAGATATTCAGCCAGGATATAACAAAAACCTTAGGGGCAAACAATCCAGGAGAAAGCTATGATCTACACCAGCCCTGTTCCTATGCTTAGAGAAACATGACTTTTAGCAGTGTCCCACCGGATTTGCACCCCTGTGACGACAAACTCAGCACCAGCCTGGTTATCACTGACTAACCCGATGATGTGGAAACAAAATATGCCTGGCATCAGAATAACTGCTTTGTCTGTAACTGATGTCATCCCATTTTGTCAGACACTGGGAATTCATTCCTTGCTATTTGCTTAAAAAAGCAAAATGAAATCCAATGAAGCCTGGGCACTTTGTCCCAGGTAGCTCTGTGAAGCCAGTGTCTTCTCAGTGTTTCTGCACTCAGCCTCTCTGCATGTTTAAAGGAGTCTCTTATGGTACTGCATCTGAATGGTGGGGTCAGAGGAGCCTGTCCACTTATCAGACACTGTCTTCCACCAGTAGGCAGTGAAGAACCCTCCCTGACGAAGCCAAGAGCAGAGGCCTGCTGGGAATTATGCACCAGATGCCCTTTCAGCCTGGCTTGCTGGAGACAACTTGGTCAGGCTTTAAGATTTTGTGACAAAAAAAAAAAGTTAGAAAATTTAAATTTGTGTGTTGGAAAGAGAATAGTGCTCTCCTTGTTCATTTGAAGTTCAGCCTGGTCTGTCCAGAGGAAGAGCATATCATGTAAGAGCAGCCACCAGAGGATGGCAGTAGAACCAGCACGGTACGGGAGAAACTCTAGGACCCTTTGTGGGTCCACTAAAGCCCACAAAGCTGCTATGTGTATTTCTATTTCTATTTTTAGGCTTGACATTAGGAAAAAAATTTTCACAGCAACAGTGGTCAGGCACTGGAATCAGCTGCCCAGAGAAGTGGTGGAGTCCCCACCCCTGACTGTGTTTAAGAGTAGATTGGATGTGGTGTTGAGGGATCTGGTGTAGGGGAGAACTTGTAGAGTAGGGCAGATGGTTGGACTTGATGATCCCAAGGGTCTCTTCCAACCTGAATGATTCTATGATTCTATGAGAGAGGCTGAACCTCTGAACCTTCCTGAGACCAGAATGCTGTGGGACTCTCAAGTTGAGGGTCCAACAACACAGGAGTTGTTGCTTAGCAGTCACTTCATATTTTCTCTTGCATGACATATGCAGAACATTTAGACTCAAGGAGCAGAAGATTCAATTGCCCACACTGCAGGGTGGCAGCAAGGGGAAGGCCAGGTGAATCCCTCAGTGAAGGGATCAGAACACGCTGAGGGAGAAGATATTTCCCATGCTCTGAAGTCTGGCGAGGTGGCAGGTGAACATCAGAAGAAAGGGATCCTGGTCACTGATATTTTGCAAATTGATTCAGTCAAACGGACACACTTTGATGCTGTGCAGCTGGGACACTGTAGATACAAGGGGATGTTGGTTGAGTGAGGGCATTTGATTACATCTGGCTGTGAAACTTTCTGCATCTGCTCTTTTCTTCTTTGCCTGTACGTTTCAAGGCAGCCTTCAGAAGAAGGGATTGAGCTGATGCCAGAGAGGAGAAAGAGTATTTTATCAGCATGAATTTCTGTATTGATAGAAGGATTTAATCTTGACTTTTTAGATGTTTATTTTTGCCTGTTGTAATCAATTTTAATCAAAATGTCTTTGTGGATTTTTCATCAGATGGCTCTGTCATTTGGATTGCAGGATGCATTGTATTTTCTGGTATTTAATCAGTTCTGTTCACAGGCGTTTTTTCCACTTTAGGAGTACGTTCACAAGGGGCTGTGCTGTTCAGAAAAAGTTTATTAAACAAGCAGACATCTCGGGGGACCAAAGAAACACTATGGCTGCTGGTTATCATTTTCAAACTGTGGATTACCCAGAGCAGCTCACTGAAAATGCAGTGCAGGGTGACACTCCTCACTCTCATTTAAGGGGTACAACGTGCAGCAAAGAAATTGAAGCCATGGTTGAAGACAGGCTGGGCAGAAATGTGGGCACCAATGTTGTCTCATATCTGGAACTATCCTCTGACTCACAGGTTCGATTTCCAGCTCTGCTTCTCCTGTGGGATGTGGTACAGCACTGAAGAACTCAGCACTTGCGCACTGTTTGTGGTGGACCTATCCAGAAAGGAAGACTGAGAATGGACACCAACATTGCAGAAGATACTCAGCCTCCATTGATGGAGGAGCTGGGGAGATTTGACCTGTGCTGTGGTGCCATGATCTCAGTTCACAACCTCAGATGTCAGCCCACAGGCTGTGAGGCTGGACCGGGCTTTCTCAGTTCTCAAGTCTCCATTAGAGAAAAGACAGACTTTGGCCTGGAAAACAGCTCAGCCCAAACTTCATGCCAGTTGAACAGCTCATTGCCATGGTGTAGATTCGCAGAACCATCATAGAATGGTTTATGTTGGAAGGGACCTGAAAGAGCATCTCGTTCCAACCCGCCTGCCCCAAGCAGGGTCATTTCCCACCGGACCAGATTACCCTATCCAGCCTGGTCTTGACCACCTCCAGGAATGGGGCACTTTTCCAGCAAAGATCCTGCTTTTTTAAGTCACAAGTCAAGGTGACTGCAAAACCACAGCTTTGAGGAATCTGTGGGAGAGCAGAGTGATAGTGTGACACAGCACCTACAGAAAACCAGAAGGGAGCAGGACGACGGGGGAGGCTCAGGCATTTAGGGCAATGCCAGAGGAGGAGCCCCTGCACTTTGTTGGGTGGGCTTGGCATTTTTTTCTGCTGCAGCCAGAACATGAAGCAGAGGGGCATCAAGAAGAGGAGATGGCTTCATGTAGTCCAGGTGTCAAACCATCACTGAGCCAGCAGATCCAGAGTGAGCTCAGGGTGGGCGAGAACAGAGCGGGGTCTGGGCTGCAGGGACTGATCTAGATACACTCAGTACCTCATGGAGGGTCCGTGCCCCAGGCACATTAAAATCCGTGTTTCACACAGAAATTAGATCCCCCGTATGTGTGGGCTCTCATGGTGACACTTCCAGCTTGCCTTCAGACAGAGCCTTGTGATCCAGGGAACTTTGGAAGTGGGTTTGTGGGATGCTCAGATCTCGCTCCCTGGAGTGTCCGTGGGGTAAATCCTAATGGGATGTGCCTTTCCATGATCCCTGGGGTGCTCTGGGGACTTCCATTGCTGAGATCCTATTTTTGGAGGAAGAGGAAGACTCTGAGCTCTGCTAAGGTGACTGCTCTTCACCTTGTAGTGTATTAAAGTCCAAGTCCTGACCTTGTTTCTTTGCAATTTTCCTTTTGGACCCATTACATAGTAGTGTGTTGGGTTTCATTTTAACTCACTTTCTCACCCAGCAGCTCAACATAACCATTGATTGCATGTTTCCTTTTTTTTTAACAGGATGAAAACCTTCTCTATTCATAAACCATATGGGTTTTGTTTGGTTTTGTTTAACAAAGCTTAAATTCGAAGCTGCAGACTACCCAGTGCCTTGCCACAGCATACACAGGCAGCACATGTCCCATGCTGACAACTCAAGCAGATCAGATATTATTTGCCAAGAGATTATTCATCCAGTATGCCCAGTATTCACAGAGTAAGCTTCCTATTATTCATCAAACTCTCAGCCTACCAGCTGAATCCCAAACTTAGCAACTCTTTCTGTTTTCCACTGTCAAAACAAACCAGCCCACCTCCATATATCACCTGTGTTCCAGGAAAAGGCGTGTCTGAACTGCTGATGGTTCCACTACCATCACTGGAGACCTACACAGCAAAGTCCCAGAGGACCAAGTCTCTTGAAACTGTCCTGCCCTAACTCACATGCTTGGCTCTTTGCTCACACCAGTGATGGAGAAGACGGTGATATTGGTGGACACAAGCCCACAAGTGCTGTAAGTGCCACCACCCCTGGCACTCCCCTCTCAAGGCCAAGGCACAGCTCATGGACCAGCTATTACAAAAGGAACCCTTGGTGTTGGGAACCTGGGGGTCTCTATGCAGCCTGTCTCGGAAGCAAGCAACGCATTCCAGATGCTTCGTGTAATTTCTCTCATAAAATATTACCGGATATTAAACCCAACCTTATTTCCTGGGTAAAAACACTTTTCTGGCAGTGGTTACTTTATTAACATTTTATTTTTTACATCTTAATTCTTAGATTTATTTCTTGATTCATTTAGGTGCACAATTGTCATGCAGTTAATGAAATCAGTAATATTTTCTCATTCCAAGAAATCACATTAAGCTAATTAGCATGCTCCACTGGCAGAGGCAGATGAGTTTGATTATACTCTATTAAATGTCTATGTTATTTATTTCTTTGCTTGTGAGGCTCTGTCTCCTCCTTCCCCATCAGAGGTTGAGGAAGGAATAAAACAGGGATCTGTGTCCTCCTCAGAGAAGGGTTCCCACTGCCTAAAGGACAGGCTGGCCAATGTCTACCCAGAGCAAGGGGAAACCACCTTCTGCATCTCTGGTTGAGCATACTTTATATTGTAGGGATAGGACAAAGGGGAATGGTTTTACACTGAAAGAGGGGAGATTGAGATGACATCTCAGGAGGAAATTCTTTGCTCTGAGGGTGGTGAGATCCTGGCCCAGGTTGATCAGGGAAGCTGTGGCTACCCTGTCCCTGGAGGAGTTCAAGGCCATGTTTGATGGGATATGAGCAACCTGGTCTGATGGGAGCTGTCCCTGCCCAGAGCAGGGGGTGGAACTGGATAGTCTGTAAAGTACCTTCCAAACCAAACCATATTATGATTTGACAATATTTATGCTTCTTAGACTTTTGCAGTCTCCCCCTATTTAATGTGAGTAGAAGCTTCCCCATTTAATGTGGGAGACTGAAGGGCCACGGTTCAGTGTCACCTGCCCAGCTCCCAGCTACCTCTTCAGTTACCAGTTCTGGTGCCAGATATCCAAAGCAGGTCCTGCATTTGGTGAGGTGCTCACGGCAGAGGATTTTTGCAGTGTGAGGACATTTGGTCCAGTGTCACTTCTGAGGGAAAGAACTGTTTGTGCTTGCCCTTTCTTTTGGGTCCACACCTAAATCAGCAACAAATTAAGTGCAAGTATATTATTAAACTATGCAAAACCCTGTCTAGACACATTTCTGTTTGATTATAATTCAGCTGAGATCAGGTACTGACAGAGTGATATTAAATCAAAAGGAAAAAAAATACCTGGATGCCGTTTCCTCCTTCTGTAAATCGAAGCCAGTGAATCAATTCTGACAGCCACTCATGAAGGGCTCAGATATCCTGAAATTTCATTTTGAGCTTCAGGCTCCCCCAAGGACCAGTTTTCAAAGGGCGATGCAAGACCCAGACTGTTTCAGCTCATTGAGTTCAATAAGTTGCATCTGTGTCAAATGCGTGAGGCAAATTTACAGGTGATCACAGCACCACATCTAACCCAAGCTACTATTTGACGGTCAAGTTCAGAGATTAAATCTACCTTTAACACAAAAATCAAACATTTGACAAATTGCTGGGTACACTGGGATCCTGCCCAGGGTTCTGAAATTCTTTGTGATGTGTAAAATTGCAGAATCATAGAATCAAAGAATGGTTGGGGTTGGAAGTGACCTTAATGATCATCCAGTCCCACCCCCTGCCCTGGACAGGAACACCTCCCACCAGACCAGGTTGCTCCAAGCCCACTCCAACCTGGCCTTCAACCCCTCCAATTGGGATGGGGCAGCCACAGCTTCTCTGGGCAAGTTGGACCAGGGTTCTTCCCTCACAGCAAGGAAGTTCTTCCCCAGATCTCATCTCAGTCTCCCCTCTTTCAGTGTCAAACCGTTCTCCCTCATCCTATGGCTCTCCTCCCTGATCAAGAGTCCCTCCCCAGCTTTCCTCTTCCAGCATTCCAAAGGGAGACATTTGTAGGAATGTAGTTTCACTGCTGAAAACTAGTGAAGAACTAGTGAGAGTTCTAGTAGATCTTTGATTGCCCTTTAGGGAGCGGAAGGGGCTCTACGTTCTCCCTAGAGCCTGCTCTTCTCCAGGCTGAACATCCCCAACTCTCTCAGCTTGTCCTCACAGCAGAGGGGCTCCTGCCCCAGAAATGGTTTTGTGCTTGGGAGTAAAGCTGGGTCCTAGCATTAGTATCTCAAATTAAGGGAGAAACCCAGTAGGCATGTGCAGGAGGTTTAGCTGTGTACCCTAGCTGTGTACCCTGGTCGTTCCTGGTCCTCTGATGTGTCTTACACAAGGAAGGATCACAGCTAATAATACAAATACTCTGACGAAAGCCCAGAGGGTGGGGGTGCTCAGTGGAAGAACACCCAACCTCCTTTCCAAAGCAGTCCAAGTTTTGCTTTTTTGTGAACCAGCTGCCCTTCAGCCTCTGAAACACAAGGAAATGAGGCAAGACAGAAAACAGCATGTCCACAGCACTACTGAGAGACGTGACCAAAGACCTTTTCATATCTATCATGAGAGTAGTTTTAAGCTCTCCTAGACTCCAAAGTGAGAAAGATTACAGCTCAAATCATTTTTCTAAGGCAGTCTGAATTTTCCTGTATCAGTTTTCAGTGAAATCCATGCCCAACCTCCTGAACAGCAGCAGTACAGGACAACCACTTGCTTGATTTCTGTGTCTGCTTAGTTATCACCATCTCAGGACTCTGCCAATTCCAGCGCACCCTTTGCCAGTGTTTCAAGTCGTAGCATCACAGCTGATAATTCTGCTGCTCATGAAGTTGGAAAATTTTAGTCTTGCCTGTAGAAACGATCATCTGTCACTAATTAATCTACTATTAACTCATACAAAGTTGTTTCCCCTTTTTCCTCCCTGTGGCTCCTGGTCATCACTCATTTGTCTCTTCCATTCCCTGTACAGCAGAGCCCACAGCAAGTGGAGTGAGATGTGGATGCCCCATCGAGCTGCAATGAATGCAGTGGGAGGGTGAGGGTCCCTTTTTTCCTCACTAGGAAAAATTGGTGCTTGCCACAGGGTGTCATAATTAACTTGTTTCTTGGTGCAGCTGGTGAGCACACTCGTGAGGCCAGATGGAAACCGCATGTGATTTGCTCCCAAGCAGAGCACATTCCTCCCTTTGGGTTTCATTAGAAGGTGAATGATGTTCCTGCAGGCAATCAGCACTGAGAGTAATGAGACATATCCTGGAGGGATTTTTTGTTTTTTGCTTAAGCTTAAGGTTTTCCATTTATCATGAAAATAAAAAGAGCTCTGGATTCCTGGTGACATGCTCTAATAGGGTTGCTGGTATTGAAGCAGAGAGACCTGAGCAAGATATCTCAAAGGGAAAGGGCAGGTAGAGCAAGGACATATTAACGTTCTTTCCCCGCGTTCTTCCATTGGGCATATTAATGTTTGTACCATATTTCTGGTCCAGATTTGCTTGTGTCTGACATTCAGCTCCTGGTTCTTGTCATATGTATGCATCCTGGAGAGAAAGGTTTGCCATGGCCTTTCATAGAAAAGGAGTTTTACTCACTGGAGTAGTGCCTGTGTTATCCCTTGCAGGGGTACAAGGAGTACCCTGTAACTCTGGAGAAGATGACATCACAGTGTGTGGTACGTGATGCTTACCGGAGCATGGGTTGCCTCTCACCCACTGAGCCCCTGCCATTCATCTGTCCTGGGCAGGACAGATGAACCAGAACAATGATGGGCATAAGTCATGCACTGCGGTGGATACAGTGCAAGCACTAATCAGGGAATATATATATTGCTAAGTGTGGTTAGTAGGTCACGAGAAGTTCTCCTCCCCTTCTTCTCTGCCCTGGGGAGACCCCATCTGGAATATTGTGTCCAGTTCTGGGCCCCTCAGTTCCAGAAGGACAGGGAACTGCTGGAGAGAGTCCAGGGCAGGGCTACCAAGATGATGAAGGGAGTGGAGCATCTCCCATAGGAAAGGCTGAGGGAGCTAGGTCCCTTGAGCTTGGAGGAGACTGAGGGGTGACCTCATGAATGTTGATAAATATGTTAAGAGTGAGTGTCAGGAGGATGGAGCCAGGCTCTTCTCAGTGACATCCAATGACAGGACAAGGGGCAATGGGTGCAAGCTGGAACAGAGGAGGTTCCACTGAAATAGGAGGAAAAGGTTCTTGATGGTGAGGGTGAGGGAACCCTGGCAGGGGCTGCCCAGGGAGGTGGTGGAGTCTCCTTCTCTGGAGACATTCCCAACCCACCTGGAGGCGTTCCTGTGTGACCTGCTCTGGGTGTTCCTGCTCTGGCAGGGGATTGGACTGGAGGAGCTTTCAAGGTCCCTTGCAATCCCCGAGATTCTGTGATTATTTTCTATCAAAGTCTCTTCTGACAAAATGATTTTTTTGGTGACAGAGCTTCTTCTCTGCCCTCTATATATGTTTTATTACACTAGATCTATGCAGAGGGTACCGTTCGTGTGGGAGTGTATCTGTCCTACGATGTAAGGCATTGAGATGCTTGTTGTGACAATGCTGACCATGATGAGTCCTTGCATTGCTGAGGCAGAAGCTGTGTTTATTCTGATACACACTCCATCATCATCTGTCACTAATTAATCTACCATTACTGTAAAGTGTTAGTGATCCTTGCCCTGCCAAAATGCATTTCTCCCTCAGCTACTCTTTAGCCAGTGTAAGCAGAATCATATTGGCACGGTGATTAAGGATTATGAAGAGGGGATATTATCATCTCTGAATAATTTAATGAATGCACACTTAACATGAATTGTAGCTGTAAAATCAGGCTGGCTGCATGTCAGGAAAGAATTTTTTGTTATCACATTTATGGCTTCTTTACTGCTTTATGATAGCTCCAGGTAGGGCTATCATAAAGGCTTAAAAATATTATCATAATTCACAACATAAAATGTGTCATTAATTCAGATTTAGGGACACCTGTGCTGTGATGCTTCCTACCTGTTCTGATGCAGAGTTCTTAAAAAAAAATTAAAACACTCAAGACCCCTACCACCGAGACGTCTCTGCTCCTGGGACACAACAGGAGCTGCGGACTGGCCGTGACACACAAAACATCCAAGGAGGGCTGTGCAAGGCATTCATTTTACAGACCATTGATCAAACCAAAACAAATTGCACTAACAAATAATTATTCCCAGCCCAGCAAAAGCAAGACAAATCCAAACAATTCTTTTCTTTGCTAAGGGCTGAAAAAACCCAAAAGAGAATGAAAACCTCTGTGGTTCAGCCAATATTTCTGTCTCTTATGGAATGAAACCATGCATTGGGTTTTGCTTTTAAAATCTTAAACCTAATTCTATTTTTCAAACTAGATTATCTCAAGCTCCCATTGGCCTTTTGTTGCCAGTGGCATCTCTAGGCAGCAAGATAAAACCTGGTCTGGAGAGAGGCGTTGGGATATATGCCAACAGCATGGAGCATTCTGCTGTGCTCTAGCGTCTTGAGTATGCTGGTGATACTGGGCATGCTTTTGCTGCCAGTAGCCAGCTTCCAAGAGCACTCCTGCCTGAGAGAGGACATATTGTGAGTCTATCACCTCCTCCCTTAGTGCCATGACCCAGCAGGACTCCTCTCATGCACAGAGTGAGCTGTGAGGCCTGTCAGTCAACACTAGGCATGTTCTTCAAGGTGTTCATTACAGGACATATTGTTGAACCTCAGAATCTGCTACGGCAAACGAATTCTTGAAATCCACCTCTGGTTTCACCCATGCATAGCTCAAATTGTTCTCAAATGATACGGCACACCATGTGTTCTGGAACACCTATCATCTTGCCTAACATCTGAGTTCCAACAGTATATACAAGAACAGCCTCCTGACGTGCCACATCACCATGTATCACATGGCAAAAGAATAAACAAACCAGAACTTGTATCCAAGCAGGAGTGTATCCTAATTTAGTTCATGGTGATTTGTTCCCAAAGCTAAATTCATGCAGCTAATTCTACTCGTTGCTCTTATCTGTTCTGCCCCACTTTGTAAACAACTCGTACTGTTGACGTTCCTTCCTAAGACTTTTCCCAAACTGCTGATGTTTTAGATCTAGATTAGTTTTATAAACACTTACAACTGCTTTCTTCTTGTCCACCTCATCAAAGCAAAACTGCAAATGCAAGGCTCATCTCCTTCCAAACCGTCTCCCCATGAATGGCCCCAGATGGTGGCTGACAATGAGCAGCAGCTTTCCTCCAGCCTTATTTTGTATGTGAACCCCTGAAGGTGAGTGGGAAAATCAGGAGCTGCTGCTGGCAGGTGATTCCTGTGCATAACAAAGCACAAGAGGGAGGAGGCTTTGTACCCTTTGTCACAGGGCCCTCAGCGTTGCTCCTGTGCTCCTGTGCACGAGAAGAGACTGGACAGCTCGGTGGCTCTGGAAACATTTGTCTTGATTGGCAATACAGGCAATATTTATTGCCAGGCTGTCTCTAGCAGGGTATGTCGAGAACACATGGGGCTCTTGTTAGCACCAGGGAGCCACTTGCCACATGGCTTGGCTTTGTAAACTGGTTAAATAGAAGGCACAGCCACCTTTCTTTGCATGAAATAGGGGTGAGGGCTGGTGTTCCATCCCACAGGACATCTGCAGCAAGCCAGCTTCTCTACTCAGTCCCTGAGTCAAGGGTGTACCCAGAGAGGGTCAGGCTCTTCTCCCAAAGAACAGGTGATGGGACAAGAGGAAATGGCCTCAAATTGCATCAGAGGAGGTTTAGGATGGATATCTGGGAAAAAAAATCACTGAAAGGGCTATTAAGTACTGGAACAGGCTGCCCAGGTAAGGCGTTGAGTCACCGTCCCTGGGGATATTTAAAAGATGGGTAATGCTTAGAAATAGGGTTTAGGGATGGTTTTTGTCAGTGTTATGTTGACAGTTGGACTTGATGATTTGAAAAGTCCTTTCCAACCCAGACAAGCCTATGATTCTGTGGTTTTGGGGCAACACCAGGGCTCTCATCAAGCAGGAGCCAAACAACTACTGTGTGGCTAGACCTGGAGAAAAAACCACCTCATATCCTCATCTGACAGCCCTCATGGAGCTCAATTACTGCCCTGGGTTCATTTCCCAAATAGATCAAACACTGAAATAAAGCTCCAACATGGCCTTTCTTTTTGTCTCAGGAAAAATCCCATCAGGGAAGAAGTGTGATGGAAATGTGGGAGAAACTGCTTCCTTTGCTGGACAGCTTTGGAAATACCTGCTGGATTTAGACAGAGAGTAAAAAGCCGCTCCAAAATGCTTGGGTATCCCTCAGCACAGACACTAGTGAGCTTTTGAGGGGTACCAGAGGGCTCTGGGTCTTCTGTTATCTCTATCTAGGTAAGGTATTTAGCAAATATCTTTACTACCATTAGAAGACTTAAAGCAAATAAAGACTTCAGTTGGAAAGATTTAAAAACCCTTGCCTTTTTGTGTGCCTTTCCTTGGACCGACTGCTCGTACTGTAGTTCAAGGCCATCACCAGTTGGCTTTGGAATGTGATATCTCCACTTTGTCAGCTGGTTGAGTGACTGTCAGTGCCCTGATTATACCCAATTATTCATGTTCACTATGTTGTCACTCCAGAGGAGATGGCAAAGTGTTGTCCTGTCCAGTTGGCGTGCATGGCTCGGGAGCACAGTGGCTGTCAGCCCACCTGGCTGTGCCACTGCTGACACAGGAAAATGAATGAACTCAAGAGGAAAATTAGCAATTACCCCATGATGTCTTCCTTATGTCTCTGCTTCAGAGCCCTCTCCATGTGACACACAGACTGCTGGGTTTGTTGGGAATAAGTGGCCATCCCAGTGCCCTCGCCAACTGTTGCAGCAATGCAAACACGTGCACAGACAGCAGTGCTCTGGAAAATTCCACCAGACCCCTGCACAAAGCAGCAGTGGACACAATAACACCAGGTTTGTACAAACCCCCAAGAGCTGGATATGCTTCTTCCCTGAAATCTCACTTTCATAGTCTATTCAGTAAAGGCTGCAGCAGGTTGCTCTGTCTTAAGCAGGAACAAAGGGACATATCCACAGTGATCACAGTAAATGCAGGAGTTTTGTCATTATGTGACAAATCCCTGTGGCTTTCAAACCTCATTGCTGCAGACTTCATGTCCACCCCTCTGCCCCTCTCTACAAATAAATAAGTTGGAGGAAGGTCTCATGGGAGGGAACACTCAGGGAATGTGATAAGCAGAATTTAATAGCCCAAATGATTTCACTTGGCTGTCAATATCATTGAGGTTACTGACCTGAGGAGCCCTTCCCTGAAAATCTTGATAGAAGGCCTGATAATATTCAAAGGCTTGTCTCTTCTAATTCTTCCATCTATCTGGGCAATCAGTCAGGACTGTCCAAAGCCAACTTAGCCAAATCCAATGTCAGGGGCAGTTCAGGGCTTTGGAACCTTCTGTTTGATAAGTTCTAGGATGATAGAGACACTTTGTGAAGTTCCACTTTCATGGCCAAAGTGGAAATACTCGAAGGCATACGAGACAGCCATAGTTCTGGCCATTAAACTGACTTTTCTTGGAAATACGGGAGTTCTGAGTTTAGGGTCAGCAGATTATCCAGAGCCAAGGGCAGATAGAAACCTGGGTTTGCATTTTGCGCCACCTTTAAGGAACCTGAGACTATAATTTTTATTTGGATTTCTTCCAAGTATTTACTGGAATGATAAAACCTTTAGAGATTCTTCCATCGCTCTATTAGCTTTCAAGTGAATTAACACGAACTCAAGGAACGAAGATACTATATTCACAACATTTAATAGCAGTTGTAATTAAAAATGTAAAAATGCAAAAGAAAAAAAAAAGGAAAAAGATAAGAGCACCCACGTAAGTGAAAATATTGCTCTGAATCAAATACTGATGACCATCAGTTTAACTCCACTGACTTCAGTGTGTTTACTTAATGTGCAGGACCCAAGGGTTGGCTCTGCTTCGCCCTCAGGTACAGCAGCAGGATCTCAGGGGTCAAACAGGTGCAGATTAACCCAGCGACATCCTCTGCAGCCTGCAGTCCCCTGGGCCACACTGTCTGACCACACTTTTGAAGCTGATTTGATAAATACAAGCATTGGGAGAGCACAGCCACTTGACAACCGAGACTTCCTTGTCCTGCAGGAAACATGGCAGCAGCTCAGGTTCAATGGCTGCACTTTCCCAGCTCCCTTTTCCCTCCCCCAATTTAATGAGCAGGCATTTTTTTATCTAATGTACATTGTAATTACAATTTATTATTACCATTTATCAATAACTTTCCTCCATAAATCATCTTTGCAAAATCCTCTTTGCATCCTCTGAAGCCTGAGAAGTTATGCAACTTCTGTGAGCCCCTGTGAGTGCTTGCAGATTTATTGCAATAGTAAGGAAACAATCAGATCTACCTTCCTTGAGTGTTTTGTAAGGAATGGCATAGCTCAGGATAGAGCTAGTTCTCACATGGGCTGTGGTTGCTCAAAAATCACATATAGCATGGAGCAGCTGTGCCATTTTCTCCCATACTGGAACTCGTGATCAGACGTGATCTTCTCGTGAGGTTTCCATTTCTCTTTACAGAAAGGTGGTGCTTTCAGAAAGGTGGCACTCTTCAATATTTGCCTCAAAACAGATTGATTCATCTCTCCATGCCTCCATATCCATGATAGACAGAAAACCTTTACATGAAGCAGAGAAGTGGAATGTCTCATTTTGAAAAGGTGTCTGGACCGTTGGGTTCAGAGACTCAGGTGTTTACTCTGGCTGGAGGCCAGTTGTACATGGAGTTCCCTGGGGGGTCTTTCTTTTCCTGCTTAATATCATGATTTATGATTCAGAGGAAGAGATTCTCATCAAGTTTGCAAATAACACCAACCACGAGGGAGTAGGGCCACTATTCAGAGGGACCTGGATAGTCAGCAGGAAGCTCATGAAAGGCTGAGGGACTTGGGTCTTTTTAGGCTTGTTCTGGATCAGCTAAAGGGCACACACTCCAAAAAGAGAATAACCAATACCACAGGGGCTTTCTGCAGCCCCCAGAGGCATCAGAGCAAACATTTGAGAACCAGAGGCTGTCAGACACGTGCCCTGAAGAAAATCTAGAACCTTTTCTGTGGCCTAGGAAAACCCACAAAACAGGGAAGCAGAGGTACCAGCTGGGGAGGATGAATGAAATTGGAAACATGGGGAGATAAACTCTGGCTTTGGGGTCATATGAGAGCCCGAAAATAAAGCCTCAAGAGAAGGACCCTGCTCTGCTATTCTCAGCACAGCAATTGCCCTCTGAGACAGCTTCTCACCCACAAACTGTACTCTGTGGCGTTGTTTTCAAGAGCAAACCATGAATAAGTCCAAGGTGAGGTTTACATCATAAATCAGCTTCAGAGTTCACGGGAGTAGTGCATGCATGGCTATAAAGAACGGGGAATGACATTTCCTTTTAGCAAATGCTGTATCTTTGTAGGAGAAAAGAAGCCAGCAAAGTCTATGGCAATGGAAACATGGTGCTTCAAGAGCAGAACTGCATACAAATAATGATTTTTTTTTAGAAGAAACTAAAAAGAAGAGCTCAAGGATCAAAAGTATCCACTGGTGGCAGGAAAATTGTTTAAAGACTGTGCAGAAAGCTCTGAGGAGACATATCACTTAACAGGTAGAACAAAACCAGCGAGACAGCCAAAGGGAGGAGAGGTTTTCAAAGACAAGGAACTAGAAAATCTCTGGCAAGAGCCAAAAAGACATTTTTGAGGAGCAAATTGCAAAAGGCATCATAAATAATAAATGTTTTTTAAATTAATGAAGAACAGAACACCAGCCAGAAAATACAGCAGCAATTGCCGACCAAGGTATGAAGGTGGCTGGGAAGAGAAAGGCACAGACTTAAGCTAAATTAAGGTGCTTCGGGATCTGCTCACCCATCTTGATGGCAGATGATATAGAGGAAAATTTTCAGGCCTATGAGTCAGTAGAAAAGGCTTTTGAAGAACTCAACAAGATGAATAGTAACAGATCAGCAGAGAGAGGAGGAATTTACCTAAGAAATTGTTTAATTTCTAACCCTGGAGTTCAGCATTTTGGAAAAAAGAATGTCCTTGGTACAAGTTTAAAATGCAGTAATAAGCATTATATTATTTCTTTTGGAATTGCATGACCCATGTATGAGAAGCATGTAGAAGAGAAGCAGAAGATAAGTACTTTGGTGTCCACTGCAGATAGTCAGTACAGATGATAATGAAAAAAAGAATTAGCAGGGAAGTGATAAATACGATACAATCATGAAGAGCTTCAGTGCAGACAAATCCACTAGAGAATTCTGAAGAAATCAATGAATAATCGAATAAGGACTGGGATTTTCAAGAAACTTTTAACAAGCTGCTTTGCTAAAGCAATGGGATAAGAGGGAAATCCCTTGCTTGGACTAGAATCTCATTACAAGAGGGAGCGATGGGCTGGAATAAATGAAAGGAAGTCCCAGGGCTCTGTGCAGTGATTTGGACTCTTCAGCATAGTCATAACTGATTTGGAGAAGGCACCGTGTAGTAAAGATCTATAGTAAAGTAAAGATCTGCAGAAACTTTATTATTCATAGTAGAAATGATTCTATGATTCTATGATTCTAAAAGAAAATTCACTGAAGGCAGTTGTAGAAAGACCTAATTGTGCTGAATGACTGTGCAATAAAGTAGCTGTATAATTCAAACAGCTACATAGAAAGTCATGCAGTGGCAGAAAAGCAGGTTTAACTCCGAACATGTAGTGATGGCTTTTGAACTGCCTCCCACCACTGCGGAGAGACAGCTGGGAGTCAGAGCCAAACAGCTCAGGGCTCCACCATGGGTCAAAACAGCCCACTGGATGTGAGGAAGGATCCACAATGGCAGAGTGATAGGAAAAAATAAAAAATACAGTATTTTACCCCTACGTTTCAGTGCTCACTTATTTCAGTGCACGCTTCTGATTGCCTGGCCGTGACAAGGTACGGCAGAACTGGAAATAGTTCAGAGAAGGATGAGCAGAAGGGGTCTGTATTATTATCCAAGACTAAAAATTTGAAAAAAGCAAGACTAAGAGTAAAATCCTAAAGAGAGATGACAGCGGGAATGTGGTAGACGTCTGTAAAACAAGGAAGTGTATACAGAAGTTCAGTAGGAAAGAACCTTTGTGTGTCTCGGCCTAGAGCAGGGTGTCATCTTCAAATTAAGTAGTTGGCTCACGGGTTCAAAACAATTAAGAAACTGTGATTCTTCACAGAATGTGCAATTGACTGTGGAACTCCATGTTGCATGATGCCATTGACGCTAACATATCATCACATAAATATTTAACACATGGGAACATTTTGTCCGTATTCAGAGCAAAAGACCATCACCCCAGCGTGGGCCTACAGCTAACCCAGCAGCTCACATCTCTCTCTGAGATATCCAAGGCTCCATAGCAACATCTGGAAACCAGACACATGTGGTGACAAAGAAGAATCCAAAATATTCATGGGGCACATGGTCCAGTGTGGATGCCCAAGAGATGTCCACATGCAACACCTGGCAGAAGCTGCTGATGTTCAGCATCTCCTTCTTCAGCTGGGGAAGATATGGTGAAAGGGCTAGTGTTGGGTTTTGGTAAAGTGTACATTTGATACAAAGATCCTAGCATGGACCATGACTTCTTTCTGGGCTGTTCGTACTTATGTGTATGTTGCAAAATAGGAGATCTGTTAGATTGGAGGGAAGATGTGATTTAGCAGGGATACTCTTAAATTAGTGGGCATTGGAACCAGCTCAATATTCCATCTACCTCATTTATCTGGGATGGCTCTCCTCTTCTCTATAGGACATTTGCTCATTTTAGCAATTATCAAATTTATGCTGTGGTGTGGATTTGTTTTTCTGTATAATCACTACACATTGAGAATGTCTTTATTGATGATGTTGATAAGGATATAGAGAGCACCATCAGTGAGTTTGCAGATGACACTAAGTTGGGTGGGAGTGTTGACCTGCATGAGGACAGGGAAGCTCTGCAGAGGGACTTGGATAAACTGGATCCATGGGCCAATATTAATAGCATGACCTTCAACAAGGCCAAGTGCCAGGTCCTGCCCTTTGTCCACACCAACCCCATGGATGGCTACAGGCTTGGGGCAGTGTGGCTGGAGCTGCCTGGNAGGGTTAGGCTGGACATTAGGAAAGAATTTTTCCCAGCAAGAGTGGTCAGAGCCTGGAATGGGCTGCCCAGGGAGGTGGTGGAGTCACCCTCCCTGACTGTGTTTCAGAGTAGTTTATATGTGGTGTTGAGGGATATGGTGTAGGAGAGAACTTGTAGAGTGGTTGGTCTGGATGATTCCAAGGGTGTCTTCCAACCTGAATGATTCTATATTTCTAAAGCTGCAGCCTGGAAATGTGGGGCTCTTGTCTGCCTTTTGTCTGCAGTGTAACAAAGGGAGCAGCACTGTGGATCTGACCAACTTCAGTAACTACACTTTTAGCAGCGTTTTCTTTCAGAAGTCTCACATTAGCTCCCAGGGCAGCACTCTGGCATGGAGTAATGAGATGTTTGCATATGGAAATGTGGGCAACAGAGCAGAGAGAGCATTTCCCCTCCCTTTAGAGCAGAAGTGGTGCTGACTGTACTGTTCTCAAGCATATCTGGCGCTTGCATTTCAGGAGGGAAGCGGAAAACACAGAAAGGGTGGATAAAGAGCTGTAAAAGGATGTGACTACTAGAGAAAAAGCGCTAATGTAAAGTGCTCAATCTGCTTTGCTTTTAGGAAACAGATTGAAAGCTGTCTTCATGAAGGAAAAAGTTACCTTATGAAGAGAAAACACTGAGTGCTAACAGACTTTTTTTGTCTTGAAATGAAAGACAAAAATTGAATTCATTCCTGTAAGGTAAAGCCAGGCATATTTAAACTCAAAGCCAGGCACAGAGCCTCAGCAGCAAGACTTGGCATCGAACAAACTACGGACTGAGCGAGTTATTGTCTATAGTGATATTTTCAAATCACAGTAAATTCTGGAAGACTATGCCTCTGTGGGTAACTGGTGGCCCAGGGCCTGGGGTTAAGGCTAATCTTAGCTACCAGTGTGGGGTATGGGACAGGAAAGGCAGCAGCAGACTCCCTGGTACTCCAGGATAAGAGCTGAGGGCCTGAGGGCTTTCTCCTTCTTCAGGGTGCTTTTCAACAGCTGGTGGACCTCTATGTGCATCATGTTAGAGTTTTTCCTGGGCTACAGATCCCCTCCAATCCAATCTCTGAGAATACCCAGCAGAGCAGTGTTCTGTCTCTGAGGTTTTTGCCACTTGTCTGGTTAGAGGATACAAGATTATCCCACCGATTATATGACACCCATTGATGAGAGCACGGTGCTCTGAGCCAGGTACCCTGTGTGTGGTTTTTTACTGCTTGGGGATTTGCTACCTGCTAGATAAACCAGGATTCTGCAACTCTGACACCAGCTCTGTCCTGAATCCACCAGTATACCTCAGTAGGGTCCCAAATGCAGCCCTTGCTCTACCCAATCCACATGCTCAGTAACTGCTCTTACATTGGCAGGCACCACCTATCACATTGTAGTTAGTTTTTCCCCTCTGCATGGAAAGGGCAGGTTTCAGAGGAAGGTGTCTCCTCAGGAAGACTCCATTTTACCCTTCCCTGGAGACTTCATTCACGGGCAGGATCCACCAGGGTTTCTTTCGCCCCCTGCACTCAGCTTGAAAGCAAGCTGGGAAAGAGATTCACAGTCATTCCCATGTAGAAGGCATTTTCAGGACCAGATTTCAGAAGACACAAAGAAAAGCTGGGAACACTGTCATCAGCACCTCATTTCTGCAGGGCCACAATGTACATCTCACTCACCAGCCCCAGCCACCTTTCTGCCTGCATTTTTAGAACCCTGAAGCAGCCAGAGAAGCGCTCAGGTCCTGGGCTCCAGAAGGCTAAGAGAAAATTCTAATAGTAATACTCTACACAGAGACCACAGAATAGTTCAGTTTCCTTTACCTTCTGCTCTGCCTTGAACTTTCTCATTTTTCTAAGCCAAGACTCTTCCGGCACAGCTGGGTCTCTCCACAGTTGACCAGTGGTTATCAACTGCCACCCTATGGAAGGGTCTGAACTACTTCAGCTCTGGAAGCTGTGGGAGGGGAAGAGCACAAGCCCCACTGACCAGCTCTTCTACACACCAGGGTCTGTCTGAGCACTCTACACAGCTGTACCTAAGCCCAGTTTAGTCCCTGGCTCCAGTCTTTGCTATATAGGATCCATCCGTGGCCTGCTAAAGGACTCTCCTGTGAGGCTTCTGCTCAGGATAGAGGTGGAAAGAGTAGGAGGAAGCTGCATGACACAGCCAAAGTAAATGGGACAGAGCCAGGGCAGGATGGATGAACTCTCCTACAGGCTCAGTGGTGCTCAGTGCCAGGAGGAGAGAGGCTTTTCATCTCTGGCCTGGGCAGGAATGTGGCTTGACCTACCCATAAAAACACAAGGCCCATTGCATGAGACAGGTTTGTGTGTATTTGGTACTGATGTCCCACACCCCTTGATCCCCTCCTCTTCTGGCCATTCACAGAGACACTGGACTGGACACTGCTGGTCTTAAGGAAACATTTGCAACTGATTTTTCTTCCTTTCTGGAAAGTGGCCACCAGTGTCCACTCTTTAACACCTCCATACCTGTCTGTAGGAATTGTTCCACGAAGGCTTGCACCAACGCACCTATTCTAGCACAATCTCTGCTATTCACTCTTCACTGCAAGGGTGGCACTCATCTTCTTGCTGTCCTATCCCAGCTCAACAGAGGCAGTGATTCATTTTTCACCCCTCCCTGTTGTTTAACCAAGTAAGAGAGTCAGGAGCAGTCATCACTTGTGCTTGTTAGGGATGGGAAGCCATCCTTCCATGTGCATTAATGATTCCCTTGCTAGTTCAGGGCACGTTCTGCATAATGAAATCAAATTCCTGGGATGCTCAGTGTTCACATGCACACACAATCTCATTATCTGTCGGGCATAAAATGGCAACATGCCCTCAAAAATACAAAACTTGGAATCTTAAAAATGACAGATACTTTCAGTTCCACATTAAGAAAACCCCAGATACTAGGATCATGTTTCCTCGCTGTTTATAGACAAAGGCTCGAATTGCACCCCACTTTGGACAGGTTCTGGCAATTGGGATCTTCCTGGGTCTCTGGAGGAACCTTCTTTCCTCCTTTCTGGAACCAGTAATATCAGTAGGTCTGGAATGAGCATGGCTGTTTTCCTGGGTTTCAGATGTCTTTTGTAAGCTTTTGTGGGAGAAGAGGGAGAGAGGGATGAGCTGACATGTAAAGACCTCCAGCATGTTGGCTCAAGATCTTTGCAAAACCAGACCATCCTCAGACACCACACATGTTATCTCCTGAACGTATTCCCATCATGACAGTTCAATGCCAGAAGTTTGTAAGTTTGTCCAAGCTCTGAGGATCCAAATGGCTGACATAGTCAGGGCCCTGAATGAGCCCTTCTCTCCCCTCCCAGGAGTGTGCCTGTCGTTCTTGGGGTCAGCTTGGCTTCTGGTGCAGCACGATGAGCTGGAACCAGGCTGTTGGGAAAACAGCTGTGTGAGAAATCTCCAAGATCAATCACACAGGCTGCTCCCCACTTTAGGAACTGCACTTAAAGCTGAATCCCTTTGCCCATGGCCCTGATATGGGCTTTGTTTCTGGGTACCCCACTGATGTCCAACCTGCTTACCTGGCTTCCAGGCTTTATTCTAGACCTACTTTACCACTATGAACTTGTCTGGCAGTCATCAGGCTCTTGGTTAGCCCCAGTTCCTGACACTGGGTCTGCTCTCTTGGCCCAGTTTGGGCACTGTGGGACTGCATCCATCCCCCGTGCTGAGGACATGGTCCTGGCTGTCACCCTCGGCATCCCTTCTCTTGAGGAGCAGCCAGTTCTGCTGTCCCCGACTGTGCTTGCTCTGCTGGCAGATGGCAGAAGGGAGGGAGAGAAGGTCATGTGCTTGCTCCCAGATGGCAGGATTGGAGGAGGGGAGGAAAACTGCTTTTCCACAGCTTTGCCCCAGATTGTAGGCTACTCCAATTTGGGCAGCTGCAAGGCGGACAGGGAAGAAATGTGCCTCCTCCCATCTACCCATGGGAAACCTCGCAATGGGCATTCTCTGCAGACGGACAGTTTGCTGTGCTGTCCTCGCCAGTGCCAGCTTGGAAGCAGTCCCCTGCACGGATTTCTCATGGGAAAGCCTCCCACATGCCGAATGAGGCAGGGTCCTGGGGAAAAAAAAGTGTGCACAGCAGTGATGTGAAGTGCTGCGGAGACACTTGCCAGGCTGCGCACCCACGGCAGCACTGCTCTGCGCTTCGCTTGTTTGTGAGAGGTGACTTTGCAAGAGGCTTTGGATCCTTTTAGTACAACTTTCTCTGTGCATAATAAGAGTGTGAGGGTGAGGTAAACATTAACTTGGTTACAGTATTTATGACCATTATTTACGGCAGCTCTCCACAGCCACAAGGAGACAGCATGTGTGACAGATGCATAGTGCTTTCTGCTGTGCTTTGTCAACAGCAAGCTTACTTTTGAATTATGTGTTCTCTCTGCATGAGAGCGAACAATTCATATTCGATTCAGTCCACGTTAACCTTCGGTGGCCCCTGCCCAGGATGCACAGAGGAGGCTGCAGCTGGCAATCGTGTTCTTTTCCTGCAGTGAAGCTGGTGTTATTTAGTCCAAAGTTACCTCCCTGCCCTGGTTTGGAAGTGACATTTACTCCTTGGGTCTCTTCGGCTCCTGATCTTTAGCTCTAATTAATTTCCTCGCTGCTGACAGCAGCCTGCACTCTGTGCAGTGGCTGCTGGTTTCCATTGTTGGGAGCCTTGGCCACCCGCTGAGTCCTTCCCATGCGGCGGGGATGCAGCCATCCTCCCTCCTCCCAGTAACAGAGATGCTGTTAATTGGCCTGACTCCCTCTGCCCCTTCTGGAAGATGGTTCTTTGCCATCCCCAAAGCTGGAGGCAACGGTAAATGTTTATGGGCAGCTGATGAAGCAATGGGAGTATCCCCCAGGATGCTGCTGAGAGATGAACGGTCCCTGATGGCTAACAGAGGCAGGCAGTGACGATCAAGCACAGGAGACTTGCTCACGCTTCCTGATCTGCCAGAGAAACGCCTCAAAATCATCAGTAATGAACAATTCTAATTGCTGAATGTCTCACAGCAAAGCAGTCCTGACCACTTTGCTGTTACACATCTTGGGAGGTAGGAAAACTGAGAGGCTGACAAGAAAAACCCCTTGTAGTACAGGGCAGATTCTGGAGAGGATCCTAGACCTTCAAAAATCAACCGGAGTGATTCATCCAGCAGCGTGTGCTGCCTGCCTTTAAAGCTCTCTGCAGCGCTTGGTGCTGTTATCTAGTCCTGAAGATAAAAAGCAGGGAAATCAAATTTCCAACGAAGGGAAATGAATGTTCCTCCTCTAAAAGAGCCTGAGCTCCCTGCATCAAAACCATCAGTGCCTATTTTATTGTCTGCGGATGTGCTCTCTGCCATCCACACTTGGCTTTCTGCTCGACTGTCTCGCAGGTGTGTTGCTTTTACATTTTATAGATGGCTGGAGGTATTTTATGGGGAGGGAGAGGGAATCTCCCACAACTATTGAGCGGCAGATGAGCAAAGCCATCCAAAAAGCAGGAGGGGAGTGCGCAGCAAACGCTCACACAGATCTACAGAGCCGTCACGCTCCACTACGGTGAACACATCATATGTTTGCTTAAGTAACAGTTATGCTTTTGTTTCTATGGGTTGCATCATTAAGTCTTTGATGGTTTCTCTTGGAGACTCCTGGATTTCCAGCTGCTTTGTGCCTGGTGAGTGTGTAAAGCTAGGGGGCAGCAACCTCCACAAGGAGGAAACCTCTGGCTAGAGGATCCCCCGTGGCTTCCATCCTGCTGGTTGTGGCTGATGGAACTGTGCATGCCTGAGAGCCCATTCACCCTCCAGACACCAAAGTCCTACTTGGTGAGGGGCTGTGCAACCTCCTAAGGAAGGAAGGGAGTGTAGGGTCCCAGGGGTAGGGAGTCATCTCCTCCAGCACAATCTCCTTGGACAGTAGGAACACCAGTGTAGCCAAGGTGGGCACCTTGTCCATGGACATCCACCCACGTGCAGAGACCATCTCCTTCTATAGGATTTGAGGGCAAAGCAATGAAACAAATGAGTACTTATACCATTGTATAGAAAGAACTTATTTATCCAGATCTAAATAACATAAGTCAAAGCAGATGAAAAGGCTCCAGGGGAGACCTTAGAGCTTGTTCCAGTCCCTAAAGGGGCTCCAGGAGAGATGTGAAGAGACTCTTGATCAGGGAGGGGAGCCACAAGAGGAGTAGTAACAGTTTTAAACTGAAAGAGAGAAGATTTAGACTAGATACTAGGGAGAAATACTCTGCTGTGAGGGTAGTGAGACCCCAGCCCAGGCTGCCCCGATGTCACAGGTGGAGTGATTAACTTCACTCATAAGAAAGAAGTAGTGACATTTTTATTACGGTGAAACAGTGATTTAATCAAATTAGTAGTAAATGCGACAGCAAATGCAATGAGATTCGATAACAAGGTACACTTGATTATTCACTGCACAGAGGACAGGCTCAGACAAGCTGTCAGGGAGACCCTCCCATTGAGTCACGAGGTTCAAAAACGCCCCCCTCACCCCCCGCCTTGTTTTCTAAGCTCAGAAAGGAGCCTGGGTTCGGCTGGAACCAGTCTTAGTCCCAGAGTTGGTCAACAGTTCACATCTAAAGGATTATATGTGCACAATCAATCCCTTATATTACTAGGCTAAGATTTCAAAGCTTAGCACGCTGTTAGTCAGAGAGACTCTGTTGTGGCAAAGAATCTCTCAACCTTGAGGAGCAGAACCTTAAGCAAGTGTCCTCACAAAATGGGAGGTCCTGGCGTGTAACTGCTGCCATACAGGAGAGCTCAAAGGGCTCTTGGGCTGTCCACTATTTATAGAGTAAGATCTGGATCTATTGTCATATTCTCATGAGAACTAAATATCTAGGTCCCCACTCAGGACAGTGTTTCAGTTGTGCTGCCAGCCATCCCCCAAAGTCCAGGTGAAACTTATCACAACTGATGTTGTGATGACACAAAGCTGACATGGTGGCCTTGGCCCAAGCAGAATCTGGAGAGAGCAGAGGGGGAAAAACAGGGAGAGCACAACACCACATTAGAGAAGCTGTGTCTGCCCCATCCCTGGAGGGGTTCAAGGCCAGGCTGGACAGTGCTTTGTAGCAACCTGGTCTGGTGGGAGGTGTCCCTGCTTATGGGAGGGGATGGGACTGGATGATCATTAAGGTCCCTTCCAACCCAAACCATCCTATGATTCTATGATTCTTCGAAACATGGGAGCTCCTTGCAGCCACTCCTGTCCCCGCTTTTCACTTACCGGCTCCAGCTGCACTGCCAAGCAGCTCAGTCCAGTGGTGTGAGACCTATCACAGGCAGCTGCATCTCCACATCTTAACGCAGAGCTGGAGAAGGGGGCCAGGTTGCTGGGAGAACCATGCCAGAGCTCCCCAAGCTGGGGCAGGTGAGTGGGTCTCTCCTTCCACATGCTCCCGCAGCACGGGGTGGATGTACAGGCTCCGCGGTGCTGACTCCCCCGCCGCCGAGCCAGCCTGCAGCCATTCTTTTTATTGCTGATGCTGCTTCCTATGGAAACAATTTAGTGCTAATAAGCTCCATTTATAATAGTAAGAAATGGTTTGGTGGAATAATTGTCACTAAATACCATTCATGCCTTTGTTGCTTTTCCCGCACGTTGCTAATTATTCTGCATCTGAAATAGCACACAGAGAAACCACTGAATGCCAGTGAATAGGGTTCTCAGCACTGAAAGAGGCTGAGGCAGGGTATGATTGGAAATATCAAGGCCCTAATCCAGTAGACAATGCCTTCCTTACTGTATGTTTTTCTACAAAATCATAGCCTTTTGGAAATGCAACGTCCTCCATCGAACCTCAGGGTCCCAGGCACAATTTATGAGCAAGCTCTTGTCCAAGGGGCAGTGTTGCATGATGGAAGACAATCATGTGGACAAAGTGCTCCTCCAATAAATGCAGGGACCCTCCAGTAAGAGCAGTGGGAGCAGGACTGAGGAAGGAGGATTTTTCTGTGCTGGGGGTCTCACAGGAAGGGACAGCACAGCTCAGATCCCAGATAAAACCAGATCCAGAATCCTGAGCTCAACAGATAGCTCTGTAGCTCTGTTGGTAAAGCCCATGGTACAAGTGTGAAGTGTGATTACCTTATGATTGTTACAGCACCATGACCTATATGTCCAGCTGAATGCCACTCTTACAAGCCTAACACACACTTTTTTTTTGGCTTTTAATCTCCTTTCATTTTTCCACCTCAGAACTAACAGCAAAGGGTCAGGCCCTCTCCACATGTGTAATGACTTCTCTACAAATGAGAAGTTTGCACTGAAGGAAAGCAAACTCTTCCAACACACCTTTTTTACACACCAGCTACACCAATTTCCTGCTAAATATTGTCAGTCCACAATTGAATTGTTTCCTCAACTACTGAATTCAAAATATTGAATTGTTTTCCTCAAGTACTCCAGCTTCCTTGGAAAGCTCTAACAACCCTGTGTGAAGAATGCAGGGCTCTGCAGAGGAGAAGCTCCATCACAAGCTAAGAAGTGCCTGACCCACTGGCAACCACTTGTAAAGAGCTTCAGAGATCCCAAGCACCATCATACAAAATCAAAAACACCCCAGAACATCTTGCAAGGACCAAAGCACCCCAAATTGTTTCACTTTGAAACCTGCTCTGGATGACACTGCTGTGGCAGGAGGTTCAACCAGATGATCTCCAGAGGTTTCTTTAAACCCCTGCTATTAACAAAGCCATCCAGCAGTCACAGTCCCAAAGTTCGTAGTCTCGTGTCAGAGCCTCTCTGCAAGGCTGAGCCCAGGCAGGGTCCAGGTAGGAAGATCTCTAGCAAACACACAGGCAGCAGAGTCTGCTCACTCCCCACACGCAGGGCCCCATTGTAACCTCCCAGCCACTGAGCAAGAGAAGGTGCAGCACACCCCACTGCCCACAAATCAAGGAAGACAGGTAGTTGCTGTGAACTGGATCATGAACCCTGAACCCCCAGCTCTCACTGCTCATGTGCATTCAATATATTCATGTTTTTTAATTTAGCAGCTGGTCAGAAGCAGAGGTGTCACGGTCTCTGCGAGTGCTTTGACTTTTCACTGGGGACTTGCTTCAAAATGAGAATAAACAAAAGAGATTTATCTAATTACCACAGAGCAGAGAAATGCCTTATCAGGGGCTACGAGCGGTGAAAATGAAGATCATGGTGAATTTCTCTACGCTGTCATTTTGAACAGGGGCACTGTTTGTTCAGAAGTAATTATAAATTGCAAGTCAGCTGTGTGAAGTTACGGTTAACTTTTAAATTATAACCTTTACAAAGACGACAAAATGACTTTCTTTTCGCTTAAGACTGGTGCTCCACTTTGCTTAATGCATTTCTCAGTAGGCCACGATCAGTAGCAGCATCACGTGCTTCACATAAAGGTCTCACTTCGTTTTCTCCCCAGGTGAGATTTTTTTGTGTGTGTGAACACTTCAGTTTTCAACCTTCAGTTTGCTGCACAGGGTTTCTGGGCACTGAGCAACAGCATGAACGACAGCCAGGGACAAAGGGCAGGCATCACAGCACAATCCATTTGCCTGACAGCTCCTCTGGCAGAAAAGAAGAGATTTTTTTTTGAAGTGATCTTTATCAGGTAGGTTTTGCTTCAGAACAAGGATGGTAGTTAAATTCTTCTCATTCACATCTGTGGCCACATAATTACAGATTTTTTCCCAGGAAAACAGAAGCTGATCCTTTAAAGGCAGGGACTCGACAGGGACCTGTCATCTCTCTGAAGTCAACGTAAGAGCCTGACAGTGATGTTTTGCAGGAGTTTGAAGGAATATCATCTTTACAGATGTTTTCCCATTCTCCCTGCCTGCGGTCCGTGCTCCAGGCTTCAAGAAATCCAAGCTACAAGATGACAGACTCAGCTAGCAGCGCTGTGATTTTGGGACTCTGAACCTTAAGTGGTTTCAAGAGTTGGTTGTTGATTATCTTTTCAGTGGTGCCCGGCTGAAAAAGCAGCCAAGTGAGCAGTAGAAAATACTGTGCTGTAAGTACAGGGCATGTCCAGCTCCTGTTGGTACGTGGGCACAGATGGCATAAGCCCTGATTTGGCTTATCATTACTGTACCTGCTTTGGTCACTTTCTGCTCAGTACTCCAGAAAGGACCCATGTGTTAGTGAAACCACGTCTCCTGTCAGCTTCACTCAGCTCCTGCCTCTTCTTCCCCTGTGGAGCTGCCTCTCTTGCTGCTTCCTGGAAAGCATGGTCTTTAGACCCCAGAGATGCTGGAAGGTGGAGGAGGGAGGGGACTCCCAGTTAGGGTCAGGGTCCTGAGTGCAGACTGTGTCTGGGGGATGGGCTCAGGGCCAGGGAGCAGCTCGCTGATCGCTGGATGAGAATGTAGACCACTTTGAGAAGAAAAGTAGACCAGATTGTCTGCAAAACCTCAGCAGGGTCCCTCACTTATTCTTGAGGGACTAGCTCTTAAGCTGAGGCTTTCATGACTCCCCAGCTTGGTTGGTCTCATTTTGACCTGGGACATTGCTTGTTCCTGCAGACTTAATTGGTGAGCACTGGAACTTCTCTGATCCTGGATACTCTTTCCAAACCTGATCCTGACCCTGACCCTGACTTGCTGATTCAACTTCCTGAGTTGTCCTTAGACTCTGACAATCCCTATGATCTTTTCAGTCATTCTGGACTCTTGGGTGGACCTGTCTACCATCACTTTAACTGCTTTGGTCACTTTCTGCTTCAGTACTCCAGGAAAGACGCATGTGTTAGTGAAATCACGTCTCCTGTCAGCTTTACTCAGCTCCTGCCTCTTCTTCCCCTGTGGAGTTGCCTATCTTGCTGCTTCCCGGAAAGCATGGTCTTTAGACCCCAGTGAACACACAAGTTGAGCTTTGGATTTACCATGACCCATAGAATTCGTCAAGACACCATGGCCTGTCAAAAGACCACAACCTGGGCTGGTCTGTGGAACAGCACTCACACCAAGCACCAACAAAAGCTGGTACAGAGCTGATATTTGCCCACCCACAACAGAAAGCTTGGGAAGGCCCACTGCAAAGCTCTTTTCTTGGACTTTGTCACACATCAGCAGAATAAATCTTCCATATTGACCATCTGCTCTGAAGTCAACTCCATCAGTAAAGTCACTGTTTGACCAGTACAAACACCTTTGCTGGAGGTCTGGTGCAAGCCTGGGGATGATCCAACATGCCTGGTGGGACCTCCAGCACCTCATGCTCAGGCTGAGTGGGATCATTGGGTGATCTCAACCCACAGCCCATACCCTGCAAACCAGGGAGAGCAATGCAGCTTAAACATACCCTGGTCTGTTCCTCATGGGCTGCTTACTTTCAGGGCTGCACAGCTACAAGGGACCTACAATGGAGTACTGCATCCAGCTCTGGAGTCCTCAGCACAGGAAGGACATGGACCCATTGGCACGGGGCTGAGAAGACCACAGAGATGCTGCAAGGGCTGAAGCCCCTCTGCTGTGAGGACAGGCTGAGAGAGTTGAAGGTTCTGGGGAGACCTTAGAGCCTGATTGAGTCCTTAGAGGGGCTCCAGGAGAGATGGGAAGAGACTCTGTATCAGGGAGGGGAGCCAGAGGATCAGGCGGAAGGGTTTTAAGCTGAAAGAAAGGAGATTTCAATGAGATCTCAAGAAGAAAATCTTGACTGTAATGGTGGCAAGACCCTGGCCCAGGTTGCCCAGAGAAACTGTGGCTGCCCCATCCCTGAAGAGGTTCAAGGCCAGGTTGGAAATGGTGTTGATCAGCCTGGTCTGGTGGGAGATGTCCCTGCCCAGGGCAGGTGGTGGGTCTGAGGTATCTTTAAGGTCCCTTCCCACCAAACCATTCTATGATTCTATGACCCTGAGCACTGGAAACACAGGTCTGTGCCCTCAGGCACAGGGGACTCGAGCAAGGGCTTAAGGTTTAAGACTCACCAACACTGACAAAAATATTTGCCATTCCATTCAAGTCGCAGGTTCTCATCAGTTGTAAGAGCTACAAAACCAGGTCCTGGCCCAACTTCAGGGTGCACTTACTAGTGAGGAAACAGATAATTTGGAAGTTGTAACCATGTATCACTTTGGTAAGCTTAAAATTGACATGTCTGGGGTATTATAGAGTCTGAAAGTCATAAACTTAATGAAAGTATGTTTTTATTGCACTTCAGCTTCATCTCTGATTAAATCAAATTTGCATAATGGAAAGTTATTACATTTCCATGTTTCTAATTTCCCCCTTTTTTTCCCCCCTCCTTTTTACTTCTTTTGCCAAGTGTGTCTAAGGTTTTGTTTGTAGTGAAAGCTGCTGAAGGGCGCCTTAGCCATGGCTTTGCTGAAAAATGTTTTTAATAATTTGTGTCAGAGGAGCCCAGGAAGTGAACCCCCGAGAACTGGCTACATCAAGGTTCTTTGAAATGTCTCTCTTTCTGGTAATGAGAGAACGGCAGTGCCTGTACATGATGAAGTGGTTGTTGCAAGGGAAACGTGCTGGAAGCACTGTGAAAGGTAATTTATCGAGGAGAGACAAAGCACATGGCTCTTTCCCAGCCTTGCCCTCGTGCCATCTTCACCAAGCATTTTAAGCAGTGTGCATGTTTTTATTTTCAATAAACAACAGCTCCCATATCTGCCAGCTGGTAAATGATAACTTGTTCCTCACAGGATTGAGTGAGGACCGTTCCTAGAGGTAGGTTAGGCAGAAAGGCTCTGAGAGAAGACTTGTTTTACTTGTCTTCTCCAGGGTGGTGGAACAAACTTCTCCAAGCAAAACAGATGCTGCTCAGTTCCCCAGTGTCACACTATTTTTTAGGCAAGCCATGATGCCCTTGGCCTTCTTGGCCACCTGGGCACACTGCTGGTTCATGTTCAGCCGCTTGTCAACGAGCACCCCCAGGTCTTTTCTGCCAGGCAGCTCTCCAGCCACACTGCCCCAAGCCTGTAGCCATCCATGGGGTTGTTGTGGCCCAAGGGCAGGACCTGGCACTTGGCCTTGTTGAAACCCATGCCATTAACATTGACCCATCCATCTAGTCTATCCAAGTCCCTCTGCAGAGCTTCCCTGCCCTCATGCAGATCAACACTTCCACCTAACTTGGTGTCATCTGCAAACTCACTGATGGTGCTCTCTAGATCCTTATCAACATCATCAATAAAGATATTAAACAGGAATGGCCCCAATACTGAGCCCTGAGGAACACCACTTGTAACCAGCAGCCAGCTGGATTTAATTCCATTAGGGCAGCAGGTATTGGACAGGCACGTCAATATTACAGGAGAGACCAGTAAGACTGAAAACTTAAGGGCTGCCAGTGCTTCCCATCTCACAACCCTGCATTCAGTTCCTTGCTCATCTGCAAGACTTAAATCCCTGGGGCCAAAGTTTTCCGTGTCCTGGTTCTGGTACAGAGTGAACCATTCTGCTGTGTTTTATCAATGCAATGTAGCTATTTCTGAGTCTGAGCTGAAGAGAAAAAGCCTCATTTTGTTAAGATAAGAAACACTGGAAACTTACTCTTTTAATAATTCCAACCCTTCTGTGCTTTGGAGCAGGGGCTGGAAATTTCAAAAAACGCTGAGATATTTTCCTTTCATTTTTCCTGTGAGAGAAGAGCATTGATTTGGGTGTTCTCCAAGGAGTTGGTCCTTTGTAGCTGAACCCTCTCTGCCTAAGGGCAAGCAAGCACATCTCCAGTAGCACCGTAGAAAGGAATACTTCCTTTCCGTTCCTTTTCACTCCATTCATGCAGCACAATATTCCTGCTGTGCGTATTCCTGGATGCAATGCAAAGTGTACACGTGGCCACCAGTAACATCCCTTTGGCGTCCAGCTTTCATGGATCTGGCTGGGTAGCCTTTGGGAAGAGTATGTTACAATCCCTCACCAGCCTACTTCATGCAGCAAAGGACTGCACAAGTTCTTTTTACCTTTTAATCTCCTCCCTAGAAGGGAGAGAGGGATGTGAACAGAGGTCAGCTCAGCAGGGAGGTGAAATCACACAGAAATGGGGATGATTTTTCCAGAGTGCTTAAAGCCTGTCTCTGCGGGGACCCTCACAAGATGCCGAGATCCAGCCGCTGTCTGCCTCGCAAGCCTGATCATGTCAGATGAAGTCAACTGTTGGCAGATGCATGAGTTGGGGTGAAGACCATCTTCACCATGCAGAAAACCTTCTTTCCTGAGAGGGTGGCAGAGCCTTGGAAGAGGCTGCCCGTTTCTTCTTGTCCTATTGCTTGTTACTAGGGAGAAGAGACCGACACACGCAGCTACACCCTGCTTTCAGGGTGTAGCCAGCTGTTCACCCTCAGGATGACTTTCCTCTTCAGGTGAGAGGTGGTGGAGTCTCCATCCCTGGAGATGTTCAAAACCTACCCAGACACATTCCTGTGCAACCTGTTCTGGGTGACTCTGCTCTGGCAGGGAGGTTGGACTAGATGATCTCCCTAAGTCCTTTCCAACCCCTGCCAGTCTGGGATGTTGTGCTTCTTTTATGTTCACCACAATCGTATCACTGTTCCTCAGGCAGTCAGGTGCCTGAGAGAGGAAAGCGTAGAGCTGGTATAGCCCTGATGGGAAGAAGACCAGATGCTTTCTTTTTGGTTGAAACAGAAAAGCAAAGGAATGAGTGCAATGGGAGGCAGTGGAGGTTCAGAAACCAGCTCTTTTGCCCTTCTCTGGGGAATGAGGAAAAGGGAAATTAGGTGGCAGCTGCAGAAGGAGTTGACTGGGAGGGTCAGGAGAAGACCATGGTTTCAAAATTGCAGCTAGGGAGAGGACCTGAGCCTTGGGACCAAACTAAATGAACAGGATGTAGAGAGGAGGAAGATGGGAAATAAACTGGATCCAGCAACCCTGGGCAAACCTGGATTTTAGAGCACACTGGATGGAGGCTCCAGGTTTGCTGTTTCACAGAGCTGGGGAGCACAGGGCTGCACATGGCGGGATGGTGGAGACCTGCCATGGGGCTGTACAGGAACGGCCTGTGGTGTGCCCAGATAGATGCACACACCAAAGTGTTGTGGAGCCACCTCTGAAGGGAGAATACAGAAAAAGCAGTTGTGCATGCACAGTTCTGGGGAGATGCAAACTTCCTAATGCCCATGCAACCATGTGGTGAACAGGGCTGGGGCTGGACCTGCCTTTGAGTAAAATGGCCAGGAATTGATATCTTATGTGGCCATTAAATGCACATCTGATAGGGAACTGCTCACATATTCCTGGAGTTTATATCCAGGAGCCCGAGATAGAACTGCATGATCTTTCCTCAGGGGTCCTGGGGAGACCTGGCCTTCTGCAGAGGATCCGTATCTCAGCTGATGGATGCCTCACCATGACAGGAGGAGATGAAGCAGTGCCATGTGGTCCACCACATCCCACATCTCAGACTATTATTCCTTGGAATAATGTTCCTAATCCAAGCAGAGGCCTCTGGATCCCACCAGAGGGGTGAGATTTGTCTCAAACCAGGTCCTTGCTGCAAACAGCATTTCTTTGTCCCCATGCCAGACTGACAGGCTTTTGTACCCTGTGTCCTGTCATAGTTCCTCAGGGCTGGCCTGCCAAGTGATTAAGCAGTCTTTTACCTCCCCATTTCTATGATGAGCCTTTTTTTTCTCCTTCCTTCCAGGACAGGCCTTTACCTAAAGGTTGTGGAAATGCTTGTTTATTTTCATTAGTGGTACTAGCACCACTACCCATAATCCCTGGGGAGATGCTTTTATTGCTTCATGATGAGGGCTGTCAGGAATAGAAAAAATGGATTTCCAGCTGCATTTTTTTTTAACAGATACTGTCTGTTTTCTGAGGGAAAAAATGTAAAGAAAACTCAAAGAAACTTTTTTTTCTCTGACCAATATAAAAAATACATATGAGCAATGCAGCAACACATGGCTGGGTTTCAGCTACACTGTCAAACCCTAAATGTCTGTAGTTTCCACTGGGTGGGGGACTGAAAAATTAACACATCCAAGGACTGAGACCTTGTCCTGAGCAGCTCATCCTGCAACTCTCTGTTGAGCAAACATCACCTGCAAGGAGGTTGTTTAGCAGGAGAATGGTATAAATCACAGAGGCTGGAACTAGAATAGGCATGTTTAATTATGTGTGGAGAAGACAACTGGGGGTGGGTCAATGAAGACAAGGGGCAAGTATGCAGGTAGAAATTTGGGTAGTGAACCTTATTTGGAGCTGTTGGTCCAAAAGCAGAGAACAAAGGCCCACACGATGCTACGGGCTGGGGAAAGAGAGTCTTGAGCTACCCAGCAGCAGAAAAGGACCTGGGGGGTGTTGGTTGACAGCAGCGGAGTATGAGCCAGCAGTGTGCCCAGGTGACCAAGGAGGCCAACAGTATCCTGGCCTGTATCAGGAACAGTGTGGTGAATAGGACTAAGGAAGTGACTGTGTCCCTGAACTGGGCACTGGTGAGGCCCCATCTCATGTGCTGGGTCCAGTTTTGGGCCAGTCATGACAGGAAAGACATAAAGGGGCTGGAGCATGTCCAGGGAAGGGCAACAGAGCTGGTGAGGGCTCTGGAGCACAAGTCTTGTGAGGAGCAACTGAGGGATCTGGGGGTGTTCAGCCTGGAGAAAAGGAGGCTGAGGGGAGACCTTGCTCTCTACAACTCCCTGCAAACATGGAAATCCCATGCCAAGTGCAGCAGAGAAGGTGTAGTGTGAAGAGGATGAAGAAATTACAAAGAAGGAAAGAAAAAAGCAGTGGAAGCATTTTGGACCTCTCCAGTGACCGTAACCAAGCTTCACCCATGAGTGGGGCTGGTGTGATACTTCTTGTGTTTGTATGCCTGGGACAGTGTTGTACTGAACCTGTTGACAGTCAGATTTATTCCCAGCCAGCCATTCCTGCAGACAGCACTCCTCCAGAATACAGTAGACCTTGCCAGGGGCACAGTGGTAAGAGCAGATGACCTGTCCCTGCTGGTTTTCCACCTCCTGGCCATTAACAGAACCATTTCTCCCTCAGCAAGTCAGCACCTCCTATCACATGGAGAGGCACAATCTCCTGGGGATCATGCCTGATCCCACCCTTGTCCCAGCTTCTCTGTGAGCCAGGGACCACAAAGCAGCAGTAAATGATGTCCCGAGGGGGCTGTGTCAGCAGGGCTGGGTGAGGTCTGGTCACAGCAGAGCGTGTCAGCAATTGCTCCAGCCATAAAAATAAAAATCAATAAAACTGGAGCACACAGAACGGTGCCAGAGCAGGGCAAATCAGGCACTGAATTCGCATCCCACAGCAGAGAGGGCAACCTTGCAGGGCAGGCTTTAATTGTCTCCCTGGAACCCAGAAGAGGACAGGAGTTGGGGTTTGTCATTCCCTTGGCAAGCACTGGTGTCACTGGTGTCACTGGTGTGGGCGGGTGGGGGGGCGCAAGCTACAGCACCAGGATCAGTAAGGAGACAACATCTCCAAGGAGACAGTCTACACCATGCAGCCAGGGCTATGTCAGGCTTGTACTACACTCAGCATCACAAGCTTGAAGCCTCTGTCCTTTGACTGGGAGGACCAGTCTCTGTGACAGGACCTGAGTAGCATCTCCATCCCAGACTTTGCTCTAAAGCTGAACCACTGAGCCCTGAGCCCCAGGGCTGGGAGGCAGGAGGAAGGCTGGCCAGGCTGCCAAGGCTACTGTGAGCATCATTTGTCAGCCAGTCCTGCTGAGGGGCTGGACCCAGTTCACTAGTAAAGAAAGGCTGAATTTGGAATGAGAAGTGGAGGGGAAATAATATTTCTTCATCTATTGTGCATTGCTAATAGGTGGAGAGATCTCCCATTCATAACCAAGAATCCAAACAGTAACTGCCTTGCCTGGCCCAGCCCATTTTAATAGTCCTGGGCAGCTGATTGCTATTTCTTAAGACTTTTCTAATAATGATAAAAGAGCTAAAAACCGGCTCAAAGCACCTGCCACTCTCATAAGCACCAGTCCCAGGTGGAGGATTGAATGGGAGGCCAAAGCCTTTGTTGAACCCTGTGTTGCCATCCAGTTCCACCCAGGGTGCTCTGACCACTGAGGACATGGCAAATGCCCAAAGCCTCTGGAGCAGCACTGGGCAAACTTGAAACTCCAGAGATCTACCAGGAGCATGACATAAGACCAGAATGAGGATTTAAATACTAGAAACAGGGCAGGCTCACGCATCCAAAGTGTAGTGGATCACCTGATGCTGTGCCAGGAGGGTATGGACTCCCCACCGGTGCCATTCCGTACCCAACAGCAGATCCTTGGACACCCAGGGTATCTCTTACAGCGCCAGGAACATCTCTAGGTGACTGAATCAAACCCTGGGTGTCAGCATTTTGGTTACTGAGTGATGTTACAACCTCACCATCTCCTGCAAAGTGTCATGGGAACCTAAGATGTGTCATGGGAAGACGAGACCAGCCAAGAACAGCCAAATAAATGTTAAGGCACCATGTGTTGCTTCCCCAAAGAGAAACCCTGTTCCTGAAGCCCATGCAAGGTTAAGCATCGCTGGTTCTATGGTGTTATGACATTATTTTTGTGCCAGTGACCTGGAAATCACCTCTTACACCAGACTGATTTTAGGATAACAGATGAAGAAAACATATCCCTATTGTGCTCCACATCCTAGGGAAGAAGTGATGTCATTCAGGCACTGATTTACAGAGATAAAAGACAGTGGGTCTTGTATTTTCTCATCTCACAGATCAGTTCCCAGAAGTTTCTTTCTGCTGCATCCATCTAGCTGTCAGGATGCTTACACAACCCAGTGGCTGGGATCCAGTGCTTGCACTAAACTTTCATGTCTGGTGCTGTCAATGAGGAAGGTGATATCTCTGTGTATCTCATCTCCTCCTGCAGCTCCGCTCTGATTCATATCTTGTGGCTGTGGAGGAGCCAGGCATGCCAGCTTTTTGTTCTTCCTAAGGAGCAGTTGAATTCCCCCGCTATCTTTAGATATGCTGATGCCCATGGGTGAGCAAGAGAGAGTTATCTCCTGTCTACATAGCTAACAGAAGCTGGTAGAAAGACTCTTGATGCTTAAGAATGAACAAATCAGTGACTCATGGGAGGAAAACATCGGTTCTCAGTGGAGGAGTAAATAGGGACAATGCTTAACAAACATGTATGAGTGACGGGCACACAACGCAAAGATATCCCACCACTCTCGGTGTTATGGCATGTTTGGATGACCCACGGTTGCCTTAGGGTACCAGGGAAGGGTCACAACCCAGAATTGGAATTTTAGAAGCCATCAGCTCTTCGTATCTGTAGGGACAAATACTGGTGGGTTGCTTCCCGTGACTGGATCCCCTTTGTGGTGGAACAGTTGTCCTCACATCACATTTAGCATGTCTCAAGGAGCTGGGCATGGTGTTTGAGTGAGGAGCAATGACATCTGGGACCACTTCTGCTGTGCTTGACATAGATCTGTGACAACCCCTGACCTTCTGGAGTAGGTCACTGGTACACCTGTGCAAGGATGATGACTGTACAGAGCACCAATCTCCAGCACTGTGGGAGAATTTGTCTTGTGAGGATCTGCTGAGGAAGCTGATTCTTACGAGACGGTGTAGCCAGGGAGGGATTGGTCTCTTCTCCCAGGTCACCGGTCATAGAACAAGCAAATGGCCTCAAGCCCCATCAGCGGAGGTTTAGGAGGGATATCAAGAGAAATAATTCTTCACAGAAAGGCTTGTCAAGCATTGGAACAGGCTGCCTGGGGAAGTGGTGGAGTCACCATCCCTGGAGGTATTTAAGATTGGAGATACGGTGCTAAGGGACATGGTTTTGTGATAGTTTCTGTCAGCGTTCGATGAATGGCTGGACTAGATGATCTGAAGAGTTCCTTACAACCTGGGCAATTCTATGATCCTATGATTCTACCTCTCCCTTCAGGCAGAGCACCCAGAGCCTTGAGAACTGGTCCTGTAATCCCATCATCTAAAATACCCATTAATGTCCCCTCTGCTGTAAGGATGACAGCTCCTTGGGATAAATTCTTCAATATGTAGGAGCCCTGACAAGGGAGAGAAGATGCTGCTGGATCAATGGGTCTTGCTGTAGAACAGGCATCTGGCCTGATGAATGAGCCTCTAACTCTGAGCAATTTGGGATGCAAATTCAGGCAGGAAGCTGTGCTGGTAATGAGTAGATTAGATGTGGTGTTGAGGGATCTGGTGTATGGAAGAACTTGTAGAGGAAGGCTGATGGTTGGACTCAATGATCCCAAGGGTTTCTTCCAACCAAAATGATTCTAGGATTCTATGGAAGTGAAGCTGGGCCTATGGGAAGGCAAGTGTCCTTTGCTCCAGGCAGTTTTTTTCTCATGCTTCTCATGGTGAGCAGTGGCCAGAAAATGTCTACCACATTCACGACTGACCAGAATGGAGGCAATGCATGAAATGAGTCTCGTTTTGCTGGAAACGTACTTGGTGACACGGAAATGCTCTGCCCGGCTGTTTTGGGAGGGATTCAGTAACTCACATGTGGTAATGCCCATGGCTGTTTGAGACATCTGCACAGTTGCCCTGTGTGCAAAAAAAAAACCAACAAAAAAAAGCAAATGTGACAGCATCAGCAGGAGGACCCATGCCCTTCTTGAATGACAACTGGAGGATCTTAGCTATCGTTGAATACCCACAGGGCCTAAAATGACAGTAGCCATCCCTGTTTGGTTAAAATAAGACACAAGCTTTAGAAAATCAACACTGAAACCAAGGAAGCAAAAAAAAAAAAAAGAAAAAAAATCCAGGAGAGTTGGAATTTAAAAAAGCAAGGAATTGTCTTCATGTATTATTCTTAGACACCTTTAAATTCCAACTTGATATGAAACAAGCTTCTTATGTCCTTCCAGAAACAAGATCTCTGGCCTCCTCTGCCCTCTAGCACAGGGAAGTTCTATTTACCATCATGACCAGTGCCTGGCAAAGCTGGGAAACCTGGCTGAATCTTCAGGTGGTGGTCACTTTGGTGAAGCCTGGGCAGCCATGGCTGGCCATCCCGGGCAGGAACAGGTTAAATTCTGTGCAGCTGATGGAATTCACAGCAAAATCTCTGCATCATCAAAGAAGCTCTTTCATATCCAGCTTTCTTCTGTGTATTATTAAATGATCCATCAGGAGTTAAGCAAAACAGTGATTAGTGCCTTTCAAAAAAAGTGATCTTTACCATGGTTCTTTTTCCCAGGTAAGTGCTAGAAGATTTTAATGTGATTTTGTTGTCTTTAAGGTTTGGGAAGGGAGTATTTGGAGCTCGGGGTTTTAAAAAGATCTAGCAGCAGAAATCCAATACTGACCAGAATCCAGATTACCAGCAGGGCTGGGATTCCTTCACATGCCCTTAAAACTTGGGCAGAGCTCCATTTGTAAAGGAGCGGGTGACAGCAGGGCTTGGATGTGGAGCGGTGACGTTGTCACTGAGACAACCCATGAGAGGCAAGCAACAAGCCAAAAAGAGTTTTTTTTCAAAGAAGATTCGTTATCCCAAATTACTAGGTGCTGTGTTACCTCTAGGATCTCCAGAGCCCTCTGGTACTTTCTGAATGTTGCCACCCTGCCCCACCAGACGGAGCTGCTCTCCTCTCTGTTGCCCAGGTGAGTTCAGACAGAGCAGTTCCATGGCTTTCTCCCTGTTGTAAAAGCGGTTGATCCTCACCAACTGCTTCCTGAGTACAGGGGAATGATCACTTTCCTGGGTACAGGGGAATGATCACCTTCCTGCTCCTCCTCGGTCAATAACCCCGTGCAGAAATCACACCTGGGTTGTGCTTGATTTCAGCCTGCACTTCAGCAGTACAGGTCTGTGACGAGGTCGTCACCTCTGCTGTGTCCTGTACTGTCACACTCCAGGTGTGCCTCGAACTTTTCTGAGAGAGCTGGAGGCATTTGGTGGGTGACTGCCTGTGCCTCCAGCTGTCGTGCTGCCAAGGATGGAATCATGCCAGCAGCACACTGTCCTGGTTTCAGTCGGGACACAGTTCATTTGCTGCTGTGTTTCAGGTCTGGTGTGAAAGCAATATCAATAACGCATATTGTTAGAGTTGTTGCTGAGGGATGTTCATCCATTTCAAGGATTCTTCTATTTCCCATAGAAGCTGAGAAGGAGCATAGGCAGGACAAGGGAATGGTCAATGGGATATTCCATAGCAGAGCAAATGGGGGGCAGAAATCTGCCATCACCACTTGTGTCGAGCTGGGCACCCAACTCCCTTGATAATGAGAGTAACTTGTGTCTTGTATATTCTTTTACCATTATTATTATTCTATTTCCTTTTTAAATTGTCTTTATGTCAGCCCATAAGGTTTTTTTTCCTCATTCCTCTCCTTTTCTCCCTTTTCTCCCTGCCCTTCTGGGGAACAGCGAAAGGGTGAGTGAGTGAGTGAGTGAGCAGCTGCGTGGTCCTTGTTACTGGCTGGGGTTAAACCTCAACACACAGACACACACAGAGAGAAGGTCCCACTGCAATGAACCCTCTTCAGGGGCAGGGCACTGGGCCACCCGTGCTGCTGGAACTTTGCTTTTCCCTCAGATTGAATCTATCTTATTTGGTAAACACTTTGCTTCTCTTTTCATGCCCTGGATTCAGCTGGACAATGTGAATGAGAAGGAAGTCAAACTGTTGAGGGGCTCACCAACCAACCCCTCCTCACTTCTTCCCAGTTGTCAGTGAGTCATGACAAACCACCATCTCTGCCTTTCCACCAGGGAAACAGGACCTGGAAGCAGATCGGAGGGGTGGGAGGCACACGGGAGAAGTTCAGGTTCAAGACTGGCTGTTCTAGAGACCACCTGGGTTTGCTGCTGTGGTTCAGAGACTTTTCTAGCTCAGGATTTCTTAAGAGCCTTCAGCCTTGGCCTTTTGGTCACATGGCTCAACGAGTGTGTCCCTGTCGTGGTTTAGGCCAAATTGACCAATGACAAAACAGATGCTCTCCCCTCAGGTCTTGCTCCAAGGAAAAAAGGAGGAGAGATACAGAGATTTAGGAGTGTAGAAGGAACTAAACTACTTTAATATTATATTAATATTATGTTAATATTAATAATAAAATAGAAAACAATCAAACAAGCACAATATATGCAAAACCCTATCAAGCTCCCAGGATGACATCACCGACAGGCACTGGGGAAGTCCCAGACTGGACTCAATGATTGCTGGCACTTGGATTCCAGCTCTGGATTCAGGAATGCTCGGATGGGGATCAAAGGCAGATGGACAGACAGGGTCCTCCTTGGATGTCATCTATTGAAGAAAGAGAGAGCTGACCCTTTGATCTCTCAGCTTTTATGCTGAGCATGGGGCAGATGGGATGGAATACCCTGTTGGCCAGTTTGGAGTCACCTGTTCTGTCCCTGCATGTGGGAAGATTCTACATTGCTTCATTTCTGACTCTCCAATGGGGCAAATAATGGAATTAGCTGACCGTGCTTATTATAGAAACAAGTGCATACAGAGTTTCATTAACTATAAACATTGGTCTTACGACCCAGAGAATGAGCAGTGTTCTGCACACTATGCTGTCCATTTCAGACAGAAGAGGTCTAGCTAAGAAGTACAATTACTGAACAAAAAAAGTTGGTTCTGTTTTGCCTCAAATCAGGACAGTCCCCGAGCAGCAGACTGCAGGCATGGCCTCAAGAAGGGCATTTTAACACGTTGGCTCAGCATCCTCATACATCAAAGGGTGGTTTTGCTCTGCTTGCAGTATCTTAAGAATGAGGTTTTCCAAGTACTTTTCTACAATGCACAATGCAAAGCTTCCTCTCCCAGCTGCTGTGTCTCCGTGTCTCTATGGCCATCCTCCCCAGCTGGAGTGAAATCACAGCATCACCCATAACCCGCAGAATGACACAAAAAGACACAATAAACAGCTGTTCCCCAGGGGGAAATGAGAATTTCTAAGGACAAGAGTCAGTTTCCAGGTTGGGGAGGTGTGTGCCTATGTGAGTGCATCAAACAGACTGTCTGAAGTAGACAAGGAAACCCTCACTGCAGTGGGATTGGTGCCCACAGCCATTCCCATCCCACTATCCCACGGAGGCTGGCACAGGCCCAAGGCACCTTGGATCACACTGCCACCAGGAGATGAAAAGCTGAGAGCGTGTGACACACTACATAGAAGGGATAGAGAAGGACCAAACACAAGAGAGCTCTAGCAGGAAGGGAAGCAGTAATCCTTTGGCTGCTTGACAGGGACCTGAAAATTTTGCAACAAGCAACATTTCCAGCCTGCAGAGCTGGATATGATTGTCTCAAATATCAAGGTTTCCATCAGAAAATTCCCATTTCTCTGCCTTTTGGCATAAACATGAACCTGGACACCCCTTGCTGAGGAAGAGTTGTTGCCTTGCCTCCTACCTTGAAGGAGCATAGTCCAGGGAGTTGTGTGTAGGGTAGCACAGGTGCCCCTTAAGGAGCAAATATTTATGGATTTGCACTGGGAAATCTCCAGCAGGAGGGTAAGGAGACTTACTCAAGTACACTGTGATGGAGCATGCTCTAGAGTGCAGGAAGACGGTGAAACTGGTATTGAACACCCCCAAACTGGCTAAAAATCCCATTCTGGGGAAGTAAGGCCCACTGTTGGGTTTGGATACCGGTGGGACTTGTTTAGCAAAACCCTTAGAGAGGAAGAAAGTAAAGCCTTCCACACAAAACCAAGCCATTTGCATGAGGGACAACATCTGCCATCACAAGCAGCTCGGTGGAGAGTGTCAGGAGGAGCTTGTCACTCTGAGTGCTGCCAGCACTGGGTGGCAGCGGTTGCCTCAGCTACTGGTAGATTACCCGAGGAGGGATATCCCTGCTCCCTAGCATCTGTGGTGGGCTGGGAACCTGTCGCCCTCATTGCTTTATGGACATATCCGAGCATGCCTCAGTTTCCCCAACGGGTTTTTTAGAAGGCATCTGGGGGATTGTGGCTCGATAAGCCCCTCGATCTCAGTGTGGTCCTGGCGATGCTGAGGGTTCAGAGGGAGAAGGCGGCTCGGGAGAGCAGCTGAGACAACACGGTGCCAGAGAGGCTGAGTGGGGTCACTCTCTGCAGCCTCATGTCCCCAAGTGTCCCTTCAGCCGCTTCGGTGGCATCACGCCGGGACAGGGGTTGGTGAGGACACTCGTGCCCGCTCGGATCCTAAACCGGGGGAGCGGGGAGGGGGGGTTGAGCCCGCCCGGC
>VZTM01034097.1:172399-195580 GCA_013400555.1 Jacana jacana | reverse complement strand
GCTCCGCGCCGGTCCCCGCTCCGCCCCGGCGGTGCCTCCCCGCCCTCTAGCGGTGCTCGGTGCCCGGTGCACGGTGCCCACCGCCTCCTGCTCCGGGCAATGCCGCCGCCCCGACCCAACCCTGCTCCCAGCATCTTCCAGCCCGCTCCCGTCCTGCTCCCATCTGCTCCCACCTCTGCTTCCATTCCTTTCCCACCTTATTCCCATCCTGCTTCCATCCTGCTCCTATCCTACTCCCACCATTGTCCCACTCCTGTTCACACCCTACTCCCATCCCACCCTCACCCTTCTCCTATCTTACCCCTATCACTCTCCCACCCCTGCTCCCTCCCTTCTCCCATCCCTCTCCCTTCCCACTCCAAGCCCAGAGGGATGTCCCAGCTGCTTCCATGGCCCCAGCACAGCCCCTGGTCTTCTCCAGACAGTACTTGAACCTCATTTCGGGAAAAACTTGTGCTTGCAGAGGAGCTGCTTCCTCCAGCCACCTGGGAGGCTGTTTTAAAGAGTGGTAGGGGATAACCAGGGACCCAGGCAGATCCTGGGGGCCCAGCTGGGGCCCTGGAGAATGATGCTCAGCACATCTTGGTGCTGCAGCTCTGCTCCTGTCAGCTCATGGTTCATACTGCAGCTTGGGGGAGGGAGAAAAGCCTTCTGGGCACTAGAGAAGACAGGAGATGGAGCACCTTTCTTCTGAGGACAGGCTGAGAGAGTTGAGGGTGTTCAGCCTGGAGAAGAGAAGGCTCTAAGGAGATCTCAGTGCCTGTTCCAGTCCCTAAGGGGTCTCCAGGAAAGATGGGGAGGGATTCTTGACCAAGGAGGGAAGCCATAGGATGAGGAAGAAGGGTTTTAAACTGAAAGAAAGGAGATTTAGATGAGATCTCAAGAAGAAATTCTCTGCTGTGGTGGATCTGTGAGTCCCAGTTTGGCAGGTTGAAAGCTGCATCCTAAATTCCCCATGCACTGCTCTCCATAGACACCTGCCAGACACAGGTACTTCCATGAGGGAGCTTCATCCCTGCAACAGAAAGTGACAGACAGATATCTGGTGATGAAAGTGTCTCTCCTCTCACACAACAAGGGAGCCCTGGAAACCTGCTTGCACTAGATCTCCATCTGGATGAGCTGAAACCTTCTCAGGCATCCTGCAGGAGGAGATGACCTAGCCCAGAGCTGGGTAATCAATGACACTGCTAATGACTGCAGCTTCTGAAAGGGAGGGCTGAGCTGCTGTTACACTGTGGGAGAGGGGAGCTCACTCCTTCCCCATGAGAATGTCCTTACAGACCTCGGTGTTGGTGCTCTGGGGAGGGGACTAGCAGAGTTTAGTGCTTGTGACTCCACAAACTCTGCTCCCAGCTCTCCTCCAGACCCACCTTCCTAGAGTTTCAAAGAAAGATGCCCTCCTGAGGCAGTTCCAGGTGCAGGGCCTGTGCCCCACAGCTCCTGCAGAGGATGAGGCGTGAGGCTGAGCAAAGCAGCCAGGCCAAGGTGTTTCAAAAGCCTTTGGGGAGTGAGGATGCCCCTTTCTGGTCTGCTCTTCTCCACTGTGTGCTGGAGAACCCCTACCCACAGGCCCATCTGAGGGTCGTGCTGCACCCACTGTGGCTCTTCGGGGAGCAGGGAAAAGCTGCCAGTTTGGTGTCTGGGTTGTTTTATTTTCCTCTGCTCCCGGGTTTTACAGTGGAAAGGACTCACAGAGAAGAACGGAAGAACTTCTCTAGGTATCACACATGGAGTGGGGCTGGTTTTTGTCTCCAGCTGCACCAAAAATTGTCCATATCACCATTTTTATTTGTTTTTACATTTTTTTCTTTTCATATCAAAACAGGAAATTAGACAAAGGCACCATTGAGCTGGTCCTCCCACTGAGAGTCACAGCAAAAGCCACAGCGCCAGGCACCTGAGCTGAGAGCAGGTATTTCACTCCCAGACAGGATGGAAAGAGGCGCTCTGGGAAATAACAGCTGAGCCTGGCTTTCAAAGAGGGCCTATCTCAGGAATTCAGATGAGCTTTCCTCCTCAAACCTGTCTGTGGAAAGAGATGGGAAGGGGTTAGGACAATAAGTTCCATTCAGGAGCGAGTGCTTCCTGGGCTGAATATATTATGCATACAGCTTGTGTGCTGCCAGCATCCGTACACGCCACAAAGCCTGCCTGTGAGTGGACTGGAAAGGGAAATACCATGAATACAGTGATGCTGTACACAGTCTTCATGTAAGAAGAGGCACTGTCAAAGAGAAATGAATGTGGTATGTTAAAATATAGGGTGGAATCAAAGAGGAACCAGGAGGAGGTAGAAAATAGATCATAGAGATATGGAGGAACAGCTGGAGTAAATTAAGCTAGGTAATTGGAGCAGGATAAGGTAGGTGAGTAGCAAAGCTGGAAGAAGCTATTCTTAGAACAAGCATTTACTCATCAACAAATGTAATCCTCCTTTTTCCTAGTGGGTGGCCTCTGAATGGTTTGCCATTTGGATGAATCCGCTCATGATTCAAAAGCCCATGGTGACACGTGTGGAGTGGGGTCAGGGGGTGTCTGGGGGGTTCTGGGAGTGTGCTAGGGGAGCCATGCGATGCAGGGTGCCTGGGTTTACAAAGGGGAGAGTGAAGCTCCTCTGGCTCAGGAGGGACCAGCCCCATTGCTGCTGGATGCTGTGATTGGGAGGACTGGGGGTGATCCTGAAATGCTGCCTGCTTTGCTTTCTTGGGTCTGGTTTAGCTTCTGTTATATTTTTCCAGAAACTGTTGAGGACTCCTGGACTGTGATTCCACATCATCACCCAAGTCTTCCCTGAAATAAAGGCTCTCAAACCCAAAAGTAGTTCAGAGAGGAGATATTGCTTTATTTGACATGGGGTGGTAGGCGGAAACCCACAAATCCAGCCCACTTTACTGGGGACAATCTCCTGTTCTTTACACACAAAATGATCTCGTAATTCCACCTACCTAATCCATAGCTCCACCTGGGTTTAGATATTCATCAGCCCATCCGAGTAGCCTTCTTGCACACATGCATTAAATTTTGCTGCATCAGCAAAACACTGGTGTGCTGACCTGAGTTCCTCAGTGGTCATTTCAGTAGGAATACCTTTCCTCACATTATCCTCATAAATTATTGAGTAATCTCGGGAGAGTAAAAGTTTACTGTAAGTCTGCCAACTTCATGAGGAGGATAAGGATGTTTCTTGAAGTAACCACAGCTCTTTCCTACTTGACAAAAAAATGCATACTTTGAAGAATAAGAGGACCTTGAAGAGCTTAACTACTTCTTATTGTCCCATCCTCAGTGATAGACTACTTCTGGTCGTCTCTCATTATCATTATTTGTAATATATGCTTAAAGATTAATTGTTTTCTACAACCTATGGCAGCACAGGAAGTCAGCCTATGGTTATAAACAAAGCAGAGGCTGTCTTTGGTAACAGGGGGACAGTAACCTTGTCACAGCTCCGAGATCTAGGCAGGATCTGCTGCCCCCCAGCAAGGCTTATAGCAGCTTTCCAGTCCCTAAAGGGGCTCCAGGAAAGCTGGGGAAGGACTCTTGATCAGGGAGCAGAGCCATAGGACAAGGTGGAAGGGTTTTAAACCAAAAGAGGGAGATTAAGACTAGACATTAAGAAGAAATTATTTGCTGTGAGGGTGGTGAGACCCTGGCCCAGGTTGCCCAGAGAAGCTGTAGCTGCCCCATCCCTGGAGGGGTTCAAGGCCAGGTTAGATGGGGCTTTGAGAAACCTGGTCTGGTGGGAGGTGTCCCTGCCCAGGGCAGGGGTGGGACTGGATGATCTTTAAGCTCCCTCCCAGCCCAAGCTATTCCATGACTCTAAGGCTGGCTCCCACCCAGTGACTCTGTGTGCCAGAACCTCCTGCAGGCAGAGCTGGAAGGGGAACTGGTGGGGAGCTGAAGGCAAAGCTCCAGAGACACACAGCCTTCCCCTGAGCACAGGGCTAATCCCATTAGCCTCCCTGGCAGGAACCCTGGGTGTCCCCCATAGGTGGGGGCTCTGATCTCCAGTGTGGGAAGGGGACAGGTCATGCTGAAGAAGCATCAGTGAATGTTTCTGCAGCTGCATCAAGCTCCACTGCAGACATGGGCTTGAACTACATCAAGAGTAGGGCTGTCCCAGAGCTGCCACCATCTGCACATGCACAAAAGCAGTGGCATTTCCAGCTGGCACCCACCATCACACCTGGTAGCACCAATTCTCCAAATGTTTTCCCATGCTGTGAATGACATCCTTGATGGACTATGTCAAAGAGCTCTTGGGCATCTCCCCTGCCCTGTGGAGGCCAGTGGAGGTGTGTAATAGCTGATTTCCATCTCTCTTGTGCCTGTTCTTGATGTGGCGACTTATCAGGATTGGTTACTTGAGCATAAAGCATTCCCCTCATTTTCTGTCCTCAAGAAAAGCCAACAGCTCAGATGTAACAACCGTTTAGGCCAGTTAAGCCTCTTCCGTTTGATACAGAATATAAAATAATATAAATCATTGGAATGAAAGTGTGCTCCAGCCTCCTCTTATCCCTCAACTGCAGAAGAAAATCCCAGCAAATAATTTAGAGTAAATACCTTCATTAAACACTTAAGTGAAGCAGTTAGGATTACAACACGTCTGTAAACAGGGGAATGAGGATGCTGATATAATCTTGTAGCACAAAAAGCGAGTGCCGAGGGGACAAATCCGTGTGTGTATAAAGGGGAACTCTCTAATAAAAAGCTGATAAGTAAATAATAGCAGGAAGGACTAATTATTGTATGGAGGCCTTCAAAACCTGGAGGGTTTGATGTGGCCAGGGAGAGGGTGGAGAGCTGCTAGGGACAGCTCTGAGAGGCCACCACATGTGGGCTGGGCAGGCAGTGACCACCTCCAGCCAACACAGCTCTTGTTCCCTGCTGTCCCAAAGCCACACTGTTTCCCAGGCAGGAGGGACAGGGGATGCTCCCTGCCACCATTCTACAAAGCCCACAGCCCAGCAGGTGCAACAATCCCTGGCCAGTGGCAGTGACATGGACATTCAAGGTCCCCAGGAGTATCACAGAATCAGAGAATCTTAGGGATTGGAAGGGACCTTGAAAGCTCCTCCAGTCCAATCCCCCTGCAGGAGCAGGAACACCCAGAGCAGGTCACACAGGAACGCCTCCAGGCGGGTTTGGGATGTCTCCAGAGAAGGAGAGTCCACCACCTCCCTGGGCAGCCCCTGCCAGTGTTCCCTCACCCTGAAGAAGTTTTTCCTCATATTTAACTGGAACGTCCTCTGTTCCAGCTTGCAGCCATTGCCCCTTGTCCTATCCTTGGACATCACTGAGAAGAGCCTGGCTCCATCCTCCTGACACTCACCCTTTCCATAGTTATCAACATTCATGAGGTCACCCCTCAGTCTCCTCTTCTCCAAGCTCAAGAGACCCAGCTCCCTCGTATGGGAGATGCTCCACGCCCTTCATCATCTTTGTGGCTCTGTGCTGGACTCTCTCCAGCAGATCCCTGTCCTTCTGAAACTGAGGGGCCCAGAACTGGACACCATATTCCAGATGAGGTCTCACCAGGACAGAGTAGAGGGGGAGGAGAACCTCTCTCCACCTACTGACCACCCCCCTTCTACTACACCCCAGGATGCCATTGGCCTTCTTGGCCATGAGGGCACAGTGCTGGCTCATGGGCATCCTGCTGTCCACTAGGACCCCCAGGTCCCTTTCCCCTACGCTGCTCTCCAACAGGTCATTTCCCAACCTATCCTAGTCCCTGGGGTTGTTCTTGCCCAGATGCCAGATTCTACACTTGTCCTTGTTCCATTTCATTACATTTCTCCCTGCCCAACTCTCCAGCCTGTCCAAGTCCTGCTGGATGCCAGCACGGCCTGCTGGCATGTCAGCCACTCCTCCCAGTTTGGTGTCATCAGCAAACTTGCTGATAGTACACTCTATACCAGCATGTGACTGTTATGATCAGGAATCGAGAGTCTAGCAGGTATGTAAATGTGTGACTGAAGGGAATAAAGGCACCTTTGGCAAATACAGGCCAAACCAATGAAGAACACAATCAGAAAGAACCAGTTAACAAACTTGCAAAATAAACAGAGGCACTGCCAAAAGCTTCTGCATTTACCTTCCCCAATGCACTCAAAGAGTTAGCTCAAGCTAGCTACAGTGGTCACACAGAAGGACACTCCAAGACAAGGCCTCACATGGAAAGAACGACCAAGAGTGCATTGAGAGTTCCCTCCTGACCAAGCACCAAACACCAGTCCCACCCAACACCTTCCACGAAGCCCCTGACAGACTTCATGCGTGTGTGACAGGGTGATGAGTACTCATGATAATGAGTTCTGGGAAATGTAATGACTAAGCACATTCTGTATGGATATACACCCACCATTCAGTGGACATGTTGGGTGGAGAGAACCCCTGTGCCCCTGGCACCAAATAAAAAGAATGGCTGCTTCTTAAGACTACATTGGTTTTAAGGAGTTTATTCCCAACTTCAGTGACATGACTACCTGGTGGAAGTCAGAGCACCCATGTTTGGGAGCCGAGAGCTCTGCAGGAGATCAGAGAGCATAAGAAGTAAACACCGTGGGGCAGACACTCCTGAATTACACCACCTGAACTCAAAGGACCAGAGCAGGTCTCAAAGGACCAGAGCAGGGTGACAGAAGTCACTTCATGCTCCTTGAGCTCTCCTCGCTTCAGCCTTGCTTGGTAAGAGCTGAGCAGGGACTTGGGCTGATGGGGCAGGCTTCTGGGCTTCTCTAGGCTGATGGGTGATGTGATGCATTTTAGGAAGGTAGAATGTACTTTTAAAAAAGTTAAGTGTATTTTAGAATGTAGAATCTCTTACTAGGTAAGAATAAAGGGCTGTAAAAAGGTCACAAGGCCCCATGAAACAAAGCACTTGGTATAAATGCCTAACGCCTTGCTAATGAATATACCCCTGAAGAATAACAGAAGGCTGATAATAAGGAACATCCCACAACAGGAGGGGCCAAAACCAGATGAAAAACAGATTGCTGCTGGATAAGGCTGAAGACAACAAAAATTTGTGGTAGCTGTGGGAAAGGTAAAGGTGGCAGTGAGAGATGGTGGCTCAAACTCCATTGGAGACCGAATTAGACCCACCCACACCGCCCCCCAGGTATCAATTGCGTACATCAATTAAAGGACCTTGTAACCTCAAATGAAAGCAAGAGACTACTAACCAACAGAAATTGTTAAGATAAGGTACTAACCAATAATTATAATTAAAGGTGTGTATTTCTGTGGTCTGAGATGTATAAATATTCCTAAGAGTTTTTAGACTGGGGGCTGGCTTTGGGGGTCACCACCCAGCACCCATGTCTGGAGAAATGAGATAGATGATATCTCTGCTCTGTGTGTATATTGGGGTCTGCACAGTGAGGAAACAACTCTGCTTTGGGATAACAGATACACCAGGTTGACATGGTACTTTGTGCTGGGCTGAAGCAGAGCTGGAGACACCAAACCATGTGGCTCCAGATCCCCGCTCCAGGAGCTGGGTGTTTATGAGCTGCCCAGCCTGCATGGCCCTCTGTGTGCCAGAAATGCTCCTCTAATACGTGAGCTTGCTGCTATTTTTCATCCAGTCCCAGTGACGCTCTCTTCTCCTGGGAGGAGGAACTGGTTGGTGGCAGGAGCCTGAGCCCTCAGCTTGTGACTTCCAGGAGCTGTTTGCAGGCACCCCAGGGTCCTCAGTGTCACCACTGCTTTTCCCTCAGCAAATTTTGCCCAGCCAAAAGTTGACGCAACTCCAGTAGAGGTGCATCATTGTGACCTTGGCCTTGACCAGCACCAGCACTAACATGTGGACATTTCTGTGGAACCTCCAAGGAGACTTCCCCAGGAACTCCCCGGGTTGCTCCAATCATGCCGTAAGGAAAGCGAGTGGCATCTCCCAGGGCCCTGTCCCTCAGCGTTGGGGACAGGGAGGCTCCTTTTGCATACTTTATGCTCTTCTCCACCCAAACCTGCCTCTGATCCACTAGAGGATCTTAAATAAGGATCTTTGCAGCTAAACACAAAGGGGAAATGGTTTATGTGGGACAACTGCCCCTTTCTACGTGTCCCTCGACCCACTTTTCCAGCCCCAGATGGACGCAGCTGTGGCAGGCATCCTCAAGCCAAAGAATTTCATAAATCAAATTACTGCATCTCCTGTCCCCCAAAATCCCTGAAAAAAATAATGCATCACCTTAAAACATAAATAGGGACATAAAGGGAAGCAAATAGAGAATGACCTGGTGAGAGGCTGAAGCTTGCAAATAAAGGGTGGAGGAGAAAAACTATCCTGAGACTTTAAAGCAGAACTTTAAACTTGTATATTTTTTTTCTCTTTCTCTTGCTGGAGAAAAATGAGGATAAAGAGACCATCATTATCATGGAGTTGGTGAAACAAGAAAAGGCTTATTGGTTGCACATCATGACAAATCTGGCTGGTTACTTTTGGAGGCGGGGAGGGAGATTTGTGGTGGCTCTTCTGATACTTGTCCCACAGTTGATCACGCCATCACAGTTAAGATTTACTCCAATAGCTTTTGTGCTTTGTTAACATTTCCAGAAGGATTTGTCAGCAAAGGTCATAGCTTTTATTATCACCATTGATAGACTGTAATCGGATGGTCAAGCTTCAGACAAGCCAGACTTTTATCCAATCTGTCCTGTGACATGGGGCTTGTCAGCCTGGGAAAGAAGAGCCCTGAAATCTGAGGGACAAAGGTGCACTCACCAAGATTTTTCTCAGAACATCGTGTTTAATGGCCTGTTCTCCCCATCCCCTTGTCTGGTCTCATTAAGATGAACTAACAGCCTAAGGAAATTGTCATCCAAAGAACTTAATTAAGGTGGTGTTAGGGTTGTGAACACCTAGAAACCATTTGCTATCTGCAAGCCTTGCTTTCACTTAACAGAAGCTGAGAGAGAGGGGCAGGGGAACATGAGAGAGCAGAGAAAAAGGAGGCTCCACTTTAGGATTTAGCCCAGAGACACCGTGCTGGAATCAAAACCAGATGGAAAGGGACTCCAGGGTGAAGAACTCTGACCCTTTTGGAGAAGGAGTCCTGTCACGGTTGTCAGGCAGAATATGAATCACAGAATCCTCATGGTTGGAAGGGACCTTTGAGATCATGGAGTGCAACCATAAACAAACAAACAGATCAAACCAAACACAAACCGAACCAAAACACAAACAATAAAACCCTCCAACCCAAACATCCACACCCAAAAAAACTCCACCACAACAGCCACCACACCCAACAATCTTGGGCACTAGAGCATGCCCTGCAGTGCCACATCTACATGTTTCTTAAATACCTCCAGGGATGGTGACTCCACAACCTCCCTGGGCTGTTCCAGTGCCTGACCACCCTCTCAGTAAAGTCATTCTTCCTAATATCTAATTTAAATCTCCCCTGCTGCAACTTTGTACCATTTCCTCTGGCCCCATCATTATTCCCTTGGGAGATGAGACCAGCACCACTTCTCTACAACCTCCTTTCAGGTAGTTGTAGAGGGCAAGGAGGTCTCTCCTCAGCCTCCTCGTCTCCAAACTAAACATGCCCAGTTCCCTCAGCCTCTCCTCATAGGACTTGCTCTCTAGACCCCTCACCTGCTTAGTACCCCTCCTCTGGACAGACTCCAGCACTTCAATGTCCTTGTTGTAGTGAGAGGCCCAGAACTGACACAGGACTTGAGGTGAGGCTCACAAGTGGGCTGCTGCCCAGTCCCCCCCATTCCCACCCAGTGCTCACTGGCTGCCCTTTCCAGGCACATGTCGATGGGTCCTTCATCTTCTTCTTGGCCCTGGTCATACTCCTGCCATAGGACTGTTGCACAGTAGGTAGCCAGAAGTGTTCTCTCCCCTCCTGCAAGTATTTCTGTTCTTTTGACTACTCCTCTCCATGACTTTTTGACTATCACCAATCCTGCTTTGCAGCTCTAAAGACTCAGCAAAGCTCTTCTAACTTCCACATGGATCTTGGGGTTCACACCAGCTTCCGTGCAGCTGTATTTTCAGCCTCAATTTTCCCCATCTCTACTCACAGATGAGCATCTCTGGGAGAAATCTGGAGTGCGATACCAGGCAGGGTGAGGCCAAGCTCCCATAAGTCTCCAATTCCCACCTCATCCCACTTGGTTTAGGAAATACCAAAATGCCTTGGAAAGTTTCTGAAGCGGTTAAGAGCTTAGATCTTTACCTCACAGACAGAAAAGGGCTTCTTTGTTGTTATTAAAAGGCAGGAGGACTGGAAAGACATCTTGACCCATTTTCTGAGAAACCAAGTTGTAGCAAAGGCCTCTGAAACCCTACAAAGGAGAACAGGGTTTTCTTTTGTGATTTCATACTCAAATTTTATCAGACTCATACAAGCAGGAGCATTAAACCTGGGGCTTTGGCCAGGCTCCAACACAGGTAATTGCAATTCTGCCAACCTAAATTCCTCCCCCACTGTCAATTAAACACATTGTTCGTTTTGGCTTCCTGTCCTCAGTGAAGTGGAAGTGTCCCAAGCTCTTTATCACATGTTACTCTCCTTCCCAGAGCTGGGCACATTTGATGAGACACAAAATGATCTCTGTTGATCCCAGGACTCTGATGCTGTGCTCCATGGTCCTCCAACAGAAAGCTGCTATGAAAGTGCAATGATAATTATAAGATGGAGACTGATGGAGACTGTGAAGGTGTAACCCACCCTCATGATCACCAAGGTAAAATCCAGCCCTACCACCCTGGAACCATCATCCTGAACACACAGGGCACCTTCTCTGCAAATCAGAAAGAAAGTAGCCAAAAGTCCTCAGTATAGACTCTTGTTTTCATTCTCTGACACTCACTGGCAATAATGGGAAAGGAGAGGTGTGGATATAGATTTGATTTTCTTCCCTTTGCTGTCACTTGTGGGGAGTCACTGACCCAACACCAAGCAAGTGGCAGAGCAGAGTCCCTCACTCTCACTGCAAGGTCTGACTTTGCAGCATCAAGGCCCACCTGGTGTAAATAAAGGAGCTCACTGTCTGCCTTGACATCCCTATCAAACCCACAGCTGGGTGGATCAGAGGCTGGGCTGCACGTTCCTCTGAGCTTCACATCTCGGATAAACCAAAGCTCTTTCCTGGGAGGCAGATGCTCCATGAACCTTCTGCTGGGAGGTTGCATGGCTTTTGTAAACCCCTTTTGCTAAGAGCTGGAGAAATTTGGTCAAGCTCTGTGATACTTCTCCACATTCAGCAGCATGGCGTTCAGAGGAGGAGAGCCTGTGCCTCCTCCAGCTCCTCCCTGCCCATCTGCAGGTGTGGGACACAGGGCTCCCACTTTTCTCATGCCTGTGAGCTGTAGGCCAGGGGGAATTTCAGTGCTCAAGAACTACCCTGAATTGAACATTTTTCCTTCTGCCTTCTCTGTAATTGTATCACTGAAAAAAAGAAACAATGAAAATGGGAATTTTAATAAAAGTATAACAGTAACTAGATCTAATCTCTAACCTTTTGAAATATAAAGAAGCCACTTTATCTGCTAGGAAGCACAATCCCCAGCAGCAACGGGAACTTGTGGGAGTTAAAATAATGGAGCCAGTGCTCCCCTCTTGCTTGTTGAATGTAAGCAAAACATATTGAGGATTATTGCAAAGGGAGATTTAATAAAAATGGAGAGGGGAAGTTTCAAAGTCCAAGCAAGTTTGCTAACCAGTTCCCACACGTACAGAGAGAGCAGCCTGTGTCACACCACCTAGGTCTAGGTGTGCCCTAGAAGGGCTTTACACCCTGAACACGAGAGTTTCTGGAGATTGCCTGGGATATCAGGATGATGACATCTACATACAGCTCTGGAAAAACACCCCCAAACCAAACCAAAAAGGCTTTTTAGAGCTTGTGTTTCTTGGCCCTCTAGTACTGAAAATGTGGATGTCACCTTGTCTCCCAGCTCTCCCGTCCACGTCATGATCTGCTCACTGTGCTGCAGAGGTGGAATGTGCCCATTGATTCCATTGATTCATCAATGCTCCAAGGCAATGGACTTTGGCAAATCAGGTGCAAACATGGCTTGGCATCCTGGTGACATTCCCACTGCTGAAATGCTTCAGGGCTTACATGGCTTTTGTAAACCTAGCTAGAATAAAACCAAGGCAGGTTAGACCAGATCTGCTGCAGCTGTGGAGTTTGGCAGGGGAGAGTGCCCTCAGTGTAGGACAAATGCTGAACAAACAGCAAGGGGAGGGGACAGGGTGGCATTTGTGTCCTTGGAGAGCAGCTGGGGCAGGGCAAGACCAGTCACCCAGGTGTGACTCCTGTCTCCACAGCCAGGCCCATGACTGCAGAGTACCAAACTGAGCAAAACAGATATATTTATCAAACACCCGGACTGTTCCTGTGTCATCAGTGCCAGTTTCACCAGTTTCACCAGTTAGCAACCTGATATCAAAGTCAGGACTCCCACTGTTTCCAAGGGATCCCAGATTAGCTCTTCTAACCATGCTAAACTCCTCTGTGCTTTTGGCCACATTCTTAATGAATCCTTTACCTTGCCATTTTGGTTTTCTTCCTTGCCATCATGTTTCTCTCTCTCAACCTTCTCATGGAACAGCTGGGCAGGTGGGTTCAGAGGACTAAGCTGTAGCCCAAAGCTGACCTATCTGTAATGGTACAGCTCTGAGGAACGCTCACTAAACTTGTTCAGTGCGGGGGTGAGTTGTCACAGCTGCAGGGCCACTTTCGAGTGAAATACAACCTGGCAAACAATGCTCTTGAGCCACATGAGCATTCCAGCAAACACCACCACAGCTTACTGGTGTTGCAGGTGTTTGACTTGAGCTCCTTTCTGCAGGCACACTGGCTGCAGAACATGCAGGGAGCAAATGGGAATCCTTAATAAAAACCTGGTTAAGTGAGCGCTGCACATGCCTGCCCAGAACATGGCCATAAATGCAGCTTTCCTTTCTTTCCCAGGCACCATTTCTAGTGAAAGCCACCCAGTTTTCTGGAGGATTTTGATGTCTACAAGACCACAAGTCCCGATATTTGTGCCTGTCACTGCCCACCTCTGCTGGTGCACAGCTGGGGACAAGGCCTGCCCTCTCCTGGACTGCTCTGAGAGCTGGTGCACTGGCTGTGGACAGCAGTGGTTGTGCTCCTGGCGTGTGCTTTTGGCCAGTTAAACAAGGGAAGTGGCAGCAGCACAAAGATTTAAGTGAAAAAGGTTCCCATTAAGCCAAGGGGATGCAGTAAAGACACCCTGCCTAAGGAGCAGTGCCTGCCTTTAGCACACCAGACCTGGTCCTCCCACCCCCCTGCTCTGTAGGTAGCATCGCTCATGGGCAGGGTGAAAACCCCCTCTGCCCTGCAAGCAGCGCTCCATCCCTCTCTCTTCTCTGCATTTTGCAAAGCCCGAGGTTCAGCTTTCCCTGGTCTCCATTACAGACGTGGAAAATGTTCACATTTCAGAGCTCTGTTCAAAGGACTTCTGGAGTCCTTCTATTTTCCAGTCATCCATCTGGCCCATGAATGACTTGGGAAGAGCTGGTTCATCCCTGAGAACTTTAGAAAAGGTGTAAAATTCACCTGTAAGGAGCAAGAAAGGAACTTACAGAGACGGGGGGCAGGATAAGTCACACCATCTGGAGCACTGTAGTGCCTGAGTCACTCCTTTGCCTTATGCTGAAATCTCCTCTACCGACACACTGACTGCAATGAGGAGGATTGAACACTGGGGAGACTGCTCTTCTGAACAGCCTGAGTCTCTTCTGTCGGGTCACTGCATCAGCCCTGGCTTTGATCTGCTGCTGCTCAGCCTTATGCAATATCCTCTGTGGTCAGTCCTTCTCTATTGCTACCACCTTTTGAGGTACCCCATAAATACTTCCTCACCTGAGCTGTTTTACCTGCTGTGAGGAAGAGGAAGGCTTGTTGTCATGTTCCTCTCCACTCTTGGGTCTAAGCCAGCCTGTGGGACAAGGCCTCGAGAGCAGTACTCGGAGTGCACTACAAGTAGGGAAAGCAGGGGATTGTAGGAAAAGTAGAAAGCTGTTGTGACGGAGACCTTGTGCAATGGTGCCTACCCAGAGATGTGATGTGGCATGGACATCTCTGAGGCTAATGATGTGGGAAGGATTATCACCATGGACCATGGTCTGGAGTAGAGACTGAGAATGATGGAAATACGAAGATCATGGACTGAAGATCAAGGAAATGTAAGTCCCTCTGAAAAGGGCACTCATTGCTATTAGTTCAGGAAAAGTCCCTGTAGATCCTTAGATTTGGAGGTATCTCAGCTTCTTCTCATCTATTCCAGCACATAAAGGGGCTCCAGGAAAGCTGGGTAGGGGGAGGAAGGGGGACACGGACACAGACAATTTTGATCAGGGAGGGGAGCCTTAAGACAAGGGGGAATGGTTTTAAACTGAAAAAGGGGAGATTAAGACTAGACATAAGGAAGAAATTCTTTGCTGTGAGGGTGGTGAGACCCTGGCCCAGGTTGTCCAGAGAAGCTGTGGCTGCCCCATCCCTGGAGGGGTTCAAGACCAGGTTGGAGCAACCTGGTCCGGTGGGAGCCCAGGACAGGGGGGTGGAACTCAATGATCATTAAGGTCCCATCCAACCCAAACCATTCTATGATTCCTCCCATGGCCCCTGTTACAGTTACCCCCTAAGAGACAGTGAAGAGAAGATCCCTGGTGAAGCCCTACCAGGAAGGTACATTATGACTGCTCATGTGAAACCTGGGTTGCATCCCACCACCAGCAGTGTGAGAGCAGAGGGAAACCCTCCAGGACAGTGCATTTATTAGTATGAGGAACTAAGCAGTGACCAGGCTGCTGGCCCAGATCTTTCAAGCAGGCAGCTGTGAGAGGATGGTGGTTGCACACCCATCGAGCAGATAGACCCAAGGTCCTTCACTCTTCCCAGTACATATTGCTGCTGGGAGCAGGCTCCAGGGAAGCTCCAGGGCCTTGCTTCTCCTTTGCACCAAACCTCCATCTCTCCACTTCCTTGAGCAGGAGCTGCCTCGAGCTACAGCACAGCACAACAGGGAAGCAACACAAACCCTCCAGCATGAGTCCCACTGCCACAGCCATGTGATGGACGGGGCCTGGGTGAATATTCCTGCTCCTTCACCTCCTGTGGGCAACCAGGGCTCAGTGGGATGGGAATATCCCCATCTGTATCTATTCACGTTACACCCACTGTAACTACCTCTGCCTTCATTTTTCCCAGGACTTTAGTTGCTCCTTAAAGAGCTATTGTGAATCCAGACAGCGCAGCCTCTCTCTGTCTCTGTGAACTGACTACAAAACAAGCTTGATAGGCTGGGCATAACACACAGGAATTCAATTGTTTTGACAAGCTGCAGACTCCATTTTAGCATCCTTCTAGTCCCACAATACCTACAGCCTGGCCTATTTCTGCCGAACAGCTCTGTTTTCTGCCTCATCCTATTCTATCTGATACCTTCCCTGTAGGATGTCAACCTTTGCCCATCACTGTAGCTTCTGTGCATCCACCAGGAGCACTGTAAGTAGAGTGTTTGCCCCCTCTTCAGGAAATGCTGGTGCAGTTGTTTTATTTGGTAGGTTCTGTTTCCTCCTCTGTGTTTATGTTAATGGGAACCCCAGCGCAGCAGCAGGGAGGCAACGATCTTTAATTGCTGACAGGAGGTCACTCTGGGTACCTCTCTACTCTCCTAATCTGCCAAGAGGGAAGAGAGACTTGTGATAGAAGGTCTGAATTGTGACCTCTGCAACAGAACAAAATAAAGGGAGCAGAGAATCCAGTGGCAATCCTGACTTACCAGAGGTGCACGCTGGTTGTGCATGGGACTTTCCCTCCAAGCAGACTGAGCCTTCTCTTTGAACCACTCTACTTCCCTCTGCTCAGCATCAGCTCTGCTTTGCTCCACTCCAGCAGAACCATCCCCTCATCCCTAACAGGCTGTTGAATTGTTTAGAAAAGCAAGAGAAAATTCCTTCCCTGAGAGAGCCCCTGCCTTCACCTGTCAAGCGTCCAGGTAATGTTTGAGATGCAGTTGTTAATGTCTAGGGTCTGATTTTACTGGTTGTGAGTCAATGTATTTCCAAGGTCTCTGCTGAAGTGCAGGAATCCAGAGAAGCTGACCTTAAAAGGCCCCCAACAAGCAGGGTGATGCTGTCAGTGGAGCAAGGAGATCATTCTCTTCAGGACCAATGTTCACTTCCACCGTGGGTGCTGGGCACCCACAGCTGTACAAGACTGGTAATAATACCAAGTTTCTGGAACTTTTCTGCAAGTGACAAAAGAAAAGGAGACCAGTAAGACAATGCTCTTGGTCAGTAGCACAGCCACAAAGGCAGCTGAGAGTGATTTGTTGAGTTCAGCTTGCGTGTCCCAACTGGAGTGCACGACCCTCACACTCTGGCCTCCTCATCTTTGCTCTTTCAACACAGATATCAGAAAAACAAGGATATTGATGCTGCTGCTGAAAACGTGAGGATGGACACTTGAACTTAATCAAGTTGGTGACTTGCTGTTCTATCCTTGCAGGAATGTGGGCTGAATTTTCTGGACCCTGAGTCTTCAGGTTTGCAATAAAAGGAGTGGGGGTGGGGTTGTTTATACAACAAGAGCTACATGAGTGATTACAAGAAGTAATCACAGCTTTCCTGAGGGGCTGTCAACCCAAGATGTCTGGGTTGCTCACGTTTGTAAGATATGGGTCTGAAGCCTTCCTTTGAGGATGAGACAGATGTGTGGGACAGGGAGGGGAGAACTGTTCCAGCCCTGGGTGGCCTGTGAGAAGATAAGGTCCAGGACCATACCATCTTCCCAGCTGTCGCGAGCTGCAAGCATACCCATCTGTGGTATTTCAGTGCCTGGTTTCTGTTGTTAAATTCATACAGCCAGGTAAAACTGACACAGCTGAAGCACCGCCCTTGGATGTGATTTTTGGACAAAACAGAAACACCCATTCACATCCCCTCATTTTCCTAAGCCTGTGTTGACTTTGGTAGGTGGGTAGGAGGACAGGGCTTGCTGGGTTATAGAGCCAGAAGGTTCTCTCTATATATTATATACATAATAAAATATATAAATACATTATAAATATATATCATATATATTTTATATATATAAAATAAGCCATCTGAGTGCCTCCTCATAATGCTGGGCTTAGAGGCAGCCCTGTGATTGTCAACACCAATGTTAATATCTCTCATTTTGTGTTATCAGCTGCATCAAGCCCATGAGTAGGGAATGACTGTGCAAGGTGTTGGATGCATGCAATCTGGTTGTGTCCATCTGCTTCTCTGCTGACTTGGACAGTTTCTCTTGGCTCAGACCGTTTCACAACGAAGTGCCTTGAGCTATGGGACAATCCAAGTGGAAGAGCAACTGCTGGGATTGCCAGATCCCATGGGAAAGTCAGATTTGCTGGACCCTCATGGAGCAGCACCTAGTTTGATGCTGGGAAGAGGAGAAGTCTGCCCACCTGCTAGTGAGAGAGGCTGGTGCCATGATGGTGATGGAGATAACGACACTGACAGTAAGGATATGTAAAAGAAAAGCTCTCACCAATTCCCTTCTGTGTACATGCAGAAGGATAAAGGAAACCAGACACCAATATGGAGTCAGGACACCCTCATCAGTCACCTGTTAAATTAAACGTAACCAGCATATTGACCTTCACAGGCTGTGAAAATCCCAGTTTGTGACAAGGCCCTAGTTTGCAGTGACCAAGGTAGAAAGCAAAGCAGTTTAAGGTATCTTTCCAAAAGTGATGGGCAGGTCTGGAGCAACCATTGCACAGTAGATACCAGCAAAGGAGAAGAAGCCTCTCCTGAGGTCTCTGTCTTCCCTTCTGTTTGCTTGGATCCCCAGGGGATGCCACCCTTTGCAGTGAATAGTTGGAGGGTTTACCTTGTGCTAGATTTCCTGTTACTACCAAGAAAGCATCACAAGATCTTAAAAAATGGAGAGACATCACAGGGTGAATTCCCTTTGCATGAAGTAAGGCTCTATCCACTAAGAAGGGACTGTAGGAGGGACCATGGAGCTGGCTCTCTGCGTGCAGATCTTCTTCCATGCATGAAGAAAGGAGGAAAATCCCTCTGGTAACCCCACACCAGTGCTTGCTGTATAAGCACATTTTAGAGGAGGTCAAACCAGAAGAAAAAGTAAAACCAGCAGAAAACAAATGTGTGAGCTGTGCAGGCACCAGCACTGCTCCCCTCCATGCCACAGAGCATTACTGGAGGAACTTTGTGGGTCCAGCCAGTCAGCTTTACATCAGAGCTTCTTCCCCCCAGGAGAAGGCACTGAGCCTGCCACCATCCACCTGACCACTGGGGTTTGCAGTAGTAGAAGTACCTTCTGAAGCCTTCTCTGCAAGCAGGCCTGGATAAATAATGAGGAATTAATAATTTGCTGGAGAATTGTCTTTGTTTTCTGTTTATAGATGGCCCACATGGACATATCAAGTGAGTGCATTAATGAACTGTCTGGACAAAGCTCTCCTTGGTGAGATGTCAGTGGACTCCCTGATTCTATCCCAGAAGTGCTCGCTTGTCCAGTCCAGTGGCACCTCCTACTGTTGACATTGCTGAAGGCAATCTCACATCTCAACCCCCTACATTGAACAGCGGGGTAAGTTGTCTGGAAAACTGTGTCCACATGTGTCAATCATAGAATCATAGAATGGTTAGAGTTAAAAGGGACCATAAAGATCATTGAGTTCCAACCCCAATTCCCTGGGCAGGGACACCTCCAGGTTGCTCCAAGCCCCATCCAGCCTGGCCTTGAACACTTCCAGAGATGGAGCATCCACAACTTCCCTGGGCAACCTGTTCCAGTGTCTCACCACCCTCACGGGAAAGTATTTCTTTCTGGTATCTAATCTAAATCTCCCCTCTTCTAATTTAAAACCCTTACCCCTTGTCCTGTCACTGCACTCCCTGACAGAGTCCCTCCCCAGTTCTCCTGTAGGCTCCCTTCAGATACTGCAATAGCCCTGGCAATCTCCTCCTCCTTCACTGAAACAGAAAATGGAGGCTTAAGTGCTGAGAATGCCCCAAAGACAGACACATGCCCTCCTGTCACTGTTGGAGGACATTATGAGCCTGTGACATTCACTGCCACAGTGGCTGGATGGATAAGAAGAAGGAGAAAGAAACAAGATGCTCCTGTGGGTGAAGATAATCGCAGTTCCTCAAACTATGCAGAAACAGGTAAACCACAGAATTCTCTCCAGCACCACAGAATAAACCAACCACTAAAAGCTGATGAAATGTCCCCTTTCTGGGCTAGTTTCTTGTCCCTTACTTTGAAGCAGCTGCTCAGGGATGTGCACAAGGAGGGGATCACACCTGGCACTGCTCCTATCGCTGTGCGCGAGTCCCCCATCGTCTTGCTGTCTGATGTCACTGCACTTGTCTGTCCCCCCCCCATATTTCCCTCTCTGGTTTCCATTCACCTTCTGGGAGTCAGCAGCCTTATAACAAACTCGGGATTCGGGATCCACCCTTTACTTTTGCTACATTCATGAAGCAAGCCCATATCTAGGCAAGCAAGCAAGAACTCAGCTTCATAGAAATAATCCCCCAAAACTCCTATTATTAGCTTTTTGTAGCTACATTAATTTTAGAAGAAAAATTAGGTCCAGAGTGCTGGGTTCATTTTAATAGAGCTTCACCATCACAATTTAATCCCTTGACAAGGAAGGAACCAGCTTTTTTTGAGCACATCAGATTAATTGCAAACTCCTCACAAAGTCACCAGAGTCCAACAAATGGTGACAGGGAAAACAGGCTAAAGGTGAGTGATGCTGGGTAGGGATGAGATTAAACAGGAGTTACTGAACCTGCACTTCCTTTGGCTGCCAGCAGCTGCGGCATCTCCAGGAGAGAGATGAAAGCACCCAGCAAAAGAAAATGAATAAGAAAACAGCTCTGAAACAGGCACGCTGATAAAAACAACCCGGGGAGGAGGGGACCCGAGGTAAAAAGAGAAAGTGCTGGAAATTTCCTGGTGGCTTCCAGGTGGCCATGAAGTCAGGGAGTGGAGCTGACACTGGAGTGATCTTCCTGGAGTATGGTGAGGTGGAGCAGAGTCCTTTTCTCCCGTGTCTCAGCTGTTGTCCTTCCCTCCTGCAGCCCGCAACACGGCTGCAAGCCCCCAGAAAGTCCCAGAAATCTGCTCCTCGGTGGCTGTTCCCTTGTTTTTTCCACATTTGCTTTAGATTTTTCCATCCCCCACTCTTTTGGCTCTGGGCGTGTCGATGGGATTATACAGGAGATCCAGGGAGACTCTTTCTTTCCTTCTTTAATGTGCTTATTGGTGTTGATAAATCGAGTGGGAGGAGGCAGAGGCATCCAGATGCTTCATTGTTACCATGGTCTGATAGAGCTGGAGAAGAGTCATGGGAGCACGTGGAGCCCACATCTCAGCCGGTGCTGGAGGCTGTGCAGACACAGCCTCATCAGTCCCAGACCCCAAAATATTTTGTGGGGAGGAATCCTTAACACTTAGTGCTGCTTTCCCAGGAGGTTCTATTTTGCTCGACGCTTTCTGTGCCCTTGTAACATTTGGCTTAAGGTCAGAGGAGTGTCAATAGTTCATGTCTCAACAACTACAGATCTTGTCCCTGGGGATTGCCTTCAGCAGGGAGCCTTGTCCACAGGGGAGGGCATGCTGGGTTTTCTCTACAGAGCCCCCCTCTTTTCTCTAATAGCCCCCCTCCACAGAGCAGGGCTTCTGCAGAGACCTCCATTCCTAGACAATGGGGAGCAACCAGGTGAGGGGAAGATGCAGATCATTACATCCTACACTTTGCAAAGCACCTACACCAGGAAGCAGGGACAGAGTTTCAAGGCAGGTCAGGGCTGAAAATGCATGCCAGGGTGATTTTGATGAAGCCATGTTGGGGTACTGGAAGTTCCAGAACGTTTGGAGATGGTCTCCCAACATCAGCCAAATCTACTTCACTACCTCTGATGTAAGGCTTTGGAGGATACCTATGATGGAGGTACCATCCTCAGCTGGAGGATGGATGAGCTTGGAGGATACCTAAGGCTTTGGAGGATACCTATGATGGAGGTCCCATCCCCAACTGGAGGATGGATGAGCCAGGCTCATAGGAGTCAGGGTTCAGAAGGTACATGCATTAAAGCAGCTCAAATATGGGTAGTCACACGCTGCATCAGGTGGTCACATGCCACATGGTCCTTAGGCTTGCTGCCTTCTGCCTCATTCTTGAGTTTGGGGTGAGCTGCTGCTGACACCTGGGGACCACGTGGTAATAATTTGCCAGTGAGACCTGGGCACATGGGTTAAACTATTAGGGTTGCTGCAGAGTGGGTCTTCTTGAGGAAAGGATTGGTGTTCCCAGGTGCTCCTCAGCAAGAGGGAGTCTCCCAAGAGAGTTATAAAATGCCCCCAGCCATGAGCTGTGGGTGTTCAAACCTAGGCAGCTCAAGCTCAAATGATGCACAGGGTGAGAGGTGCAGGGGAAGGGATTTTCAGGGCTGGCTTCCCCTTTTTCTCCACTGCTCTTTCTCTCTCTTCCCCTCCACCGCCCTCCCCACTCTCCTGAAAAGGGCTTGCCTACAGCTACTGTGCATCACTTCAGTTCCTGACTGTGTGTGCTCCTCTTTGCTGTGATTCCTATGTCCTTTGTGCGTCCTTACAGCTGACAGTGCCTTGTATGTCTTCAGGAAATGTTTGTAAAGTCTTTAGTTTGCAATGGGACACGGGGAAGCACCAGGACTTTGAGGAACTCTGGCATGGGAGCCCAGCAGCTCAGAGTGGTGAAACCTCCTTCTGTGCCTGCAGGAAACTTGCTCAAAACTACCTTTAAACAAAGCTGTGGTGGCTGTGCCTGGGTCAGTGGGTATGGCCAGCCCAGGGCATTTGCTAGCCCATCCCTACAGTGCCTCAGAGCTGCCCTGGAGGAGAGCTAGTTTGGAGAAGGCTAGTTTGGGGCATGTATCCAGCAGGCTGGGGAGGAGGGTGCTTTCTTCACCCTAAGCGCGGTCGCTGAGCCCTGGCTGGACTCAGTGCACCTCCCAGTTAAGTGCCAACAGCTGGTATAGTAGTCCCTGTGAAGCCAGGGAGGCATGTCCCTGTGCAGAGGGTGGCAGGGCAGAAGGAACAGCATGGCCATCGTGGGCCTGACAGTCCCAAGGACATCTGTGCAGCAGCAGGTTGTAGTGTGGGCACTGTCCTGGGGCAAGAATGTCCCAGAAGGGGCCAGGGAGCTCTGCCCATGAGCAGCCTGGGGCAGATCTGCTTGGACACCCAGGCTCCATTAACCTTGAGAGCCCACAGGTGTTTCTGAGGTCACCAACCCAAACAACTTGTGCACATCAATAGGATCTGCTCACACACATCCATAAGGACCATATCTCCCATGTGCATCCAGAGGGTCCCTAACACTCGTACACACCTACAGATTCTGTGTAGCCCTGAACCATCCATAGGGATCATATTCCCTGTACACCTCAATCCATAAACCCATGCTCCCTTGGAGGAGCAATGCCCAGCGTGCACACTGTTAGGGATCATACAGACTGTGGTTCTGTAGCCATCATCACCTCTGTAGGCACCATTGTCCCATGCAGAGAGCTGACCCAGTGGGACCACACCCCTGCCCATCCCAGTAAGGACCACAACCCACAGACAGGTAAAGGGGCCAAACACCCCTATAGGGGACCACTCCCCTTCCAAACTCCTATGGGGGCCATAAACCCAGTCACCTCGCTCACACACCTCTATGGGGACCATGAGCCCACGCACTGCCCTGTGCACACACCAGGGGAACCACTCCCCCTGCATACCCCTGTGGGGACCATAACTCCATCCACACCCCCTCGCATACACCAGGGGGGCACCTCTTCCCTACACAGCCCTATGGGGACCCTAAACCCACACCCTGCACTTCCTGATGGCGACCACTGCCCCGCACACCCTTGTGGGGATCCTTCCCACCCCTCTGCACCTCCTGATGGGGACCATTGCCCCGCACATCCCTGGAGGGACCCTCCCCACGCCCTGCATATCCTAATGGCAACCACTTCCCCGCACACCCTTATGGGGATCCTTCCCACCCCCCCGCACCTCCTGATGGCGACCACTGCCCCGCACACCCCTGGAGGGACCCTCCCCACGCCCTGCATATCCTAATGGCAACCACTTCCCCGCACACCCTTATGGGGA